>CM031674.1:1081273-1243773 GCA_006182925.3 Reinhardtius hippoglossoides
TCATTCCCCCCCGCTGCTTTAAGACGAACGATGGAGGGACATTCAGAAGCTTTCATAGAATCTGTCATTGTCTTTGTTAATGTTGGGGCTGAACTGTTGTTAGAACAATTGTGTAGACGTGTTGTTGTTCTGGGCTAAAAGTTAAAGATGTTGAGTTGAGGCACAAGTTCCCATCGAAATATCAGTTTCAGCTCTGAAAAGCTTGGACTGAAACCCGACTCGCAGCGTTCAGCAGAGCAGCTGACGGGCTACAAAACATTCAGGCAAACAATCGACAAAAGCATCATGTGGCTCGAACTTGACCTGAACCCCGGCAGCAGCAGCTCAGACCGTGCGGCAGCGGCAGCGGGAACAAGTGACGACAGAGCAACAGCAGGGGGAGTTTAACACAAGCCGAGCACTTTCTGTCCCGGTTGGTTCAAACGGGGAAACTTCTTGTGTACTTCCTCAAAGCGATAAGTGCAGAGCGATGGCAGTGACGGCTGTGGTCGGAGCCTGCTGCAGCCCAGATAGAGCCAGATAGCCAGGAGGCACGGAGGCCTGATCCATTTATTTAAAAAAAAGACAGCTCAGAGTGCGGGAGGAGCAGCTGTCGCTTACTTCAGAAAAAGTTTTCTGCAAATCTGAGGAGAAAATGAAGAAGTTTGAGAAACACTAACGAGACGTTGGGATTAACGGCAGCTGATCAGCCTCAGGGCCGGCTCCTGAGAACTCTCTCTCTCTCCCTCTCTCTCTCCCTCCTCTCTCTCTCTCTCTCTCTCATTAACAAACACAAAATAAAAGACAAAAACATAAAACCCAACGCTCCTTTCCTCCCACCTCCTCCCACACACCCCCCCCCCCACTCATCTCGTCCATGGTTTCGGGGGGTCGGTCTAAAGTGGCGGGCCTGATAAGAGTGTTTGTCTAACACTCTCCATGTCAAAACACTCATCTATCTTCTCTGTATCTATCCCCACCAGAGAACAACGGACAGACGCTGATAAAATGGCTTTCCCACAGCCGGTGGGGGGGGGGGGGGAGGGGGGGTGGAGGGTTAGGGTTATGGAGGGGAGGGGAGGAGGAGCAGGAAGTGCGAGTGCGGTTAGAGGGAAGAAAGTGGGCGGGATTCAGGGAGGTCAGACGTAAAAAAAAAAAAAAACATTTAACAGTCGAACGGCAGTTGAAAAATAATGAGTCGGAGAAGCTGCGCCGCCGTCGCACAGGAAGCGACTCGGAGCACATCTGCTGCCTGGCCCCGGTGTTACCGTCCTGAGATCAGAAACATCTGGATCAGGATTCTGATCCGCACCAATTCTCCTTTATAGATACGAGCACTCTACACACGTCTGATTATATAATATAGATCTCTGCAGTGTTTCTTACGACACTGTATGAGGGGGCCGTGTCGCAGAACATAATTCTGAGATTTGGAGAAGAAGATTATAATATTATGAAAAATAAGGAACCAGCGAAGAACCTGAGCTCTACGATGTTCCACTCCTTCTATGGAATCTGGGGTTTTTATTTCTTCAGACATCACAAATATAGTTTTTTAAAGTATCTTGCCATCTCGGACTCCTCCACCTTTAACCGAATCTGCTCTAAAGTTCACGAGCTCTTTCTGGGCCAGTACCACACACTTCCACCAAGTTTCAAGAAAATCTGCTCAACGGGTTTTGCGTAATCCAGCGAACAGACAGCAACGAACACGTAACCTCCGTGGTGGAGGGGACCCGGTTGACCCGGTGGTTTCTGCTCCGTTAGCGCCGACACTCAAACAGGTGCCGGCACACCTTGTTTGCCAGTCACGGTGCTCTGATGTCACGCTGTCACCGGCACGGCTTCGTTCTTTGTCGTGCCCCGGGCCACGTGAGAGCGTGACACTGATGCCAGACGCAACACGAGCTGACCGGTCCCTCTGAGGAGCCCGGGTCAGGTTGGGCTTCATCTTTAATTTAAAGCTTTTGGGTGAAGCTTCATTTCACAAGTATTGTTGACAAATTCCCCACATTAGAAAACGTGCGGTCGGGACTCGAGCAGACGATCGCCGTCAGATTCAAATGTTCCAGCTTAGAGTCGGGTCAGCGCCCCCCCCCCCCCAGACATGATTCCTCAGTCAGTCTAACCTGCTGGCAGCAGAGTCCGAAGTCCAGCGTCTGTCAGACCGGTGTCCTATCTCCTATCATCATGGCCACACTGAACTCCCTTATCTCCGCACTCCATCAATGTCCAGTCTGCCGCCGTGCCATTGGCCAATCCTCGCCACATGGGCCTCTTATCAACCTGACCAGCTCCATTGACCGTTCATTGTGCAACAGCGTGAGGAGTTGACCTCAAAGAGCCAACACAGATATTAACTTATAAACAAGCCTGACACGAACACGGAGTTTGTGTAAATCAACACGTGTTGGTCCTGATGCTCTCGGGACTCGAGGTTCTCACCATCTCAAATACCACAGTGACGTTCGGTTGGCTAGTTTCATTTGGAAAGTTATGCTGCCTGTAGTTTTATTATCTCAAGATGGTCTCGTCTAAACTACTGCAGATATTATGTTTTAGTGGTTATTAAGATAAGATTAGATCATCTTTTATTGATCTCGCAAGTGGGATCTCCAACTTTTTTTGGTGCAAATGCTTCAAACAAGCATGCCGGGCCAGTAGGTGGCGATAAAGTCAATATCAACAATCCCATAAAATACGATATCTCCTCTGGCTGTAGCAACTTCAAAAACATTGGGTAAACATAAACATGCGAGGCGGTAATATCGTGAAGTGATGCTAAGTTTAGCTGCTAACTTGTACACAGACGGAGCAGTGCTAACCAAACATTGTTGTTGTTGTTTCTGCTCATTATACAAAGCAACAGTCGGACTTGTTTCCCAAACGCCTCATTTTCCATGAAACCACAGATAAACAGAGTCTTTAAAATGTGCACTTTGGTTTTTCAGCGACCTAAAACGTGATTAGCGTGAACGAGAGGATCGAACACTGAGGAAACGGTTTGGAACACGTCCGTGTTCGTGTCGGCAGGGTGTTAATCTCCTATTCTTTAAAAAGTGAGAGCGCCGCGGGCTGAACGTATCAAGCTCATTTTCTCAGCTATGATTATCATCGTTCTGATTATTGATGATCCGATTAAGAAAATCCACAGATGCTGAAGAGCAGCTGGTTAATTACAGGCAGCCTCAGCAGCTGTGGAAGGAGTGGGCGTCGGTGAGCGTGGGTGAACCAACAGTCTCCTACTGGAGGAGAGCGAGTGCTATCAGTGCACCTCCGCTTAATGAGAGCACGCCGCTAATCCCAGCAGGTCAGCGGCGTTCGCTGGGGCGACACACGGCCTCCGACAATCCTAATCCCGGTTAATTACCCCCCCCCGCCCACCGCAGACCTGCAGAGGAACCCAGCGCTGCTTATCAATGTGGCTGCACTGGCTGCAGCGACCACGGCTGCTCTGTAGGATACTGCACCCATTGTTGTTGGAGTGCATGTACACACACACAGTAACACACACAGTAACACACAGTCACACACACAGTCACACACACAGTCACACACACAGTGACACACACAGTAACACAACAGTAACACACACAGTAACACACACGTCATTCTGTCAGTCTGGTTTTCTGTAGATGACCCGTTCCAAACAGCACAGGGCTGGTTATCATTATGAACCAGCTCCACAGTGTCCACACAGCTTCACTGATTTAGCCTGACACACACAGACACACACACAGACACACACACAGACACACACACACAGACACACACACTTTAGAAAGCAGGTGACAGTGGTCTTTCTCAGATGAGCTGATTTCTACCTGGTTTCTGGGATCAGGGTGGAGGAACTAAAATATCAGAGTAGTAATAGTTCCCTAGTTATCTGTGAGATTCACCTGGTTACTGAATGTTAGTGCATATAAACACAACTAATCTCTCACACACACTGGACGCCACATGCCACCCTGCAGCCGAACACACACTGTGCTCTCACACACACACACACACACACACCATCACACTGATATACACACCCTGTCAGCAGCTACACACACACACACACACATATACACACACACTGATATACACACCCTGTCAGCAGCTACACACACACACACACATATACACAGACACAAAAGCTTATCAATACGGACGCTTCAGCAGCCACTGGGGCGTCCAGGCCTCTTTGATGAGCCAACACAATAAAACAATCAGCCTGTCATTAATGAAATGACTAAAGCAATTAACTGATGAGTGTTGGGGGGGGCGGGGGACCGAGCTGAAGGTGGCAGGCAGCCATTATGAACAGAGCAGGATCCAGTTGATGATGTCGTTACAGGGTTTTTGGATCAATCCAAATATTTGTGATGGTTTTTAAGTTGAAATATTCAATAAATCGTACGTTGACGTGGAGCGGCGCCGTCAGAGGCGTCGCTCCTTCTGACCAATCAGGAGAGAGAGAGAGTTCAACACGTGGATTTCTGGTAAACTTATCTTCAGGCATCGAAGCTTCAAACCAGAACAAGCTGCTGAAAGTCTGAAAATATTAACTCTTAAAAGATTAAAAGACTCAATTTCAGTGTTTTTCTTTATTAACACGAACCTGAAGGAATATTTACCGAAGCGTTGACATATTGGTCGGACGTGGTCGAGTCTGCAAAGATCAGAGAACGTGACACATTCAGACTTCACGATGATCGTTCATGTTTAAAAAGATGAAGCTTATAGAAAGCATTACTAAAGATTTATTTCATAAATTAGGAGAATGAAGCCGCCCCCCCACTGGGATCAACAGGAGGGAGAGAAGTGTTCTTCAATTCTTAAACAGGCAGATCAGTTGTTGCATTGCCAGGTACAGTCAACCTGGAAGGGAAATTAATTAAATGTGTGGGTGGGCTCTTATCTTTACTGACATGTCATAATATTAATACATGGTACTAATATCCACAACTTGGGGAGGAATCCAAAACCGTGCTCGTACCTGAAGCTGAGATTTCTCTGGCTTGTTGAGAAGCTGAGAGTTTTTATTCGGACACTTCACCGTCCGAATTAATTAAGAATCTAAATAAATGCAACTTCTACTAATTCAACAGCTTCCATTCAACACAAGTTGTGTTCGGAATCAAAGTTTCACGTGAACATCGGGCTCCACCAACTCTCAGCTCAGGGAACAAAGACTTGAATAATCAGATCACGTATACGATGACGGAGCACGCGTCCCCCAGGATGAGCCTCCTCCACCGGCCGCCCTGGATATCAATGTGAAACACGGGTTAAGAGAAGGTGTGACCCAACACTGATGCTCTCCTCGCTTCGCCCTAATTGATTTTTAAAAAGACTATTGTTGATATCAAATGAGCACATCGCGGCGCAGCTATTGATTTTTTTGACACCACACAACAGGAAATCTTTATCTGCGTGCTGCTCCGACCCGCACTAATAGGTGGGGTTTAACCTTTAGCTGAATGACAAATCCCAGCTCGTCCCGCTGCTGTTCTCTCTCTCTCTCGTCCTCGGGGGGGGACGCCCGGGACAAAGAGTGACGGCTCTGTCCAGGTGGGAAACGACCAAGTTCAAGAGTTCAACTGTGTCGGCCAAGTGCCCGAACACAAAAGGCCCGGTCGCTCCTAACTGATCGGCTCGGGGATATCAGGAAGCATTAAGGTGTTCCTAATAAAGTGATCGGTGAGTTTATTTACACGGACAAGAAGATAAATAGTCAAACCCTTTGTAATTACAAGCATTTCTGTGTCAAGGAGTCGTATCAATGCAGCTGGATCCAAGTTACAATAATGAAGAAGTCACAGAATTACTTATTTTAACTGATAACACAGAAATCAGACCAAATATTTTCCATATTAAATCCATTAACAACATCAACTGTCTATAAATGAGACCCTCTGCTCTGTGGTCACTGGAAGTGGAAGTGGAAGTGGGACTGGAAGTGGAAGTGGAAGTGGGACTGGAAGTGGAAGTGGAAGTGGGACTGGAAGTGGAACTGGAAGTGGAACTGGAAGTGGAAGTGGAAGTGGAAGTGGAACTGGAAGTGGGACTGGAAGTGGGACTGGAAGTGGAAGTGGAAGTGGGACTGGAAGTGGAACTGGAAGTGGGACTGGAAGTGGAAGTGGAAGTGGAAGTGGGACTGGAAGTGGAACTGGAAGTGGAACTGGAAGTGGAAGTGGAACTGGAAGTGGGACTGGAAGTGGGACTGGAAGTGGAAGTGGAAGTGGAAGTGGGACTGGAAGTGGAACTGGAAGTGGAAGTGGAACTGGAAGTGGAACTGGAAGTGGAACTGGAACTGGAAGTGGAACCCAGCCACGATGACAACAAACAATATATTTATATGAAGTAAAGCAAAAACACATTTCAGGTTTTTTTTTCTGGATTTGAGATAAAAAGACTTATTTATCTTCACGAGTTACAAGGATTATTTTTCACCAACCACAGATTAATATTCGGACTCATTACACATCTGGACCTCAACACACCAAACATTGATGATCCTGTTAAACCCGTTTCCTCTCAGAACCAGAACCGTCTCCACCTTTGTTTCCGTGTTGTGACGCCGCTGCCCCAGCTTCTCCACATTAACGACCACTGAAGTTATTTATAATGTCGCCTGATAAAAGGCGTCAATCCAGCAACAGGCGAGACCTGATTGAGCCTTCTCTCTTCTCCCCCCCCCCCCCCCCCTCGCCGCGCTCGCCACCATCTCCCCGCAGCACCCCCGGGTCCCTGGAGTCCGGCCGGCTCGGCTCAGCGGCAGATAGACATTTCTGGGATAGACATCTACTGCTCAGGACCACGCAATCATTTCCATTTTACCCTCTGTTGCACAGGCGAGATAAGACACCTGCGTCGCGGCGCTAATCAGATGAGCTTCAACAGAACTTTATCATTGACATTTACCACTGTTTACCCAACTAATTTCTCTTAACTGCACTGCTGAACTTTTATCTACAAAATACATACACCGGCAGAAAAGAGCAAGAAGCAAACATGCAAATTCACAAATATGCCAAGAAAGATAAAGTGAGGAGGGGCGAGGTGGTGGGGGGGGGGGTGAAATCATTTATTTTTCTGTTCAGAGGACGAAGGGAAAAGAAAACAAGCGACTGGATGAGATGAGAAATCCTCCCTTCACAGAGGAAAACTGATATTCCTCCCATGAACTGGCTGCGTCCACACGGTGTCATTTTAAAAACAGAAACGACGAGCGTTTGAGCTGCGTATCAGAAAACACACGTCACATGACCGTTCACGTGCACTGGTCAGGTGGTGTAAACAGGAAGCAGCTGCAGTTGGTTGCTTAGTTACTGGAACAGCGATGGTGAAAAGTAAGAGCAGGGATTTCTCTTCTCAGAGCGACGACGAGGTGGAAACTGTTACTGACGGGAAGTGTTAGCGACGCTTCGTGTTCGCCGCTGGTCGTCGAGTCACGTGACGGATAAGAACCAATCAGAGTCTCCAAACACAGTATCCACGATGCTTTATGGTCTATTTGACTTTAAACGGGACCAATATTAACAGAAGACTTTAAACGAGAGATTCAGACAGAAAATGTTTACTGACGATATCAATCCAGTGAGAAATAGAACCATTCTCACAGATTGACATGGAAACGGTTCCACGGTCACGTTAAAGGTCATCTCATGGTCAAGATGTAATCGTTTTAGTAACCAACAGTTTTCTTAGAAGAACCTGAATGAGTGAATTGTGTGAATTCTCCGTGTGTTCAGAAGAGAACTCGACTTTCAGGTCCGGAGTAAAACATCCGTAACTGGAGAGACATGAAGGAGACAATCATGCTGATGTGCAACTGTGTCAGAGAAGAAGAAAGTGCACGAGAGTGTGCACCTTAATGAGTGCATGTGTGTGAGAGGGCACGAGCTTCACGTGCACATCACCACCAGCTCCATCTCTCCCCGCCCGCCCCCCCCCGCCGCCGCCGTAGCCTGTCACAAATTGAAAGTGGAGACCTTCCAGAAACTATCCCTGATAATCACACATAAATTAATTAGAAAATGTTTCTTGACATTCTCTACACACAGACAGCGGAGGGGGGAAGAGACTGAGGCAAAGCCACAAAATTAATTGTACGGTATGTGACTCCAATAATTAATTCAATCATTAATTCATGTCTGATTTAACAACTCCTTCTGGCTTCCGTGAAAAAGGACATTTCAATCAGGCCGGTATCGGCTGCCGCGGCGCAGAGCGGCAGCGGGAGACGTGGAGAAAGTTAAAGAGTGATAGACTTGCTCGACACACTCAGGGTCATTTAGAGGTTCGACAATTAAACAAGACAAGAGCCAGAAGAGAGCGGAGACAGAAAATACAAAAAGGAACATGAGACGAGCTTCACGACACAGAAAGAGTCAGAGTCCGTATCTGGAAGGAAAACACAGAAGCATCTGAACGTAACACGTCCGGTTCATGGCGGCAACGGAACGAAGAAGAAAGTAAATCATGTAAAGCTTTGAATGAGCTTGTTGTTGAAATGTATTAATCAAATAAACCTTTTCTGTTTTAATTCATCAAAAGATAATAGTACCAACATGTTGTTATAGGTACTTAACAGTGAGTTTATTATATTTCACACTTACAGAGTTTATTAGTGTCAGTGTCTCACTTTCATTGCTCCACTCAGCCCGACGTGGGCCGGTGCCAGAGGAGCACAGACCACTGCAGCGCTATCAGCCACTACCACCGACGGCTTCTATCATTATGGGAGATGGTTGGATGTGTGCAGAGACAAGTTGAGTGCACATGTGTATTTCTGTGTGAGAGGTGCAGGATGTGGGGTGGGGGGGGGCTGCAGAGAGAGGCCAGGAATCTGATGGGCTGGTAATCAGCGTCCCAACGTCCCACCACAAACACCACCGCCAGCACCGGACTCTCACACTGGGTGTATGGGAGCTGCTGGGCTGATAGCAGCCGGACAGCACGGAGAAATGTTCCTTTAGATTAAGGCCTCGCGTCTATCAATCATCGGGGATGGAGGGAGGGAGGGATGAGGGAGGGATGGAGGAGGGATGGAGGAGGGTGACACATCACAGACAGGCTGGAGAGAGGAGTCAGAAGACGAGAGGACACGGGTGACAGAGTGTGGGTGTCACTCAGAGTTTGTGCTGTAGATCAGGAGGAGGCAGAAGGCCACGATGCCTTCGAGGGCTCCGGGCCCCGGCAGTAAATTACAACCTGTCACTGCACTTACACTCGTCTAGTTCATTAAAACTCATCAACTGAAGGTTCATGCAAAACAAGTGAATAATAATAAACCGATAGGAATATCGTATCCAAATTTAATTGCCAATTTATAGACGTAACGATTAATCCATCCATTGTAAGAAGTAACATTAGTAACTGTGTTAATCTAACGAAGCCACAGACCGACAGTGAACTGAACCGAGGAGACACATCCTCCTCCGCTGAGCCAACTCTCCCACGAGTTCCCACCGGGTCCTTCAGACTGTTTTTGAGGCGACTCGACCGAACTGACAAGCCGAGCCCTCGGGGACACACGAGGACCAATCAGATATCCTGAAGCATTTTTGATTGACGGGTGGAATTGACAGGGTGCTTGCAGGGAAACCCGGGTTCTGAAGCGACGGCGTCTGCAGGCTGGAGATATGGAGGCAGGCTGCAGAGCAGACGGAGGTGAGAGTGCAGGACGTGGAGGATGAGGAACTGAGGCTGGGATCATATTAAACTGTGTCATCATCCAACATGACTCTCGTGGTGTTGACCTTCTGCTCGCCCACGTCCGGACCTCACCTGACACCACAGCCTCACACGCCATCATCTCATCCTCCGTCACTGGAGAAGACTCCTTCGTATTTGTGTGGCAACATTTCAGATTTACCACATTTAACGGCAGAGGTTTGGGAAGAAGCTGCGTCTCTAGAACCTGAGCAGCAGACGACGAAGCTTAATAAGTGATTTTTAAATGTATTTAGTTGTAATTATAATTATTTGGTTAGTTTGAGCAGGAAAGAGAAATGAAATGGATCATTTAATGTTTCCTCATTGGTTGATTTAAGTAATTGGGCATAAGCTTAAACATTAAATACATAATATATCAGGGGATCAAAATATGAATTCACTTCATCTTCTTGGGACCATGTATCACCATCATTCACTAGTTCAAGATATTTAAGTGGAATTAAATGTCTCTCTTTCATTTGATGTTCATGAAAACAAACCAACTCAACTTGTAATAAATTAAAATGACCTTTTAACAGAAA
This sequence comes from Reinhardtius hippoglossoides, assembly GCA_006182925.3. NCBI lineage: Eukaryota > Metazoa > Chordata > Actinopteri > Pleuronectiformes > Pleuronectidae > Reinhardtius > Reinhardtius hippoglossoides. The sequence goes on from CM031674.1 coordinate 1,091,503, forward strand.
CGTTAAGATTTGTTAAAACATTTTCTCCGTCAAGCTCAAACCTGTGATTCTTCCAGCGACTTCACACCGAGCTGTCATTTCTTCATTCCACGTCTCCCTCATCTCTCCATCTCTAACCTCACCCACCTCTAATTTCACTATCGGAATTACACCTCTTCAAATCTCTCACCCTCTCATCCCTCGCTCTCGAGGATCCTTAAACATCCGCCCCTCTCTCACCCTTCATTAGTTATCTCTGCACACTAAACTCAATACTCCTCTTTATTCCAAACCACTCCTCGTGGTCCTCCTCCCTCCTCAGCTTCTCCTCCTCCCTCCTCAGCTTCTCCTCCTCCCTCCTCAGCTTCTCTCCTCCTCTCAGCTCTCTCTCCTCTCAGCTTCTCTCCTCCCTCCTCAGCTTTCTCCTCCTCCTCCTCAGCTTCTCCTCCTCCCTCCTCAGCTTCTCCTCCTCCTCTCCCTCAGCTCTCTTCTCCTCCTCCCTCCTCAGCTTCTCCTCCTCCCTCCTCAGCTTCTCCTCCTCCCTCCTCAGCTTCTCCTCCTCCCTCCTCAGCTTCTCCTCCTCCTCTCCTCAGCTTCTCCTCCTCCCTCCTCAGCTTCTCCTCCTCCTCCTCAGCTTCTCCTCCTCTCAGCTCTCTCCCCTCCTCAGCTTCTCCTCCTCCTCCTCCTCAGCTTTCTCCTCCTCCCTCCTCAGCTTCTCCTCCTCCCTCCTCAGCTTCTCCTCCTCCCTCCTCAGCTTCTCCTCCTCCCTCCTCAGCTCTCCTCCTCCTCTCAGCTTCTCTCTCGCTCCTACCTCTCTCCCCTCCTCAGCTTCTCCTCCTCCTCCTCCTCAGCTTCTCCTCCTCCCTCCTCAGCTTCTCCTCCTCCCTCCTCAGCTTCTCCTCCTCCCTCCTCAGCTTCTCCTCCTCCCTCCTCAGCTTCTCCTCCTCCATGTCCTTTCTCCCAGATCCAGATCGTTCAGGCTCCAGTTAAGAGCGACTAACTTTGGTTCTGAAACGTTGCCGTTAAGTCCTAAAATGTTTTTCCATCAATAATCGTTTCATGAAAGTGTTTTTGTTGTTTCCGTGACGTTCCTTTACTGCTGCTGAGTTTATGACCATTTACCTAAAGATGCTATAATCTGTTCCACGGAGCAGCAGTGAACCATTACTTTGTATTATTGATAAATCTGCTGCTTATTTTCCGTGACTTTTAATCGTTCGGTCTGTAAATTGGCAGAACACTACGGAAAAGGCACGTCACCGATTCCCAGAGTCGCAGCTGACGTCTCCAAATTGCTTTTTTCTTAAATTAAATGGAATCATCGCAGCAGACAAAGAGAAGCAGTAAATCCCCGCAGCTGAGAAACCGTGACAAAGGAACATTTGGTATTTTTACTTGACAAATAATCTATTATGTCAACACCAGAGCTATTAAACACTATAAGAAGTGATCCCATCCCGCGGTGTGTTTTTCTCGCCTCGGCGTGTGACATGAATGGGGAAGTGGTTCCTCCGTGGGACCGATCCCCCCCCCTCACGAAGCCGTGAGGCTCGGTGGAGGTTTTCCTGCTTACCCAGCATTCCTCACTGCGTATCCTCCCCAACAGAGTGATTTCAAATACCTGTAAAAAGCATTTTACTGGCCGTGGTAATGATGGCAGTTATTATTACCACTGTGTGTGTGTGTGTGTGTGTAATTACACTGGAGCATGAAGTCTCACTGTAGCATATGATGCTGCTGACAGTCTAATTTATTGAGGTTGAGGACGGCGAGATGTTGGCGGAGTCACATTTGCATAACCTGCCTGAAAAGTACCAGGTGAACCCGGATCCCAGAGAGTAAAACAAGATGGACGACGCGTCCCCGATCCAATTCAAACCAAACATCAGTTTGATGAGAATTAGATAAAATGTCAGAAACTGTCCTTTGACTTTTGACTTTGATCAATGTCCCATCTGCTAACATGGAGGACGCAGGGTTTATGAACTGTACAGAAGCCAGCCACCAGGGGGCCATCAAAACTAATGTGGCTTCACTTGTGGGCGCCGTCGTGTCTGAACTCGCCACTCGTCTTTTTGATTTGACGCTTTTTCATTTTCATTCATATTCACTATCTGCTGGATGTTTGGGTTATTCTCTACGTTCCCTCGGATTTAAACCCCGTCCACCGCTCGGTGACACGTCCTCTCTCCCTCTGTACGCGGCAGTGAAAGGAGAGAATGTGTGGCGACCGCCAGCCGGAATGACAAGGGATTACTGTGACACCCGTTTTGCATATCAAGAATTTTAAGCAGCAAGGGAGAAAATATTGAACCCTCCAGCTCGCAAGGTCATTCAGAAGATACTTCTCCCCCCCCCCCCCCTCCTCCTCCTCCTCCTCTCCTCATAATTTATTTTGCATATCATGCAGTATGGACACACTGAAGATTAAAAAGGCGGCTTTAGCATATCTCTCCATCCCTGATAGGAGCGAGCTCCCACCTAGACTTCTCCTCAACACCGTGCCACCGCCACCGCCGCCGCCGCCGCCTCGTCAAAGTGACCGAGGACACGCTCCCCCCCCCCCCCCCCCCGACGTCTCCATTGTTTCAACACGAACTACGAAGCCGCAGAAGCCGGAGACATTTAAACGCTTATTGTCCTTTTATTTTCCAATGTTTTTTCACATCAATCGACGCCGATGGCAGAAATTGGTGCAGCAAAACGAGAAGAATCACCCCGACTATCATCAGAGGGGGGGGGGGGGGGGGGGGTTTATTCAGATTGACATATAAACAACTCATTACGTGCGGAGGAGACGGACAGCGGATTGAAACACTCGGTGTCCAGTAATGAACGGTTTATTATCTGTGAGCAAAACGAGGAGGAATTTAAATCGTGTTGTTTTTCTCTGTTTCATGTTAATATCAGAACGAGTCCGAGAGAAGGAATTATTTAAATAAGTTACTTAAAGATATTTATCGTGAGGTTAGAAAACAAACTGTGAGCGGAAAATTAAAGAAAAAGCTTCATAGTGAGAAACGTGAGTTTTTCAGACTCAAATAAATCTCACAAATCAAATTAAATTGATTGTCAAGTAAAAATTTATATGAGTGTGAACTGATGAAAAATGGAAAGATTGAAAGCAGCTTCAACATAAATAAGATAATAAATCGTATAATAAAAAATCTATTGATAAATAAAGATTTGGTGATATTACCAGGACGTTTTTGTTTTCAGGTCGTGAGAATTTGTATCCTTTTCATTGTCGGAAGTAATAAAAACAAACCAAACAAACAATTTAAAAATCACACTAAGCTCTTAGACTATCTTAGACTCTCTGTAATAAAAAAATATTATTCAATGAACTGTTAAAAAGGTCTGTAATTAACTGGTAATGAAAATAATAGCTACAGGTCATAATTTCTACAATTTCATAATGTTTAGATCTCGTGTCAATGAAGGATGCAAATAATTACTTCTCCAGGTTAATCAATGAAGTTATTAATCTCTGCTCGTCTCTCTCATAAGGACTTTGTTTGACGTTTGATTGACAGCTCACACAACCACATCAACTCAATAAAAGAGGCAAATCTTCCCCATTTGGAAACTGATCATCAATATTTCCTGTCAGTCGTGCGTTCGTGTTATTAATCTCCACAGAAACGTTGGGATGAGAAAAGGCTTAATCTGCTGCTCTCGACTGTGACACAACAAAGATGTTTAAATAACTGATTCAATCCAACAACTCAGGAGCTGGATGTAGAAACATAAACCTAAATAAAATAAGGCCTTGACTTCACTACCCTCCCCCCCCCCCCCCCCCTCCAACAAGCCAGCCAGGCCAGTAGGTAGCGATAAAGTTTACATCAGCGATCCGTCAAATACCAGAGAACACCGCTGTGGTCGATGGAATATTACCAGTTTGATGTGGTGCAGTGATGCTATATTTAGCTGCTAACTTGCAAATGTAATGAAACCAGAGTTTTAAACACCTGCACTCTGTGGAAACGTGTATTTTGCAACGTGTGGAAGGACGTGAAACAACAAATCAACATGACTGAGAGACAAACCAAGTGATCTGCATAAAGGTTATAGTGACAGTAACCGCTCCACGGGCCCCAGAGGCCTCGGAGCGAGCGAACGGAAAAACCTCACGAGATTAAAAGCTTGAAACTTCTGGTCCCGGAGCACGAGCGTCTGAAAACAGTGAGAAACGAGTGGAATGCCAAAACTCCCGCAGATAAAAAAACATGCCCCTGTTTATTTCCACAGCAGCCATAACCTCTTCCTCTCATCTGTTTATGGGAATGCGTGTGATACACGGCGAACACTCTGCAAGAACAAGAGCCCATTAGCCGGCTGATTCCGGTCCCGCGTGACACGCAGCACAAAGAGAAGAGACGGGAAACAATGACAAGATGGAGAAAACGAGGGAGAGACGTACGGAGGGTGGAGCGGAGGGGGTGGTGGGCTGGTAACGGGGTTGTTAGTGGTGATGGAGAGACCAGAGGAGGGGAAGGTGGATGGATGGAGGGAGGGAGGGAGGGAGGAAGGGGAGGGAAGGAGGGGAGGCTTGACGATAAGAGAAAAATTCAGACCGGTCAAAGTTTCCTTTTTGCCAATCGTGCTCCTGATAAAGACAGCGCCTGCTCCGGAGCTGATAGAGGGGCTATCTCTCTCCCTTACTCTCTCTCCCCCCCCGCCTCCCTCCCCCTCTCATCCATTCCCCTGCCTCGCTCGCCCGGCAGTTAGTTTGTGAGGAGGAGAGGAAGGAAGGGAGGAAAAAAAAAAACAGGGGCCCTATCAGTGCGCATCACAGTGCCACCATCAACCAGCCACCGCGCAGCAATTAATATCGCTCCAATTACTGTTAAAGGGACAAGGCTGGGACAGGACGATAATGAACACATCCTCTCTTCCCCAGCAGAGGAATTAAAACACATGTGCACCACACACACAGCACACACACACACACCACACACACACACACACGAGGCTGTATAGACACACGTGCAGAGACGTACATAAAACGTGCGCAGCTTGAAAAGGAAATAATGTGAGATAGAGCGGTAATCTTCGTGCATTGTTTAACTCATTGAAGACAACAGGCACAGAGAAATAAATAACCAGACAGAGCTCGATAAGAGGGGAAATAAATAATAAAATTATGGGCGATTTACTTGTTATCTCCGCTTATACTTCTCTCTCCGAGTCAGTGTGTGTGTGTGTGTGTGTGTGTTACGACTTGAATGCATTCACCCTGGTCTGTCATATTCACATCTCCTGCAGGGGAACGGTACAACAACACAACTGGTCCTGAAAGATGCGCACAAGAAACATCTCCAAGACACACAAACAAGCAAACGCTGTCAGACAAGCACTGAACTCTGGGTAATCTCCAGAGATTCTCCAGAGATCTCCTGCAGCTCCCGACCAGAAGCAGCAGCGAGTCGGAGTGAGCCCCTGGAGGACTCACAGCGAACGGGCGTGTTGATGGTGTTTCTCGACAGACACACACATAGAAGACGCCAACTTGGAAAGACGACGAGATTCGAGAGCTTTTGGTGTTACGGGCTTACGTCCTGCTTCCTTCAAGCTGCGGCAGCCTTCACTCAAACGTTCTGGAGATTTCTAGATTTATTCTTAACACTTGAAACACAAACACGAAGTCCTCAAGTGAACACTGTGAAGATAGAAACAGGACGACTGGACGGGGAGACAACCGAGGAACCAAACGCCTCCAGCCACAAACAAGGAGCTTCTACAAAGCTGAGGAACACGCGTCCACTGACTGTTCTTACACTGACACACGCCCAGTGTCCGACCAGCTCCACCAGTACCAGCTGTGGTACTGTGGTACCATCAGTGGAGGTGGTGGCAGCCGCCATTGGGATTATCTCACAGCGGTTAATGGATGTTGAACATTTCCTGACTGACGACCTGACGGAAGGTTTGTTTCCACAGTCAGAGTTGTTGGAAGGTGAATGTGTTTCCCAATATTTACCATTGGTCATGAAAAGTTATGAAAGTTTTGTTTTTATTTGCTCGACACTGAATGTGAATCGGACCATGCGAGTGAACTCCAGAACCTAGTGAAACCCTGTGAGCGCACTGACCTGGACCCCTCCACGGCGCCTCCTCTTCATCCTCCCCCTCCTCTTCCTCCTCCCCACCGCTGTGTCTCCGTCCTCGCTCGTCCCCGTCCTCGTCCTCGTTGTTGGTGCCTCCTCGTGACTCCTGCGTCTTTGGCTCTAGATACACAAGACAACACAGTTAAACACGTTATTTAAACATGTTATTGACTCCCCGGCTCAAAATGTCAGATCGGCTTTCTCCAGGGACAAAGGTGTGTGTGTGTGTGTGTGTGTGTGTGTGTGTGTGTGTGTGTGTGTGTGTGTGTGTGTGTGTGTGTGTGTGTGTGTGTGTCTGTGTGTGTGTGTGTGTCTGGGTAGTGGCTGTTCCTGTCTACTGATCAAAAGCGGCGGTGAGATGACTCCTGAGCTGTGTAACCCGACGCCTCCCCACACCAGATCCACCCTTTGATTCTGCTGCACCTCCAGAATCAAAGAGTCGACACAAACCACTTCTTCACTTTCTCCACCTTCACCCTCCTCCGTGGTTAGTTTGTTTTCCACCTAGTTTTCTTTTTATTCTCTCGTCATCCGTTACCCAGAATCCCTCCTGTCGCTCTCCTCCCCGAGTAGGTGGCTCGCTTTTTCCTCTCTTCAATCTTTCTATCTCCTCCTCCTCCTCCTCCTCCTCCTCCTCCTCCTCCTCCTCCTCCTCCTCCTCCTCCTCCTCCTCCTCCTCCTCCTCCTCCACCTTCAGCAGACACGGAGGCTGCCTGTGTTCTTCTAATCAGCAGTGATATCACTGCCATTGATCAAGCTGATTACACAGACTCCTGCTCGCTGATCAAACACTTCGTCGTTCTGCACGTGGACCTGTGTGTGTGTGTGTGTGGTGTGTGTGTGTGTGTGTGTGTGTGTGTGTGTGTGTGTGTGTGTGTGTGTGTGTGTGTGAACCCTGACCTTTGCCTCCTCTCTGGTATCAGTTCATCCTCTCTATTAGCAGGACTGTTGATTGGTTAGATCAGATGAATAGTTACATCACAGCTCCTCTGGTTATCTGAGGTGACCATCTCTCTCTCTCTCTGCTCTTCATCATCATCATCCTCATCATCATCACCATGAGGGTAAAGGTCACAGTGGATCACAAACATCTCTCTGTCGTCCAACACAATAAACTGATCCCAGTGCTGCCGGATCAAACTCCACTAATACTGGTGACCTTCGTAATCAGTCATGTGACGACATGTGTGAAGCAGCAAAGTCCACGTCAGGGGGAGGTCAGGGTCGAACCCCCCCCCCCCCCACCACCCACCAAACAACTTGAATGTATTTTTTTACGATTGTTACCGTGACGACAGAAATGTGTCACACCGACTGATCGGTTGAAATATTGTTACCATGACAACATCAGTTGATTTAGACAGATCAGCAGGAAGCTTGATGGAGATCAGGGGGTTTTCACCTTCTTTGACATCGTGAGATCAATTTCTCAGAAGATAATAAGTGAATCTTGTTGAAAAACAAAAATGGAGGAATTGAATCGTTGGGCTGTTGGGCTTTGGAGGACGTGTGCGTTTCTATTATGGTCTGTATCTGCTCCAGGTTTTTATTAAAGTGACGTCAGTGTAACTCTGGATTTAAAAATCACTTGCTCTACGTCCTTTGTCTCAATCCTCATCCTTCTCATAACTTCTGCCCTCCTCTTCCTCCTCTTCCTCCTCCTCACTTGCCCTCCTCTCAGTCTCTCTGGAGCTGTCCCCGTCTCCAGCCTCCCCCCCCCCCCCCCCCCCCCCACCCCCCACCCCCCACCCTCCACCTCAGCCGTCTGCACAAAGACCATGTTTACTCTTGCATTCCCACTCCGATAAACAGCGATAGCTCCCGATCAATAGTGGCCATAAACGCCCTGTGACCACGTGACGCAGACACACCCCGGCCTTATTAATGCAACAGTTGTGAGATGGGATCAGCATTGTCAAATAAATCAACACACACACTCACACACACTCACACACACACACACACAATCCATCTTCATGTCACATCCACCTTTCAACCTCACCCACACGCAAACACTCATACGTGGCAACATGGATGTACACAGTCTTAAGCAAGCAGGACCCCCCCCCCTCACACACACACACATTTAAAACACACACTCCCCCCCCGCCTAAACAGTGCCATTATTTTCAGCTATAAATCACATTGAATGGCACATTGATTTTATCCTGCAGGGGCTGGAGCGAGGGAGGGGAGCTGGAGACACAGTTATTGCGTTTAATATTATCAATATTATCTCCCATATCATCTCAGACAGGGAGGCAGGTATCAGGAGGAGTCGACAGACACTTTTCTACCAGCCAACAGCCAACACCCCCCCCCACCCTCCCCCCGAACCCCACCCCCCATCGCAAGACAGTCTCCATCAATCTGATAAGCTGAACTTCCCCTGTCACACCTGCAGGGCAAAGTCACCCGACAATATCGCCTCCCAACTTCTAGAGCCCGCCACACGTTTCTGTCTCTTGTGTCTTCTGCCCGGTTCCTTTACACATCTGTTCCCTGACGTCTGTTCCCTGACGTCTGTTCCCTGACGTTTCCAGATCAGCGTTCAGTCTGCACAGACCTGTTGGTCTCATCTGGTGTCGCGAGGTACAAGGGAACCGGAGAAACCGGAGGAGCCTGAGCTTGTGTCGTCTGAAACAGGACTTTAGCATTACTGATATACGTCAGTGTGAGATTTCATCAGTTTATCATTTCATCATCATCATTATTATTATCAGTTAGAACTGAACTTTAATTAAAAGGAGTGAAAATTGAAAAGGTTTTTTTTGGTGGAATAAATACTTTGACTTCAAACTTGACTTTTTTTTTTTTACATTAAATTGTATAAAATATTATTTTCTCCATTAATCGGTTGATTGTTTGGTCTGAAATGTATTTTTAATGATGGAACGAGTTGGTGAGCAACAGCAGAGCCAGATTGATCAGGTACATTCAAACACACACCCACACACACAAACACACACAAACACACACCCACACACACACACAACACACACCCACACACACAAAACACACACAGTTATGTCAACCTGCTGGAAAACACGAGGAAGTTGTGTGTGCGTTTCTTTACGGGGTCAGACGGGGTCAGTTTATCAGACTCTACTGAACAGAAAGCAAAACGCAGATGAAGTCCAGATCTCAAAATGTGGAAAAGTAAATTTTAAAATGTTCACAAGATTTGTCGTTTGGGATTTTTGTGTTATAAACATGACAAACACTTCTTTGGCGTCTGAATATCCCGGAGGACAAACCCACGACGGTTCCAGTGAAATCCAACGTGACCTCGAGCCGCTGGTTTTTATTTATATTTCAGGAGATAGAGATCAGTAAAAATTAGTCTCACTTGTGTCCTCTGCATGTGTGTGTGTGTGTGTGAGGTTAATATCAGTTTAAACCAAAATCATAACGTGGCAAAGTTCTCTATTCGTCTGTGTTGTGGAATCAAATCTGCAGCTTGTGAGAAAACAGTCGACGTCACATCCAACACGAACACGTTCGGTTCACACAGAAACAGAACCGCAGCGTTTCCTCCGTCTGAGAGAATCTGAATCTGTCAAATATCTGTTTGTGACTTTAATTACATCATTTCACCGACACCGCACATGGAACGATCAGAGCTGTCCATCATAACGAAACCCGGGGAGGTCACGGCCTCCGGCATCTGTTGTGCATCGCACACTTGTTCCTGTTTCACCACCGATCACATTGTGGTAAAACACGTAACTTAACAAGAAAAAAAAAAGAAAATGGAAAGAGCTCAACAATTAGAGAGTTCAACCTGAGGTGACGCGACCGAGCAATCAGTCAAGAAGTGGATTTTATCAGGTTTCCTGTGATGTGCAAGTGCGATCGGCGTGTGATGACAAAAAAAGAAAAAAGGAACTTCGCTCGTTTCGGCGGGTCGCTGCAACCGTCGGGCGATTCTGAGAAGAGAGGGGGGGGGGGGGGGGGACTGAGCAGATGTTCAAGTCTTCCTCAGTAAAGTTGTGTGTCGGTAGGTGTGTGTATGTGTGTGTTCATTAATGCAGTGGCTGTGTGTCGGGCTGGAGGGGGGGGGGGGGGGGGAGTTATAGAGAGAACACAGTGCTCGGTGCTGTGTTTTTCTTGCTTAAGTTATCAGGGCGGTTATCGCCTGTGTGTGTGTGTGTGTGTGTGTGTGTGTGTGTGTGTGTGTGTGTGTGTGTGTGTGTGTAGTGTGTGTGTGTGTCTCTTCCAGATGGTGGATAAGAGGCCTTGCCTTTATTAGCCAGTGTTGGCCAGATAAAGACCTGGTATTGATCCCAGGTTGAAAGAGCAGGTTCGTCAAACATGGCTGATTTACAGGGAACTGATAATGGCAGCACTGGGCAACCGAGGAACCCCAGAAGAGAGAGAGAGAGAGGGGAGTAAGTCAACAGTGCAGTGTGTGTGTGTGTGTGTGTCTGTGTGTGTGTATATAAATATAATCATACACACACTCTTGTACATATAAAAGAAACAACGAGCAAGTAAGTTTGCAATCGACAGACGACTCTGCTCACGTGTGCAGTCTGCCTGACTTCTCCCATCTTCTTCTTCTTATACAATCTAATACACACATAACCCCCCCTCACCTCACCTCACACACACACACACACACACACACCTCTCCCGCCTCCACACACACACACACACCTCTAGCTAATCTATAATCTCGTCTCGATTAGCACCTGACAGAATTTCCATGGGTTTATCAAACCAAGCCAACCAACAGACGCTTATCACTTCCAGCCCCAAAATTTCACAAGAGCAGGAATTTTTGAGATTAAAAAAACACAGCTAGTGAAATCTTGAATAAGTCAAAAAGAATATGACTGAAAACTCTGCTATCACACAGTGGAGGGGATGGGGGGGGGGGGGGGGGGGGGGGGGTGTGGGGGGGATAAGAGGTGCATGAAGGGGCAGATCCACTGGAACCAAGATTGAACCTTGTGAATTATTTTTCTTCTTCTTCTTATTCGTTTAGACACAATAGAGATAAAGTTGTGATCCAAACAGAAAGCTGCAGCCTCACGGTGTGTGTGCTCGGTTCTTCTCTTTGTCTCCGGGTGACGTTAACCGGCTGCCGGAAGATAACAGGTGGACGGGAGATCGGCTGCTAACCACCGACAACTGCCAGCCAACTACATGTGGGGGGGTTTGGGTCGGAGGAGGCTGATGTGGAATCTCCGTCGAATCGGATTATTCAAGTGAACGTGTGTGAGCGACTGTAGATGGTCTGTACCTGCTCCAGGTAGATTGTGCATTTATTTGAGTTGTGAATGTTCCTCCTCACCTTCGTTGTACAGTGGCGTGTACGGCGGGGGGCTGGAGCTGTCGCCCTCCAGTGAATCGTCTGGGTCCGAGACGCCGCCCTCTTCTCCCGATAGGCTGCGGCCGTCCAGTGTGTTTTCCTCGCCGCCGTCGAGATCCCCGAGGGAACCTGCGGGAGGAAGAGGAGGGAACGTGAACACCTGAGTCTGTGCGGCGGAGACATGCGAGGAGCTGGGACGCCATATTTGCGTCCTCCAGAGAATTTCAGGAAAATGTCCGGGAGTTCAGTGCATGTCTGAGAGCAGCATGAGCCAAAAAAAGAATTTCATATCAGAGCACCAAATACTCAATAATGAGTATAACAAAAATAAAAAAGCTCCACAGGGAATAATAAGGTTCACATAATAATATTAGTCTGCAGGATGTGAGTTTAATTATCTTTCCTTTGGGCCTTGAGTCCAAACAGAGAGGGGGGGGGAATAAAGTTCCTCTACGTGTGAGAAACACCCTGAACAAACTGATCCTCCTTCTTTTAAATGAACTAATTCCAACAAAAAAAAAAAACAAGGTTTTGAGAATTGGACATGCTGAACAATCTAATCCAGAAGATTAATAGCAAGAAGCCAGGAGGGACCTTAAAGCCAAATTACAGTATACCTAAAAATGTAGCTAAGAGAGTGATTAGCGCGGGGCTGATCCATATCAATTACAGTTTCATAATCCCTGCTGACCACAGTAATTATACACTACTTTTGATCTATTTTAGCCCGTTTGAAGATTACATCCACACAAAAATGGAGTCAGTTAATATGAATTTAATGTGACTTTTTTTTAAATTGCCTCGTTAATAGCACTCAGCCTGGAACACGGGGGCGTCGAGCGGCGGTACCGCTGCGTTAGGAGCTCCACGCGTCGAGCCGCTCCACGCGTCGAGCCGCTCGGCGCCGCTCGCCAGATGCGTTTGGCCTCGGCGTCTAAAGGAGTTGCAGTTATTAGTGTTTCAAGGCTCGCCGCTTCCATTGTGCTCGTCTGCATCAGATGACACGCTTCACTCCGGGTTCCCGAGAGGACGCCACGAGAGAATTATTAATTCAAGGTAACCATTTTCCTTTAAGAGGATTATAGGGGAGCGGCGGAGTGAAGCGGGGGAAACGGTTAACGAGCTGCGGGGGGGTGAAAACCGGCTCACGCACACGATGACAGCGTCCTGGAAAGTCGAGGAGGGAGGGAGGGACGCCGCTGTTGTTGAGTAACTGAAACGAACACAGAGATTTCACTCCCTCCATCCGGACAGGTTGTAAATTAATTTCCATTAGGTTGTGTTGAAGGAACGCACGGGGAGGGGGGGGGGGAGGGGGGGGGGGATTGTTTCAGAGCTAAAGCCGTGACTAGGGGCGTATATATTTACAATACTGGAACAAAAGGAGTCTATAATCTACACAAAGCACACAACAATACCCGTGAATAAAGAAGCTTGTAGAAGAAGGGAGAGGCAATTTTTCTAATTCTGTTAATTTCACTTCCAAAGCAATTAAAAGCAAGCAGAGATAATGCTGGGAAACAATCGCCCGACTGAGAAAGTGTTTCTGTCTTTGTAAATGAAACATCTTTAGGCTAATTTCAACTTCCACGCCTGCATGGTTCACTGTAATTTCAGATAAAATTAACACAGCTAGATTTGGACCTTCATAAAGAAAGAGCGAGCAGAGGAGACGGGAAAAGGAAGATCGATCCTGAACACAATATTTTTTAGAATTAGGTCTATGTCGCCTGAGCTTTGCCAGATCTAATTTTCAGTATCTATAAGGACATTTTCATACAATTAATTTTTCCTTTAATCATAATTGTACAAAGGGGTACTTCTCGGTATATAAAATTCCAATTATATTTCCTGTTTAAAAATGTAAGTTTGAATTATGATTTCTCTCCTCATTACGGCTGTGGTTTAATGAATCAATCGCTGCATCAACGCTTTCAGACGTCAAATTGGGCGGAAAAAGTTTCCAGCCCCACTTTCTGTCGTCTTTTATCCGAGGAGAACCGCTCCCTCTTCCCCGGCCGGGCCTCGGATGGAACCCCGGTGATAAGTGCGCCACGTTCTACTTCACTTCCCAGTTTAAAAGTTAAAGCCTTATTAATTGTTACAGGGCTGATATCCACCCGGAAAAATTGGGACTGGAGTTATTGGAGAGATGGAGGAATAACAGAAGGCACGGCCCACATCTGTATCTCGGCAGGAAGCACATGGATTAGGGTGACACTTATCCAGCAGCACCAGGGAAAGTGAAATTCAGGAAACACTTTGGTTCCTGGACACAGAAGAACTGTCGTGAACAAACTGCTCCTTCGCGAGAGCTCGACCTCGAAGCAACGGCAGAAACGAGTCGAGGTCAAAATGTGCATCGGACTCAACAACGAGCAGAGAAGGTTTACAATCACGAACACAGAGAGAAACCTAATAAAGCAACTAATAAGGAAACTCAAAATATAAAGCTGCAACCAATGATTGATTTCTCTATCAATCATTTTCTGATTAATCACTTGTTCCACCAACGGGCATCACAGAGCGCCACAGGAAGTCGTTCCTGCCTCAGAGCGTCAGACACTCCGTATATTACATCATCGTTTATTACAATTTATCTGCAATAACCACTTACCTGTTCTTTATACTGTATTATAACATACACACGTACATATACATATAGTAGTACAATGCGCAAATGCACATGTTTTCACATAATTTAAATTTCTATATATATTATACTTTTTGTCTGTATACATTTCTATATTTGGTTGGAACAACTGTAACAACTCAATTTCCCCCGAGGATCAATAAAGTATTTAAGATTCTGACTATTTTACTGAGTTTTTATAAACAACGGTGACAAATTAAATGTTTCTAATTTATATGAATCTAATACTTAGTGTCATATGAGTTTTGATAATTTTGTCTTATTTGCTAAATGATGTGAAGAGTCTCAAACCTTCATAAAAATGGATTTAAGAGACAATAACATCAAATAATTTATATAAAACACACCAACTTTTCTTCTGCTTCAATTTCCAGACACAATTTTGAGAAACAATAACCAGCGAACATGAATTACTAAATGGATAAATTGATAGAAACTAACTGAAATAAATTGTTGATAATAATAATCAATGAAACGTTCTTGGGATTTTTGAACCATGGTTGTGAGGATTTGTTGTGTTTTCTTGGGCTGTTCAGAAAAATCTGCCGTTTTCAAATATTGTGATTCAACACAGCCGACCTCGTGAGACCGAGCTGAAGAGCAGGACGTGGAGTGTCCCACTCACGAGACTCTGTGAACACAGTGTTCGGTCTGATCTCCCAACTGAAGACGCCGAGTGAAACAATGCGCAGGACCGACGTGGCGTCGGAGCTGCCGCTGCCGAGCCGTCTGTCTCGGAGGTGCGAGAAGAGGCAGAACAAAGTGCCGCGGCTGATGAAGGCACCGGAGATACTGCTTTATTAACTCTCTGTCCACATCAAACCTGCAGCGAGCAGCGAGCTGATTAAACACAGAGACAACACACATCAAACCTGCGTGCTCAACAAGCCTGATTAAACAGACGCACGCCTCGCCGCTCTCACGCTAATAACCCGCCGCACGGAAAAAGAAAAAACATAAGACCTGAAAGCAAGAGAAGGAGGGGGGGAGGGGGAGAGGGGGAGAGGGGGAGAGGGGGAGAGGAGCACTTGTATCAGACAATCACTGACTTGAGAAGAGAAACATGAAAAGAGGATATTTAGAGAAAGAATGGGGGGGGAGAAGGTAGCTGCCACAGAGTCACCCCCTGGAGAGGAGCCACTTATTGATCAGAGGGGGGGGGAATAACCCACTGAGGAAATACTTTTAATCAACTTTTCACTTTAAACAACATCTCAACGCTGCATGGGCTCTTATCACAGCTCCATGCCCCCCCCCCCCCCCCCCCCGCTCCCCCACAGGAGGAACCATCCGCACAGACCCTGATATCGATCCATTATATTCAGCTTCAATAAAAATCAGCTTTCTTCTCCTCGGCCTTCGGGATCCGAGCTGCTAACGACCTCCCATTGATTACTGCAGCGCGGCGAACTCCAGAGAAACCTATAGATTCTAATTCCTTTCCTCGACACGTCTGAAATCCCCGGGACTTCCCGACTTATCCTGCTTCGCATCTCGATGATGACGATCAGTCGGAAACACACAGGGTTCAGAGGGGGGGGGGGGTGCACACAGCGGCACAACTTCCCTGTTCCATCTCCAAGGCTCCTTCGAGTGCGTCCCTTCATCCCCGAGGAACAGAGGCTCCGACCGGTGGATCCAACCCAACACGTCCCAGGATCCACGCCCTTCAGCGATGGACGGTTGTTTCGGAGGTGATGATGACGCCAGCAGGCGACTGGACGTCTGATGCTCGAGTGTCACGCTTCCACTCGAACCAACAGCTAACGTTTATAAAAGGACCAAGGGGGACGTTAAATAAATGTTTGTCTCAGTGAGCGAGCGGAGGAGCATCGTCGGTGTTTGTTAGCGTCGGAGGATTCGGACCCGAGCGTGCGATAAACCTCCATTAACTGTCTGTTTCTGTGGATCTGAACAAACAAGGAGTTCTGAGATGTGTTAACAGAGGGAACACAGGTGGAGCTCGCACCCCCCCCCCCCCCCCCGCCCGCCAAGGCCCAACAGCCAATCACACACACTCATACATATCACTTCACTGAATACGTCCATCAATCTCTGGGGAATGACGTTAAAGACAGTAAATACAAATCCTGGATATAACCTCTGATCTGCATCTGCACCATAACGAGTTCTTCACAGACACAGAACCGTCGCCCCGGCAACATCAATCATCAGCTGTCGACATCATCATCTGTCGACATGTGCAGCGATATAGAAAATGGAGGAATTGATTGAATTGAATTGTGAAGCTGATGAAGATTCACACCTCTGGTACTTAAGAGTGTTTTACTATTCAAATTAGTCCGACTTAATTATACACGTGCGCTGAACCGTGAAATCTCTACATTTGCACTTTTAATGTTTTTATGTGCAGAAAAAAAATCACAGAGGAGTTTTTTCATTTCCACGCCGCGGCAGGTTCGTCATCTGATATAAGAGTCGCTCGCCAAACGGTGACACGACGACATGGGATGGAGTGAATATGCAGAAACAGAGAGAAGAGGTGGAAACACCTGCAGGAGAAAAGAGTGAGAGAAGAGGAGTGACGCTCGCTGCAGTGATGAAGAGGAGGGATGAAGAGGAGGGATGATGCACGCGTGTCAAACTGTTTATTCTCGGCCGATTCGTTTTAATTCTTAAATTGTTTGTGTTTGAACATTTAAAAAGGAATTCCTGGAACGCCTCTTCTCTCATTCCTCCTCTCTCTCCTCTCTCTCCTTTATATTCTAACTTCCTCCTCTCTTCCCCTTTATCTCTCCGTTCCTCATCCCCTCTTATCCCCACCTTTCTTCTCCTCCGTCCCCCTTTCAACATCTCTCTCTCTCTCTCTCTTTCCCTTATAGTCCATTACCTTCCCTCCCTCCTCCTCCCCCCCCCCCTCCATCCCTTTTTCTTTTTTCCGGTGAAGCGCCGGTGACTGGGAGCGTCACTCTGTGGATAGCTGGGAGCCGTTGGCGGTTATCGGCTCCTGCAGACTCTCTCTGCCGGTCTGATCTGTCTCCTCTTCATTAAGCAAATACGCCGACGTGGAAATGAAAACATAATAGCTATTTGATTTCCAGCGAGATATTTTGCATATTGGTTCGGAGCTGATAGCGGAATTTCATCAAGTCATTTTTTTTTTTTCTTTCCTTCTCTCTTCCCTCCCTATCCCACCCTTCCCACCACTGCCCCCCCCCCCCACCTCACTCACCCACCTCCCCCTCCCTCCCCCCCCCCCTCCTTCCCCTCCCCATCCTCACGCTTTAAAAACTGAATTACTGAGGCAGGCTGGCTTTCAGCTTTCTTTACATTGCTGGGAAGACGGGGGGGGGAAAAGACGGAGTGAGAGAAATCTAGTTCCCCAGAAAGACTACTTAAACGATTAAATACCCCCCCCCCACCCACCCTCTCTCCCCATTCCCATCTTTTTCTCTCTCTCTCCCTTTTTGATAACAAGGAAGAAAATTTAAAGAATTCACAGTACTTATGGTTGACTATACTAATCAAAGATAGGAGTGAGAAAATTAACTCCTTAATGAGCACAGCCGTCTCTCTGATAAAGGTCCTGGGGAGACAGCCGGGTGGGACGCTGGCTGAACCTCGGGAGGGAGACACGGAGGAGGAGAGGGGGAGATAGAGGGCGATAGAGGAGGCCACCGGATGGAGGGATGGAGTGTAATCGAAACAGAACGAGAGAGACTTGACATCATGCGGGGGTAACAATTAGTTTCCCCTCCTCTGAGGAGGAGATACTTGCTTCTTGGGCACGAGGAGGGCAGGTAAAGAGATAGCAGCCACACCGCCCCTATAGTGCCACAGATACCCGCCGCGGCTTTGTATCAGCCGTGATGGATGGTCCGGTAGCGGGGTATCCTTCATGCCCCCGGAGAGAAAGCTTTGCCCTGGAGGAGAGGATCAGCAGCCTCTTCACAGCAGGCCTATCTGATAGTCCGGCGCCTCTCAGGAGGACTACTCACCGGCCCCAGCCCCTGAAATAAATCTCCCTGCTGCTGCTTTCCATGTTGGAACAGCGTGTTGCTTCACAGCTGATAGCGGCGCTGCCATGTTAACGCCGCGGCCCGACGAGTACTGTACACACTCACACGTACAGGGGAGCAGATACACGCACCAGGAGCTCTGCAGCCGCTCCTTTGAAATAACAGAGAGTCTAATTACATCTATTATTCATCAGGCATTCCGGCTGCTGTTGGTTAAGAGTTTTATCATTGTCACCAAAAAAAAAAATCCTTGTACTTTGTGAGCCCACGAGCTGCTGCACCTTCTCTGGATTTCATTCTCAGGAACTTCAGAGGCGGATCAAAACATATTTTGAGCCTTAACCTTCTGCTACATTTCTGTAGATGTACTATTGTAACACAAAGGAACTAATCTGAAGATTCTAACGATACCTGTTATTCTAAATCATTTGACGAATACATCCCCGCAACTCAAATATGGTGACATCTGGTTTAAATAAAAATGGCGGTGGACAAAGTGTTTGGACACTTCCCAACGGCAGCTCACAGAGGTCAGAGTTCGCTGCTGTGTCACCTGTAATGTCAATAATAATTATAATAATGTGAATTTAGCTAATAAGAAATCCTGATTATTATAATAACACTAACAGAGAAACTGTATTTGAAGATTGTTACAGAACAAGAACCACTTCTGTTCTGACACTCCAGTAATTAACAAAGTGTTGTACCTCTGACTCTGCACTGTTTGTTATACCTTCAGAATGACACGTCTTTATTTACCCCCCCCCCCCACCCCCTCTCCCCCTCCTCACTGCAGCGTCTCACTCGCCTGCTGCTGTAACGCCGGCGTGCGGAGACGTCTGCTGATGTCTTTGATCAAGTCTTCCCTCTGGTATTTTGTTTCACAACTGTTTCTCCTCTGGCAGCACTTCAGACGCACTCACCCTAACGCACCGTTTCATTTTCCTCAAGGATGCTTCACTCCCACATAACTGCAGCCTCGCATCACAGAGGAGCTGCGGCGAGGGAACGCAGCGAGGGAAAGCAGCGAGGGAAAGCAGCGAGGGAAAGCGGCGAGGGAAAGCGGAGGGAAAGCAGCGAGGGAAACTCTGAAGAACAGAGGGGGCAGTGACGGAGTTATGTTACAGACACACACACTGGATTTCTCAGAAGAAGAGAAACCACCAGCTTTGATGCCACAGATGGAAATTCAAAGCAAACTTCTCTTTCCTGTTCCACATGTTATATTTTTAGTTACTGCCACCGAAGCCCCAGCTGCCCTCTGACTATCTGACCAGGAGCACGTCCTGTAGTTCAGGGGGGGGGGGGGGGGGGGGGGCGGGGGGGGGTTAGATATACGACCTGGTGACGCTGCGGACCTAATCCCATATCTGCAAATCAGGGGATTGTCCAAAATCCACAGAGACGAGAATCACAGGGAAATGAAATAATCTGAATATAATGCGAGTGCATCTGGACACGTGGCATGTTCAATATATTTATATATCAATCCAGAAAGTCCCTCAGTGAAGTGTAAACCTCTCGAGGCTCAACCGTCTACTTACATTCACTCAAGCTGCAGCACATTACCCCCCCCCCCCCCCCCCCTCGTCGAGATCAGCTCCCTCAAGTCATTCAGTAGTTTCTGTGTAATCGTGCTGACAAACAAACAGACGGGTGGAAACAGAGCCTCCCAGTGGGTGCTCTGCAGCAGGGGGGGGGGGGGGGGGGGGGACCCCACTAACATCTGGCTGGTGGCTGCCATGTGAACATGATGGTCTTTCACTCCCGGGTCACATGACTCTGGGGTTGCCACAGGTTTTAGATGGGCTCTTAATGGCAGTGATGGATAGAGACGCCCGGGTGATCGTCTGGCGAGGGGAGAGAGAACCTGCGTTCAGTGCTCGGCAGCCTGCAGACAAAGTCCGACGTGTCCTCACCACGTCCACAGTCTGTACCGGCGACGGCTCGAGTACCGCAGGTCACTGCTCAGGACAGGCAGGTCCAAACAGGCAGGTTCAAAACAAGATCTGCACGGGTCATAAAACAATACCAGACAGGATGTGACCTTTCAAGTGTGTTTTGGATCTACAGCACAATTTAGATTTAGTCTTTCTCCACACAGGTTATATGGACTACAAATAAATAACGGCTGAAAGTGTGGTTGATGTAACAGGTGGCTTTGAAAGAGGGATCGAATGAAGAAAGAAAGAATGAAGAAAGAAGGAAAGAAGGAAGGAGGGGGGGGTTGTTTGGAGGGAGGAGATAGAGCAGTCACCGAGCCGCCCGAGCTGAGACCCTGGACTATTGAAGCCAGGCATGCAGACGAGAAAGCCAGCCGATAAGCCCGGCTGATAAAAGATAGAAAATAGCAGCAGATTTGAACTTTCCCACCGTCCTAAGATCCACAGGGGGAGGAGGAGTTGATTCGACTACTTATTGAATCCGTTCCTATCTACACCAAACCCCCCCCACCACCACCACCCCCCCCACCAAAACCCAACAAGGCAAGGCCACGACTGGAGCACGGATACAAGGCTGATACACAGAAACACACACGCAGCAGGGTTCCCACTGGAGAACAATGACATGACTCTTCTACAGGACACACACACACACACACACACACACACACACACACACACACACACACACACACACACACACACACACACACACACACACACACACACACACACACACACACACACACACACACACACACACACACACACACACACACACACACACACACACACACACACACACACACACACTTTAGTTATCAGCATAATCACTGAAGAATTTAAAAGTTAAAATAACCAGAAAGACTCACAGAGAGGTCAAGGGAAGGTCATCGAGTTCCTGCGCACACACACACACACACACACACACACACACACACACACACACAAGGTCATAAAAGATGTGAAGTCTACCCATCATCATCGTTCCATCCTCAAATCATATCAGAGACAGTGTTTCTCTCCATATCTCTGCTCCTCTCCCTTGATATAAGACTTGGCCTTGAGTAAGATGGTGAGAATTTTAACACACTTACATACAGTACACACACACACACACACGCACACGCACACACGCACACGCACACACTAAATGTTTGCCGAAATAAGGTCATTGCCGACATGGTTTTGGCTGTGAAATTTATTGATGGGATTCACTCACAAGGTCTACGCTGCAGACGGGATTCTCCGACTCAACAGCACAGGTGGGACAAACACACAAAACCCTCGGGCACCATGCAAAACCACACACACACACACACACAGTCTCACTCTTACCATCGGCTGTTCTTTCAAAGCAAATAATGTGTTTGCATGCGGTACTGCTAACTTGCTAACACGTGTTTCTCTCTTTGTCTGGTTCAACTAACTTCCAACTTTCTTTCTGAGGATTTTACACATAAATGTGAAATTAGAGCACAAACGTTGGAAATGGCCTCTCGTCGCCTTAATGGGCCAAAATTCAGTCCCCACAATATAACTTGCATTGGATAAATTGGATTATGGACGGGGACGTATTGTATCTGCATTTTAGACGAACACGCCACCACACGATCTGTGGCTGGTGAATAACAAGGTTACGTATCGTCTGTGACACGATGCGTCACACGAACGGAGACGAGGAAGAGGAGGAGAAGAAGAACTGGAAACCGCCGCACACGTCAGATCAGACGCAGATCAAACACGTGGACGATTAACAACATGAGACGTTTCTCCGAGTGTGTACAGTACGAGGGAGGATCTGTTCCCGTGTGTGTGCGGGTTTGACTTTTACTGTGATCAGTGTGTGTCTGTAATATGTGTGTGTGTGTGTGCGTGGATATAATAAGCCCGATTGCAATCCCTGCTCCTTGATCTCAACCTTGAATAAAGATGGGAGGCAGATGAGAGATTATGATGGTCTGCAGGAGGAGAGAGAGACTCATTCCACTCTGGTCCTCCCTCGCTCGCCCTCCAACACCACATCTCTGACATGAATCAGCTCCGCGCTCATGTGACTGCAGGGAAACAAAGATCTTCCTCAGCTGATGAGGTGTGGGACTCATTAATCGTCTCTTTCCAGGTTTCTTGCTTTCATTCCCTTCTTCCTTCTCCTTCCTCCTCTGTCTAGTTTCACCCACTCGTCTTCCTCCTTCCTTGTTTAGCTAACTCATCCTCCGCCTCCTCCTCCTCCTCCCGGTCGGCCTCTCTAGCGCCATGGCCTCGCCGCTCAGCCCTGAGACCTCATGTTAACAGGAGGAACCTAAACACACGCGCAGATGTTTCTGCTCGTCTCGGAGACTAAACACAGCGAGGGGAGGGGAGGGGGAGGGAAAACAGCTCCGACAAACAGAGGCCAAAAACACCACTGAGAACGTGTGTGTGTGTGTGTGTGTGTGTGTGTGTGTGTGTGTGTGTGTGTGTGTGTGTGTGTGTGTGTGTGTGTGTGTGCCTCCGTCACATCATCAAGAAGCATCTTCAATTCAGAACGAACGTGAATTAACTAAATAGATTCATTAAAATCCATAATTTTGGTACAAGTGAAAAACTAATTTGCAAATCAACAAAGCAGCTGCAGGGAAAATACAGAAATACATTAAGTGCAAAATATATATCAGCATAAAAACGTTTATTGAGTTTTATTATGATGCAGTTTTAATTAGAGCCTGAGACAGATATGTATATAGAGTATATATCTGCAGAAAAATGATTCCTGTGATGTCGTTATCGAACGCTCATGACAAAGAACTGTAATTGAGGTTCGATATTTTCACAGTTTAACCATAAACTTATTTATACAAGCTTATGAATAAAAAGAAAATACATAATTTATCATAAATGCAATTTTTTTTATTCTGTAGAATTAAAATGTTCCCCGGCACACAGCGGCAGGCCGAGCGCTGATAACGGCATCTCGGTGAAAAGCTCAAATTGGCCCATTTTAATGAGCCAACTCATGAATCAGTCAGGCTTTAGTTTTAATTGGCGCGTGTGGAGTTCGCATGTTCCGGTTTATTTAATAAATTAAAGAATTTTGAATGTTATATATTTAAAAACTCAACGTGTCAGTGCTCTCTGGAAGTGGGACACTGTTTCCAAATGACATCAGACCGAGTTCCACATTTCCGTTTTTGCAGTGTCTAGTTGTTTGTGTGCAGCTCGCGCTCAGCGGCCGCGGTTCTATTTTATTAGAAGGAGAATTTCTAACTGCTCGGAAAATTGTTTTTGAATGCACACGTTACACTCGAAGTCAAGTGTCACACGAGCTGGATATATAAATAAGCAAGCGATCAAGGCCTTGAAGAAAAGAAAAAAAAGACAAATTCAATATGCCATTGTTCCACATGACAGAATCAGAATTGTATATCTGTGTGATGTTTGGCTGCCTCTCCCACTGAGGAAGGGTCTCTACCAGGAAACCCTCTCTGAGAAGTAAAGAGAAATACCAACGGGGTGGGTGGGGGGGTGTGGGGGGGATAAAAGGCCAGAGAAGTGATGAAGATAAAGAAACAGACAAGCAGAGCAAAAGAAAAAACAAGGGGAAAGAGATATGGAAAGATGATGTGTGTGTGAGAGAGGGGCAGGGGGGGGGGGGGGTCTTTTGTTGGAGAGAGTGCACAAATCTGGAAGAAGAAGAAGAAGAAGAAGGGTGGGGGGGGGGTGGTACGCCACTCACAACTTGGCTTTGCATCCGTTATCTCCGCCTCCTGTCACAAGGCTTAAAATAAAAATAAAAATAAAGTGAGATGGTGGCAGCGGCGGCGCGGCAGCGATAGCCCCGTGGAGCACGGCGAGGGATGTAAAGCAGATAGCTGGTTAAATATAACCCGCTGCAAGGCTGGCAGCGGCAGAGAAAGGGGGTGCTTTCAAGAGGCAGGGCATCACTGGAGCCCTCACTGCCCAGATAACATCCGTGTTAAGAGAGCGGGCGCGCGTGTGTGGTGTGTGTGTGTGTGTGTGTGTGTGTGTGTGTGTGTGTGTGTGTGTGTGTGTGTGTGTGTGTGTGTAGGCAGGCAAAAGACATATCCATAATTACTCTACTGATCGAACAAACACACACACAGACACAAGTATGCAGGCACCAACGGTTACTTTAACAAAAGGAGATGGAGAGAGAACACACACACAGACACACACACACACACACACACGCACACACACACACACACACGCACAGACACACACGGCGCAGAGCTCACATCTATGTATCTCTCCGCCTCACCAAAGGAAGTATCAGCGCCGCCCCGACCCCCCCACAACGAAACGCAAAAAGTCACAACGGGATTTCTGATGGGAAAAATGTGCTTTCCTCAGATGATGGTCAGATAGAGGGGGAGTACAGCCAAATGTCAAAGATGATAAATGGAAGGGTGCAGAGACAAGATCATACACACAAACACACACAGATACAAACACAACAAACACACACAGATACAACACACACAAACACACACCACACACAGGAAGGCAGGCGCACAGAGAAATACTCTCTTCCTCACTTGTTCTCATGAAAGATGCAAATACTCACACACCCGCGCTGCAGCTATCACTTCCACATTTGATGAATCTATTGACGATGACGAACAGGTTCAGGTCAGTTTTCACGTCTGAGTTAAATATGACGACAGTTTTTCAAAAAGGCTTCACATTCAAAACTCACTGTTATCTAATGATTCATCTGTTTACAAGTTCTTAAATATCTTTGGCTTTGAGCAGTCGTACAAATATTGCAAATATTTAGTTCACAAAGATATGAATCGGATATAAACGCCGCAGCTGGATGAGCTGGTTCCAAATTAATCAAAATATTAAAGCCGCTGTTCAAGCTAATTATTCGATTACTAATTAAGTGTTTTAACATAAAAGCTGTGAAGTCCTGTTTTCCACCAGCTGCTCGATTCTAGTTTCCTCTGTTTACAGAAAACGTCGGTTATTCAGAAGTTGTTTACTTTACAAGTTATTACTGCTTCGAGACTTAATATGTTTTCACACATTGTTAGGTGTGAACGGTTCCTCAGACCAGAAGAGTACAGTACAGTACGTGTTGTGTATTTAACTGACAGCATCTGATCCACGACTCTCTGTTTGTATAAGTAACTTCACCACCTGCCATGTAAAACAATCTTTGGTCCAGAGCAAGGACTTTATTTCTATTATTTTATAATAATAGTAATAAAACTAAGTCAAAGAAGCATCACATGAAACATCAGTTTCCTAAAGTCCAGGGTTAAGTCTTCTAACTGCTTCACTAGGACATGAAACAGAGGAAAACAGAAGCCAAATTGTTTTAATAAGATTTAAAAAAAATACTGACAAATAAATTCATCTTGATCAGGTAATAAATTCTCTATTATTGTTTCTGCTTAAGATCATCCTGTTGAATAGGGTTAGCGTGCTGCTGCTCGGTCTCCGTCAGAGCGCCAGGGAACCCACCACCAGGACGTACAGTAACCATGGTCGGGTTAGGTGTGTTGCTCAAAGGCACCTCTGCCAGCTAAGGGGTTTGAACCTGCATTAGTGAAGTGGAGGATGCGACTGTGGAAGAGATTAGGTCGTGGGGACTCGGCGCCGGGTCATCTGGTGACACCCATGATGTGTCACCAACCCTGAGCCTCGCCCGTCCTGGTCTGGTGTGTTGTGTTGTGGGGCTGTGCAGCCAAGCGTGTTTGCATATGTGTGTTTGTACGAGTGTGCATGCGTGTGTGTGTGCGTGCGTGTGTGTGTGTGGCGTGTGTGTGTGTGCATGGATGACTTCAAAGATAATTTTAATATCAGGCCGGTGTGGATTGCTGATAGTGTTTTAAGGCAGGGCCCGGTGGACCAAGCTCTGGTAGTACCTATCTGTAATTAGTAACCATTCCCTATCACTGATAAGATAAACTACGCCTGACCTTTTCCATTTGGTCGGCATGGCAACCCGACACCCCCACCCCAGCACCACGCCCCCCCCCCTTCGTATTATTTTAGTGATTAAACAGCAAATAGTGCCGAAGATGTGAGGAGCCGATAGGAGCGTGATTAATAATAGTCCTCCACATGGTCCTCTGAGGTGTGTGTGTGTGTGTGTGTGCGTGGTGCGTGTGTGTGTGTGTGTGTGTGTGCGAGTGCGAGTGCGTGTGTGTGTGTGTGTGTGTGTGTGTGTGTGGTGTGTGTGTGTGGTGGGAGGGGCCTGTCAGTGTCAAACAGTCATTGTGAAAAGGCTTGGCTTGGCTTTTTGTGGTGAATAATGGAAATTTAAGACGAGCTGAAAGTGAAATAAAAGCATCGGGATAAGAGCGATAGATGTGCCCCCCCCCCCCCGCCCCCCCGCCCTCTCTCTCTGAGGAAAGCGACCATTAACATCACCCTCTCCTGCACCCACTCAGCTCCTGCCCACCGTGGCCCTGGCGTTCTCAGGGACCGCGTGTGGAGGCGATATCTGCTGATGAATAATGAATGCTGGATTCCAGGGTTACCTCCTCCTCCCTTTAAAACGCCGCGCTGTGGTTTTAGAGTGGCCGGCGGGGGGGCGGGGGGCGGGGGGCTGACCTCTTGAGCAGGGACACTTGGAATGATAAACGGAGTATCACGTGATCGATGTCCGTCCTGGTGGAGAAAGCCTGAGATTCACCTTTTGGTTCTGAACCCTTAACTTCAGGGAAGCAACCACAGAATCTGGACATCAGTCAGCTGCTGAGGGGAAGTCCACATTATGCTGTTTTATTAAATATAGCACAATATTGGGGATTTTTGTATTAGTTTGAATCACCGACAGCATTTTATACCCGTTTTAAAACAATCGATTCATCCGCAGAGAAACAAACTGTGGAAAGTCTATGATTAAAAATGAGAATAGGTGGAATCAAAGCCTACACCGGTACTAATTTAAAAATGTTACTCCTGAAAATGAAAATATTTGATTTGATATCTCAGTAAATCGTCTCTGCAGCCCCCTCCATGTCCCAATGTTTATTTCAACTTGTTTATGAGAAACAGAAAGTAAACTTTAGATTACTAATACTGTGACCTCATTTAATCTATCATTAGATATGAGGAAAACACAGGTTGATCATTACTTCTGCAAATGATACCGTGACAATACAAAAGCCCCTGTCATTATAAACTGTAAATATACACTTTCCCCTGAGCTCGGAGCGAGGCCTTCCCTACTCCTAGGAAGCCTGCTCGGTATCTCCCCCCATTTGCATGCCAGGGAAATGGCGAGTAGGTATGCAAAGCAGGACCAGTTGACTCAAAGGTCAGAGTGGCTTGACTGAGGCTGGGCGGCCAAAGAGCTGAGCAGGACCTGGCCGACTGTTATCGGTCCGATCCCCCAGCTGATAGCTCTGGGCTGGGTGGGGGTGGCACTCCTTACACTCCGCACCGCAGAGGGAAATCATCCCAAATCGTCCGTACGTGACGTCCTCGTGTCGGTTCCACACCGAAGTGCTTAAGAGCAAACATTGTTGGAGTTATAGAGAAGAAAACAAGATCTGCAGGTAAATGAGACGTTTAAATCTCAAACTCTGTGAGCTTGGAGTATATCTGCAAGACTGGACTTCTGGACAAAGGACTCAAGACATGAAGGGACATCGCACATCGCTTCATAATTAAAAATTAGGAAATAGGAGCTCTCTGATCAGAAAGACTAACGTAGAATGATGAGGGAAACACTCGAACCAAACGTGAATATTGTGTGAAACATGTAGGCTTTACCTGGTAAGAAAATGTAAAAATAAACATATAAAGTAGTATCACAGATCGTTTATTAAATATAAACATGGACTCGGAATCTGGAAAGTGAAGCCAAGTGCCTGAAAGCTGCATTCTCTTGAATGACCAGCAGAGGACATAATGGTCGGGTGGACAGTGGACACGTGGGAAATATCTTCTTTTAATTATATCCAACTAGATATTGGTTCATGTTTGTGTGTGTGTGGATGTATAAGCGTGGTTCATGCCAATCTAGAGGGTATAACATAAGAAAATGACAATAAGTATAGTGTGGGACATATATATGTGTTTTGTTTAGTGGAAGGAATCAAACATCACTTTCCACATTTTGTGTCTCGGGGGATGAACGGATTAGTTTGGTCACTAGTCCCGTATTATCTCCCACATGGTCCTAAGCTCCAGAATAGTCTCCTGACATTGCAGTCGTTGGGGGGGGGGGGGGGGGGGGGTTCAGAGGAATGTGCCTACTGAGGAGGATTTAGCCAATCAGATGGGTGTCAGCCATCCAGAGATATCCTCAAGATAATTCTGGGACATCTCTTAAAGGAATGGAACAGATAATAGATGCACCGCCCAGCGATGGATCAGATTCACACGAGCAACATGCACACAAATATAAGTTCAAACATGCTACTGCAGCTATAAGCACTTCCCAGCAGCCTTCACGTGGCGACCACATGCACACAGACACGCACACACGCACACGCACACGCACAGGAAAACGGTATGTCCGCATGATTGCTTGAGTAAGCGAATTAGCCGCAGCGATGGCTGAGGAGGCAATAAGTTGGCAGAGAAGAGGGATAATCTTTTATCTTTCAACCCTCCCAAATGATTTCTTAAAGTCTGTATCACTTCCCTGACAGTTGACGTTCCACTTTTTCCCCCCTTTTCATTATTTATTTATCTATTTCTGCTTTGTGTGAATTCAGCTAAAATACTTCTAAAGCGCTTAATGGCCGTATCGCCGCCTCAGATCTGCTGCCACATGCTGCCTTTCCCCCGGTTTTGGAGATATTCTCCGGCCCGACCCCCGAAGAGCCGGCACTTTATCAAACCGTCTTGACGAGAATGACACGGCCAATTATTGACAAATTATTCCTTCATAGAATGACAGTAAGACAAGGAGAGGAGGGGGGGGGGGGGGGCAGAGAGACTGTTGGCTTGTGGAGTGAAACCCCCCCCCCCAACAGGCCTGAGGAGACAGGCGTCTATCTATCAGATTCTATTAAGAGCTCGGCACTTTGGCGAACAAAGCTGCCCGCGCCCCGCCACGCATTAACCGCCATTATACGCTCATGAACTTTGTCACGATCACAATGGTCCCCCCCCCCCCATTCTCTGTTCTGCACATTTTGAGTCTCCTTCTGTGCACCAGAGCACCGCATCACTTCCTCTTTGCCTGTGTGACTCAAAGATTGGATGAAGGAGGAGATGATGAATATATAGAAAAGATTTGTGTCTTTTAAAAAAAGGGGAAGAGGGTTGGTTTCCTGTCCGGCCCCCCCCCCCCCCCCCCCCCCCGGTGGCCACGTCGAGACATAAATCACCTGTTTCTCCTTGAAGGACGCGGGCGGAGATCTTCTGTTCGTCCAACGCAAAGAAGAACTGTGTTCAGTGAGAATCATCTAAAGTATGAAAACTGCTTAATCTGAGGAGAACAGAGGTTTTCTGAAATGACTCAGATATTTGTTTCCCAGATCACGTTGTTATCGGCGGACTGGACATTGGCAGCACCAGTCAGGCCCAGTGAGAAAATCTTTACCATCTTCTGTAGCCACCGGGCAGAGCTCAGAATATCGGGGGGGGGGGGGGGGGGGGGGTGGGGCGGCCCTCATCAAGACTTTAACGACTTCTCTAACCTACAGAGGACCGAGGCCCCGAGTCTCAATGCGTGAACACCGGCGTCCGGATCAGACGAAACAAAGCTCCACTGTTCAAAGTCCATGCAATCTGCAAACAGAGAGGAGGCTGGAACCCACTCACACTGAAGGCACAATGCAAATATGATGTGATGACATCACGGAAAACGCTAATTGACGAATCGTCAAATTAAAAGGTTTTCGACCTCGTCCGATGCTGGCGGTGACTCGATTCCCCCCCCGTTCTACCGCCCACGTCCACAATCCAGTCGCAGGATCCAACACTTTGGCTTCTTCACAGTGAACAACAGATGTGGCACATAGTGAACTGGCCCACTAATCATTAGACCAACTATCTAATGCTTTATCAGTTACTCGTCTTATCAGCCGCATCACAATCGCAGGGACTTTGAGGCCAAACGGTCCAGGTGCAAACGGACGGACCACGAGAGAACTTTGATACCGTGACACGGGCAGGCCAACGGGTAGGGAGGCATGGGGGGGAGGGGGGTCTAGGTTCATTGAGATTATGAGTCAAAACTATCACAACTATGATTCACTTTGAGACGCTTGAAATAAGAAATATTCAGTTCTTATTCAGTTTATTTGATTGATCAGTTAATTGACTGATTCATTTTTTTGTAAATGACTCAATCTAAATATTGTGAAGATCCCAAAGAGTCGATGTTTGAATTTGGGGTAAAATCTTATCACCAGTAACTTTTCAGAGAAGCAGCTAAACGGTGTGAAAGAGATTTACCAAATAAACCCAGAGTGAAACTTCGTGAGCGACAGAAACGAGAGAGTGAAGTGATCCTGGATCCAGAGAAACCCGAGAAACTAACAGACTTGGTTTATATGTGCGGAGAAAACAGGGCCCGACCCCCCCGATCGGACGCCTGATGCCAGAGCGACCTCCTCTTCCTCTCCGACTCCCCATCACCTCCGCCACCCTCCTCTTCTGCCCTTTTCCTCCATTCTCCACCTCCACATCGCTCCGCCTTGCCAAGTCCACGTCGTCGGTAACGAGGGTGTAGTTTCTTAACATTCATCATCGCTGAACTCTGAAACTTTATCAGCTCTGGAGAGCGGCGCCACAGCCCCGGCCCCGGCTTTCTCAGCTCTCAGATAGGGCCGATAACACACTGATAGATTACAGCAGATTGTTTTACTTCA
This sequence comes from Reinhardtius hippoglossoides, assembly GCA_006182925.3. NCBI lineage: Eukaryota > Metazoa > Chordata > Actinopteri > Pleuronectiformes > Pleuronectidae > Reinhardtius > Reinhardtius hippoglossoides. The sequence continues at coordinate 1,122,278 of CM031674.1, forward strand.
GGGGACACTGCTGCTGCTGTTAATACTAATACGCAGACAAGAAGCCTCGCTGCTGGTGGGAAGGTGGAGCGACGGGGCCAAAGAGGCACAAAGAGGCGAGGGCAACCGATGAGCTGCAGGAAATTACAGCCGATCGCACACATGTCTCCGTCCTGCATGTGCGACGCTTCGAGGGACAGGCACATGTGTGTGAGGCTGTATGTCACAGACGGTCTAACTAATTAATGCTAATTGTGTGTACGGGCTACTCACTCACACACCCACACACACCTACAGGGGTAACCTGAGCTCCAGGGGGTAGTTAGCCAGGTGACCTCCGGTTAACAACGGGGTCAAGTGTGAAACATAAGTCTCTCTCTCTCCCTCTCTCTCTCTTTGTCTGAGTCTCTGTCTCTCTGCCCAGACAGGCCGCTTAATAAAATCCCTCTTTCTATAAGAGATCCTTATCTCAGTTGGAATAACCTAATAAAATCTAACCTTAAAAAATAAGAAATATAACCTAATAAAATGTCTCTCCCAAAGACATTAAATTAATGGTTTATCGTTCTTTATTTCGTTTCATTAATCTTCCTATCCTGCCGTCTTCTCTCATTTCAGTTATGGATTTTTCCAGCTCGCTTCGACAGGTGTGCTCCATCGTGATAAAAAGGGGGGCGAGCCATTACTGTATAGAATTACTATAAAATACCAAGCACTGCTCATGCAAATGAGGAATGGCTCTGAAGCTGTTTTCAGACCTGCCGGAGAAAACCCCAGAACTGGAGTTTACCCAGAGTTTGTGTTTCACACCTGCACAACACAGCGGGGGGGGGGGGGGGGGGGGGGGGGGGGTGTTCTGCACAGACGCAATCACAACAGCAACAAATCCTCCTCATTGTTCAGGGGGCGACAGAGACAGAGACAGGAAGTGACGTATTAACTTATCACCACAAACTCTCTGGACATCTTCATCGGTGTCTTCTACGTGTGTGTCACTCAGGACATTTGTGTTATTAGGGGAAGTGAAAACCAACTTTCTACAGCGGAGCGTGAACTCACACACACTTGTAATCAGATCGCCGAGCACACATGTTAATAGCAGGTGTGAACGGAGCCACAGACTTAAAGCTTCACCTGATCCACGTCTGAACATGTGTGTGTCTAAATACTGTGTAATCAGAGGATGTGCTACTGAACCCACACACAGAGTCAGCTGGGGATTCAGGGCCATTGCACCGAGCACAGGAGCAATTAGGGATTCAGATGTAAATGGGGGTCAAGCTGCTGACCTGCCTGTCTCCATGTCCTCTGATGGGACGCCAGCAGACAGCTCCCTGCCACAAAGCGGCCAATCACGGCCGCCGTGGTCTGTCATTGTGGAAACTCAAACCTGTCCGCTGCCGGTTAGCGCCTCTCTATTAGCGACAGATTGAGAACCGAGCTTATCTGGGACCAGCAGAATGTGCGTGTGTGTGTGTCTGTGTGTTTGTGGAGACACGGGGGGGGGGGGGGGTACATGTAATATGTTGGTGTCAGGGAGGGCACGAGGAGTTAAATGAGGTCTAATCTGTTAATAGCAAGCAACAGCAAGAACTTATCAACGTGCGGCGTGTGCACAATGAAAAAAACCTTTACAGGCACACAAAAAAATCATTATGAAAAACAAACCAAAAAAAAAAAAACCCTCCTTGTATTGGTCTTAATTTCAGAATCAACATTTTATCAGCCAAACCTCCATGAATAATCCACACTGTAATTTCTTTCTCTCTCCTTCTTTTGTTCCTGGCATTTTGGTGCAGCGAGATAAGGGCTGAAAAAACAACAGAAGGGCTCAGAGTGAAAAAAGACAGATAGATAACATTGATACGAACTCCTACACAACACAGCCATTCGCTTATCACGGCTTTTTATCACAGTTTCATTTTTTCTCTCTTCCATTTTCTTTCTTTCGTTCCTTTTCCAGCCTCCCCCCCCCACCCTCTCCCACCCCGGTTCTTTGTGGACTCAAAGGACAAAAAACAACGAGGACCTGCCCTTAAACACTGGAGTCAGGTTCTGGTCTCAAAGAATTAACCGAAACAGACCGCGGCTGCTTTCTCCTGCATCTTTTATTTTTGGTTAATGTGCGTTAACGCCGCGGCAGCAGGAGGAGCACGCTGCTGACAAGTGGTCGCACACGACACAGGCGAAGCAGCCGGTGGGCTAGAAAAGAAAATATATTTAGATAAGTGATCTAGCGAGGTGGAAGGGGAGTTGCTTATTAGCAGACACAGACAGGGAGATTGGCTGCTAGAGTCAGACACACAAACACACACACACACACAACACACACAAACACACACACAAACGTCTACACTGCAGCCATATTTCTGAGAAGAGGAAAAACTATTTCACACACAGACTTATCATTGCTCTGTGTCAGACAGAAAAAAAGCCTCTCCGGGTCTAATCTATCAAGGTCAGCGAGTGTGGCCTGGACAAACAGCATGTTGTTCCGTCCCGCTGCTCGCTGCCGGAGAGCACAACATCTGACCGGCTCGCTGGAGAGAGGCCCGACCCGGCAGCTGGACGGCTGCGAGACCGGCAGACTGCTAACGTGCCAAAATAAATAAATGCACAAAAACAAAACGACGCTCTACTGGGTTCAATTGATCTCAGGCTGAAAAAACGTGATAGCGATCATTTGAAAATCTGTTTTTTTATTGAAAACCCTGGTGCAGTGAGGCGGGAGCTCACCTGGCGTCCACATGTGTCCGACCTGTCCGGCTCCTGTCGTCGGTTACCGGGCGGAGGTCGAGTTTCAAACCCTGTCCGTTCCTTTGTGGCTTTGTCTTTCAGCAGAATTACGCAAAGTACTACTAGTGGGAGGATGTGGGACACGGGTCAGGAAAGGGAAGTCATGAAGAGAGAAATCAGCAGATCATTGAGAGATCAGCCTTTTGGGGACATTTCCGTAGATTTCTCAGAAACTAATTTGAGGATCTTGATGAAAGAAATGAAACGTATTCAGGAAGGAGCAGTTTGAGTCCTGGTACGAGATCTGCTTTATGTTTTATTACAGATGGAGTCAGTTTAATTACTTTTATCGTTCGCTGTCATGCTTTATGGCAGCTTCACAAATAAAGGAAAAATATGGGTGTTTTTTTAAATTAAATTTTGTTCTAATATCGGTGTGAAACAAGTACAGAGACATTGAGGTTCACTTGAAATGTACAGAACAAAAACAATACTACTAGTACAACTATTACTTCTACTACTGCTGCTGTTACTGTCTGTGGCATTGTTAATTATTACCTCCACCATGGAGGTTATGTTTTCATACACTTCATATTCAAGGGACTGATATTTATGAGTGTGAGCAATTTGGTGCAGATCGAAATAATAATCTGGATAAAGTGAATTTAATCCGGAGACTTCAGAGTAAAAGTTGATTTGCTTCTACAGTTGATTCAGATAAATACACTTTTTCCAATAACTTCAGCAGAGTGAACTAATGATTCTGTATATGGTTCACGTCTAAACCCGACTGCTGACAGACGCCGTCACCTCTACCATCCCCCCCCCCCATCATTCAGGATGGGGGGGGGGGGGGGGGGGGGGGTGATAGAGCAGATGGGGGAATTTCTCCTCATGGAAAAGAGGGAGGAAGGGGTGAGAGGAGGAGGAAGGAGGACAGAAGTTCAGTTGGACAGACAGAGAGCTGGAGAGCTAAAGATAAGAGAGGGGAGGGAGATAGAGCTTGCTGGTGGTGTGTGTGTGAGTGTGAGTCTGTGTGTGTGTGTGCGTAGGAGGAATAAAAAGCAAATGGGTTAGAGGATTTGGATGCAGCGAGCATATCCATCAGGGATCTTCCCCCGGTATCAAACTGGAGCGATCAGTGATAAAAAGTCAACCTGGAAACAGCTGTAGCTGCAGTGGGAGTTCACTGGGCTGCAAATAGGCCTGTCTGCCCCTACTCTCGTTCTCTATCTCCCCATCTCTGTGCCCCCCCCCCCCCCCCCCTCCCCTCCCTCCCTCCCCCCCCCTACAGCCACGCTCGTTGCCTTTATAATGACTCGAAAAGCCAGTAATACACGTTTCTTACACTCGGGCTGGTGCTGATGGCCTTTGTGCCCCGGCGCCATTTTCACACATCTATATTGCCCCCACAAGATCTGCAAATATAATAACGCTTCCACATCTCGATACTCTTCCTCCATTTGTATGACCACTACAGAATCACCCCCCCCCCCCCCCCACCCCCTTTTACTTTCTGCACTTCATCTCCCTCCTCGTCCCGAAAAAAAAAAAAAGCGCTTCACAAAAGAAAAGATAAATGAAAAGAGGAGAGAGGGTTTTTCTCTTCCTGCTGCGCCCCACCCTTTTCTAGATAGAGAGAGGGAGAGAAAAAGAAGAAGAGGGGGGGGGGGGGGAAACATAATTTATCTGTGTATTATCAAGAAAGGCAGACACTTTAATCAGTCAGCTATGAAGTCAGTATTTCCATTCTTATCTGTCGCAGGAGTGGAAATGGAGAGGAGATAGCGTTCTGGGAGCCCATCGGTGGGCAGGAATGATAATGGGGGGGGGGGGGGGGGGGGGTTGCGGGGTGGAGGAGGGGGGGGGGGGCAGGGCTCGGCTATTGGACCGCTGTGTCAGCGCTATCTGCACCCATTATCAACGGCCTTATCGGCCCTACCATCAGCCTCGCTGTAATGGGGCCAGTTCAACTTTCCACATTATCATACTGCCAAGACCTGGTTAGCCAAGGCTAGGGGTCTGGCTGGAGACAGGGGGTGGGGGGGTGGAGGGGTGGAGGGGGGTGGGGGGGGGGATGGGTAGAAGAAAAGAAGGGGGTGATAGAGAAGTGGAGGCAGAAGGGTAGAGATAAAGAGAGTAGAGAAAAAATAACAGCGGCGGGTTGAGAGGAGGTGATTTAAAAAGAGAGATGTAAGAAGCAAATATAATAAAGTTTATATGAATAACAAACACCTGATATCTGCGTCGCCACTGGAGGAGAGTTTACCGTCCCACTTCCTGCTTCTCGGTTCGCTCACATGACAAATGATGTCACAGCTTCATTAATCTGACATTAACTTCTAGAGATCGCTGGAGTGAATCTGTTTCCCCCCCCCCCCCACCGGTCTCAAGCAACACTCAAACAGACAGGATGGAAATTAAGCAGTGTAGATTTATTTTGAAAAGACTTTGATGAGGTCGTTTCACTGCAGGAACAAAATCAACTTTCTCCTGTGAGGTCAGACAAAATGCTCAAGTTAAATCTAAGACATATTAAATATGTATTTATTAAGGTAGGGATGTGCATGAAAACCACGTCAATAATTATTGCAATCATTTTTCATGAATTGCAAAGGTTCAATCTATCAAAATCTTGATTATTTTGATGAGGATGTTTCATTATAGATATAAATAATCTAAAAGGGATTTACTCCTGTAAGGTTTAATTCAACTATAAGAGATATTTAAAATTTATTAAACGGGTGCTTCAAGTATAGGGCAGGGAAATAAATCAATATCATCACAATACAATTTTCATCATTAGCAATATAACAAAGGTTTAATATGTAGTAATGTGAAAACACAGTGAGGAGGTTGAACACATTATTGATTAATAAAATGTTTTAAAACCACAAACCTTCACTCGGGAGCAAAAGTCTTTAAACTAAAAAGAAAATAATAATGTGACATTTCTCGTGATGATTTGGATCTGTCGTCCAGCGCCAACTCTCTAAATATCAGTACTGGAATTATTATTAATATCAGCATCTGCCCCCAAAAGTGAATATTGTTTTTACATTGTTTGTCTTATTTTCAGCTCAGTGAAGTGTGAGCTGCACTAACCTGTAAAGATTGATCGATTGATCGATTGTAATTTAACTAAACATTTTAACTTCTGTTTTTTATTTACTGATTTATATTAAATGCTGCAAATGGGATTTCTGATCACCTGTGGCACACATACCATGTAGTCTGGGAGCATAGGCCAGATACACACACCTATCACACCACTGCACACACACACACACACAACCATTTGATTGGCAGCTCACTTATCAGTCAGGGAGCCAGAGCACCACGGTTTACACAAGCACAAAGCAATCTAAAGGCCCGGATCACTGCAGCACTACCGACTCACATGAGTCATAATGGTACAAAACTGAGAGGGGGGGGGGGTGGGCCGCCACCCCCCCCCACCCCCCCCCCCCCCCCCCCCCCCCCCCCCCCCTCCCCCTCTTCTCCTGTCTTCCTTCCCTCTCCTCCTCAACTACCTCCTCTTCTCCTGGACTTAACTGTTCATACAGACCTTCCCTCCACTTAATAAAGGAAAATCTAAATCTCTAAAATAAGTTCAAACTGACTCAATTAACTGTCATCAGCCACGTTTTACTCCATAATGATCCGTTGTGTCCAGCGCCATCTTGGATTTTTGAAACCAGAAGAAACCATATTTAGTGGAGCGGGGGGGTGGAGCCTGACAGAGCGTGAGGACACGCCCACCTGCACCTGCCACCTGCACCCATTGGACGGTACCAGCTGCTAAATGATCATAATCTACTAAATGAACACCAGCTGTACTGAAGAAGACTTGAAACTAGAGATTGAGACGTAAACTAAAAACTGACTTCTTGTAAAACTAGAGCGGCTCATTCCTCTGCCACGCCCCCCCCCCCAACGGCCCCTTCCGTTTAATCCAGCTGCATCACACTGCAAAAGAATTCCTGAATCCGTCCCTTGATCCGGACACACACAACATTTTATGAATCTTTCCTGTCCCGTACAACGTTTTATGGAAATCTGTCCAGTAGTTTTTGCATAAACCTGCCGTCTAAAAGACAAACAACAAGGAAGTCGCTAACGAACCTTCAACTCAGACATGAGCACAAAATATGTTCACAGCTCGTGGAACAAAACAAGAAATTTGAGGTGTCACTTTTATTTTAAATGTTGTAAATATTACAGAAGATAAATACAAAGCCCTAAATGCCTGTTTTTTATTCTGAAGAATTTTAAATGCACATCGGCCGTTAACTGGCAAAAACTATTTAAAAACAAGGTTTTTCCAGCAGCAGTGACATGAGGCTGTTTTTCAGTCTGAGGCCAAGTGAACGGGAGCAGGTGCTCACGGGTTCAAAGGTCGCTGTGACTGAGTGTGGTGTGTGTGTGTGTGTGGTGTGAGGTGTGTGTGTATGTGTGTGTCATGGTCTTGTTTTCTTTAGAGGCAGCGACACACACACCTCTCGTCAGGCTGCCGCGACCTTTGACTGTTTGTTCGGTTTTAATATCAGTGATTCGGTGAATTCGGTTGCATTTAATTGTCCGCGGTTGTGAATTCTGTGTGAGTGTGAGTGTGGTGTGTGTGTGTGTGTGTGTGTGTGTGTGTGTGTGTGTGTGTGTGTGTGTGTGAGGCTGTAAAAGCAGGTCAGGTGGTGTTGTTTGCCCAGGTTGCCTTTACACCCTGGAACAGAGCGCTCAGCACAGTAGGAGCAAATGGTCTGTCTTATCTCTGCCGCTGGGGGGGCCTTGTCATAACACTGGCTGCCTCTTTCTCTCACACACACACACACACACGCACAAACACACACAGATACACACACAGATACACACAAACACGCTGTCCTTCGTTTGTCCAGAGCCGCTCTGACCACAGATCAGAGCCACGGGTCCCACACTCCAAATAACCTACGTCCATTTGTTCTGTTTTGACTGAGTGAGGTTCATTGTCACTCCACTTAGACGTCACTGAAACACTGACGATCGCTCGGTGTGTGTTTTCACGCATCGACCGGACAGCGACTCGAGGGGAGAAGACACGGACACTTTGGTTACTCAGGTTAAACATCCGCCGGCTTTAATAGAGAGCGTGACGGCCGCGAGCTAAGCCCTCGCCGAGCTCCCCGGGAGGAGCCAGCCCAGTGGTAATTACCACTCGAGCAAACAGTTTGGACGTAGATTACGCTACCAGTGGTCGAAGTGGCGTTTTCTCTCCTCCCTCTGAGGAGGCGTCAGCGCCAAGGTCAAGGGTGAAAGCGTTTACAACGGCGGCGCGTTGAGAAACCATAATTCACCACAGGGCTGTCCCCTGGGTAAATAGCAGGAAAGAGTAATAACTCATCCACACACTGAACACAAATGGTGTTTCCTCTGTAACCCTGCCAGCTTCCCCCTTTGGTGGGTCGAACCACACACACCCACACACACACACAGACAGACACAGACACACACTCTCCGTCAGCCACAGTGCAAACACACATTAATACAAACCCGTCAACAGGAGCAGAGCCTCGACGTTTCTCTTGATTGACTGAGAAACGTAGGCTCATTTCTACCAAGTCAAGTTCAATAGTGCGGCGCCCACATGACCTACACATTATTGACCATGACCCCGTTCACACACAACATTTGCTCGCTGCGTGCGTGGGTGTGACTGATTGCCGTCATATGCGGCTCACACATGAAGCTATCTGATCGCGAGCATGAGAATCGTCCGACGCCCAATCTGTCACCATCTAGCTACTTTAATATCTGTCAGCGGAATCAACGCAGAGCGAGTCATCCTGCTGATGCTGCTACTTCCCCCCCCCCCCGTCTTCCCCTCCCACTTAATGTACGCTCTTCATGTTTCACGCCTCAACCAGAGAAGAATGTTTAAATAAAAAAAAAATCACTTTAAAAAAAACCACCCTGGAGATAATCATCGACGAACACCAAAATTTCCCAACATGTCTGCGCTATCGTACACAGGATCTGGGATGAGTAATACGTGGTATTAATTTTAATTAAATTAATCAATGACAATGCTTGTTAGGGAGGAGAGATGCGGTGGGGGGGTCGGGGGGGGGGGAAAGATTGAGGGAGAAAAGAAATGCATTCACACCTATCATCTAATTATACAACAACATTAATCCCATTAGGGCTGTAACTGATTGCCAGGGTCCGAACCCCGGCTGCTCCTGCCTGGGCCTGTTGTTATTGCAGTGGAGCCTCAGCTCCGGCCTGCTCCTGCCTGATAACAACTCTAATCACACTTGGCGATCTCTATCTGCACCGGAGATCAGGCCCCGCGGCTTATCGAAAGTTCACATCAAGCTAAAAGCAGAACAAAGAAGGAGAGAACACACCACACACACACACACACACACACACACACAGGGGAAAGCAGCCACCAAGGCACTGTGTGAGTCTTCTGGGTGTGCGTTTGTGTGCATGTCGGTGGAATTTGGACGTGCTTGTGTGTTTTATTTCACTTTGGCTCACAAAGAATGAATTAATCTCACGACTGTGTGTCCATAGAGCGATCACGTGACCTCGGCCTGGTCAGAGAGACACACACACACACACACACAGTAAACTAAACACAACTTTTAACTAAATATTAAATAATCTACCTCCTCTGTAAGCTTCCAAGAGGTGAACCCATTGTTTTCTAAAAAGGAAAATGAAGAGAAGGTGTAGAAGAAGAGGAGAGGAGGAGGAGGAGGAGGAGGAGGAGGAGGAGGAAACGTGGAGAGGAGGAGGAGGAAACGTGGAGAGGAGGAGGTGAGTGTGGTGGTTTCCTTGTCTGGCCTCTGCAGACGTCCTGCTCTAAGCTGTGGGAGGCAGCGTATTATTCATGCTGACCTCTGAGCTCCAGCACTGATGTCACAGGCACCGAGCGTTCACACACAGACGCCCAATCAGCAGCGAGGATCTGCGGGTGTTATCTATCTGCGATCAGCAGGCCTCCTTATCGGCCTCCAACATCTTCACAGGAGGGTGGGGGAGCAGCTGGCTGGGCTGCCATTAAAAACACACCACACCACATTCATCCAGCAGTTATGTATTCCACACACTTTTTCCTCTATCTCTTTCTTCCCACTATCTCCCTCCACTCCTCCTCCCTCTTATCACAGCACATTTCTGTCTCTCCTGCTCTCCCTCCGCTCCTTCTCTTCTTTTAATTATCTGGAGATCCACCCCCAGCCAATCGCAAACAAAACCACCAACAACAACATGACAACTGCTGGGAAAATGGCATGCACATGCCAGATGTAATTACAATGTGCCCTCCATCCTCCATCTCTCCTTCCATCTGCCCAGCCTCCCCCTCTCCCTCTCTCTTTTGCTTTCTGCCATATCAGCGGGAGCGATCGCCGCCAAGTTTTATCACGTCTCCCATCTCAACCGCCAAAATATAAGCCCAGGGATCCAGCCTCAGTGGGCTGCCTGCCTGCCTGCTATCTCCCCATCGAGGAGAGAAGCCTTATCAGGCTGAAGGATCACCAACCGTTGGGGAGGATGACGCACAAAGAGACACAGACAAATATCTATCTGCTACACAAACACCCCCTTCTCCTCCTCTGCTCTGGGCCTCCAGAAAACCCTGGACTGAATCCATTGTCGTTGTGGGGGAGGGGGGGGGGGGGGGGGGGGGGGGGGGGGGGGGATGGTGGGAATCCAAGAAGATCCAGGCAGTGTTGTCTTAATGTACACCTCAGTTGTTTTGGGGGGGGGGGGGGGGGGGGGGGGGGGGGGGGGGGGTGTAACTGTTGCTTTTCCTGAGTGTATTTTCTGTTTTAAACAGGTTATTTCAGGGCAGCGAATCGGGAGCTTCCCACTCGCTTGTTGGGAGGAGCGTGAGAAATACCAGTTTGAAATTTGTTTGAGTTTGAACTGGTGCCAAAACAAAACTTCCTACGGTGCAAGAACTTTAACAATATTCAGTACTGAATTAATATTGAATTCAGGAATCTTCTGATTAAATAATAAAAATCTTAAAAGATTCAGATCTTCACGACTTCATCGTGAGTTTATGTTGATGATCCACCGGAGGTTAAAGGTTTGACTGAATAGCAGGAAGCACCTGTCACATCCTCGTCATCACAGGCTACCACCAGTTCCACAGAAGATCCTTTTACATAAATGAGAACTGACTTAAAATTAACTTCAACTGTAAACGACTCACTTAATAATAAGAACAGGATTTAGAGAGTTCAGATGTTCAGACCAGGTCATTAACAGACTCTTCACCCTTTAACAAGAGAAGTTAAACTTAAACTTTAAATTGCTCTGACGACGAAATCAAAAGGACTTGAAGAATAAATGCATAAACATACCAAAAGTAACATGGTGTTTTCTGAGTGGACGAGAGAGACCAATCTATAAACCAATCAGTGTCCAGGGTACGTATGATGATGACAGGACGCGATCATGTGATGAAAAGTTTGCAATGCGACACAGAAACGAATCCAACCAAATGTAAACAACGTACCGAAGACGTTCAAACACTTCCCAACACATCAGGCGTCAGGTCAAATTCTCTCAAACTTGATGTTTTGAAACGGTGGCCGCCCTCGTCCACACTCACACACCTGAGAACACACGTATTAACGCTGGTCCTGCGATGTAAACAGGAAGTAGATCGTCTACTCCACAGTTGGTTGCTTAGTTACAGAAACTTCTACCAACGAGGATCAGCGATGGTGAAAAGTAACAGCAGGGATATATTTTCTTTTTAACGACAAGGGGGGGGGGACTGTTATTGAGATGAAGTGCGAGCAACTCTTTACCGCTGGTAGTGGAGTCAGGTGACTGATGAGAACCAATCAGGAAGAGAACGTGGGCCGTCTCAGTTTTAGGGGTCTGGAGGAGAGGAGGACGGCGCCGGGGTCATTCCATCGTCAGAGCATCATTCAAACCTTCACACCGACTTCACAGTTACTGTTTTACAGCTTTCACTGTGAAGGTTCACACCAAAACAAACTGGATCCCAGCTGGACGAGTGGAGCAGAAAGGAAACCGGTGACAACAACCGCCAGTTGAACAATATCAAACAGCATTAATGAGTCGTATGAATCATTATCAAACAGGAAGTCGGGGCTGTATTACTGCGATAATAAAACCCCGTGACCCGGCTGGCATCTGTCATATCAGTATGAGCACACTGAAAACAACATGGTGGACACAATGCATGAGTAGTAATGGTAGTTGTGGTGGTGGTGGTGGTGGCACCACTACCCCCCTACCTCTGCTGAACCCCCCCACAAACACACACACACACACACACACACACACACCCCAGCCAAACAAAGTCCTTATCACTCTCACTCCCTCCTATCAAAATGTCTGCCAAATCACAAGAGAGTCACGGGGCTGAGAGCCTCGCTGGCCTCGACAGCAGCCGGGACCCGGTGCACGGGGAAGCATGGTGGACCAGGAGCACTGATAAAGACGGCCATGACACCCCAGAGACTCACACATGTACACACACACACACACACACACACACTCTCTCTCTCTCGCATACACGCCAAGTCTAGCCTGGGTTTATCAGCCTCGGGGTCTGGAATACATCTCCAGGCCTCGCTGCTGGCTTTAGTGGAGGTGTCTGCAGGGAGTTCACAGCTGATAGGCCTCTCTATGGAAACAGATATGGACAAACAGGAAGTGACAAACGGTGTAGGCTCCTCGTGGCGCTCCAGAAAAAAACGTCATCCAGAGAAATCCTCAGCAGATTCACCCGATCGCCACACACACACACGGTCAGTGGATCCGGGGACAACACGAGGAAGCAGGGAGGCAACTGGATTCTCTGGTTCTGACTGAACGTCACCTCATCATCTGCAAACTGACACTATTTCAAAAGTTCCTACCGAGGCCGAACGAGTTCAGGAAAAGAATCTGGACCAACATTTAACATTTGCTTTCGAGATGTGAGACGAGTCAGGAAAGTTGTATTCACTGCTGGGAGTCGAGTGGTTTCTGTGTCCAGACTGAAACACAACCCGGGACTTTGAAACTCAAACCGAGTGGACGAGGTTTCTAACACGTGACGGACGAGAAACTGGAAGAACACGCATATCTGAGGGTGAAGAAGAGGAGCCGAGCACGCAGAAGACGAAGACGTCAGCTTGGAAACACGAGCTCACTGCCGGTGTGGATGTGCTGTGAACAAAAACACTTGAACGTCATGTCCGGCCTCCTGCTGCTGGATGTTCCCCACATGTTCCTGTTGTTGTGAACGAGTCTGACCCGGAACAACCTCCTGCTGCTGCTGCTGCTGCTTCACAGGGAAAAACCTCAACTACAGAAAACTAAATTTTCCAGACTTTTCCCGGAGTTCATGTTTGAAACCTGCTTTAGTAGCTCGATGTAAACACTCGTTACTTCCTCTGGACTGTTCGTGACCATTAGAGACAAATGAGGCCTGTGAGGCCATTTCTTTAAATTAATAAATCACTTTGTAGATTAATTATTCTCTCTAATTTCAGTTTCAGATTTAAAGACACCCAGTCTCCTATCAATCAGGTTAATTGATCATAAGTTGTATTAAAGTAATGTGACGCTAAATGTCCAGATTTTGCTTTTTGAAACAGCCGGTTTCAGGGAACACGATAACAAGATTATTATATTATTATATCAACGTGATAAAAACTTACTCAACAAACTGTGATGTCAAGGTTTCAATTCCCCAAACGCACACATCCACACTTCTTCTCTCTAACTCCCCAGCGCCGGGGTTCGAGCCCAACACGCGTGATGAATGTGTTCTCTATAGAAACCCGGAGGCTCGGTTCTGCAGCGATAAACCCTTCACACGTCTCTATAAACAGGAAGCTCTCGTCAGGGGGACCGGCCCGAGACGAGGGACGTCTCCCGCGGCCTTAAGATGCGTTATTGAGTTAAAGGGACGGATGAAAAAACAGAAAAGATCCAATTGTGAGCGGCTATCAGCGGCCAGGATCAGCCGGGCTCGGTATCCGCCGGCCCATCTCTGGGAGGGAGAAGTGAACAGCCCGGGGGGGGGGGGGGGGGGGGGGGGGGACCGGGGAGCGGGCTCAGACAGAAAACAAATACAAAAAAGATCCAATTTGAATCTGTATCTCGGCTTCACATCGGATCGCTGCGGTATCTCGGCTCACATCGGCTTTTTCAGAGAACACCGACGTTTCCACAACAGAATTAAACAGGAAGCGGCGGCGGCGGCGGCTTCAGATGCAGCTGCCAACTGGACCAGGACAAGGAGTTCTGACTGTACACGAACCGGGTCACCGGGAAACTGCCCGGGACCCGAGGGGGGGAGGAGGACAGGCTCCCGGGGGGGAGTTAAAGTGGAAACCAGGGCTTCGGGCGTCACGTGGAAGTGGAGAAAGGGCTTTATTCTAAGAGAAACCTCAGTTTGACGTGTTGGGTTCGAGTCCCGGTTGGGTTCCCGGTGGACGCACACTGTGCCATGAACCCACCGGGGCCGGGTCAGGTGCTCGCCCCGGGTTCACAGGCCGGTTACAGCCGACAGCCTCAACTTTGTGTCGGACTCACGGGTCAGAAAAGCTCCGCTGGACACACACGGACACACACTGCATATAAACACACACACACACACACACACACACGTGGTAGAAGCACACACACGCGGCTGCGACCCACAACAAGCAGGGAATGAACTTGTTCCTTACGCTTGATCTGCCGGGGCTTGCTCTGCTTCCTCCGGGACATGGTGGCTCTGCCCCCGCTGGTCAGGAGCCCGCTGGGACGGACCTCCGGAGCTGGAGCACACGGGTCCGGGGCGGCTCTTCTGGTTTCCTGCCCGCTTCTCGTCTCCTTCTCGGCTCGTGCAGCCGCGACTCACCGACTCACCGGAGACTCACCGCTCCGAGCAGCGAACCGGGGGAATCCGCATGACCCGCCGGCACTCCGCTTCTTCCGCCGCGGTGCCGCTGCCGCTGCTGCCGGCCGGGGAGCGACCTGTGGCTGGGTCCGTGAACCGAGTCCTCGTCGCTGCCGGTCCGCGGGTCTGCGTCTCCCTCCTCGGACGAGCCGTCACCTCTCTCTCCGGTTCTCCGGTTCTCCGGCTCAACGGTTCCTCCCTCGCCGGGCTCGCCCCCGCCCTCCCTCCCTACCTTCGCCCCGCGCCGCCGCACCTACCGCCGGCTCCGAGAGCGAGGAGCACCGCGGCCGTTCTCCGGGGACGCAGGCGGAGGTAAAGCGGTGGTAAAGTTGCCGTGGAGGTCCCGTGGAGGTCCCGCGGAGTGGAGCTGCTGCCGCCGCTGGAGCTGGGGGGGTCCGTGTGGAGTTTCCGTGCCCGGCTCGCTCGCCCTCTCTCCCGCCTGCACCGTGTCTGACCCGCGGAGCCGCGTCAATGGAGCGGAGCGGCTCGCTCCGCCGTACGTGCCCGGGGGCCCGCCCCCTGCGTCTGACGTCACGCGCCGCACCCGCCTGCCATTGGCTCGCGCGCGCGGCTCGTGGAGCGAAGAGAATAAAATAAAGTCAAATAAAACTGATTAAACAAAGTTAATGGGACCAGAATCAGATTAATAAGATTAATAAGATTAAAACAAATACGTGGTATTAAAATTACAATGTTAAAACGACATATGTCAATTTTGGGAGAAAGTTAAAAATCGTTTAAAATTCCTACGTTGTAGAGGAAGCTGTTTTTTTTTTTTTAATTATGAATTAAAATAAAATTAGATAACATAATCAAAATAAATGCACACATCTAAATTAAAATACATTAAAACATGTCAATATTTCTTTGGGGAGAAGTAACAAAAAAAAAAATGGTGTCATGCTCATAACTTGAAGAGAAAGCTTTTTTATTTAAAAAAAATGAATTGGATTATTTAATTAAATTAAATAATTAAATTAAATAATCCAATTCAAACGTAAAATAGAAATATATATATAATACAATACATTAAAACATGTTTATTATTAATTATGATTAACTCTATTATTCTTACCTCTATTGTTATAATGATTATTATGATTGTCCTTCCTTCTGTATTAGAA
Organism: Reinhardtius hippoglossoides; assembly: GCA_006182925.3. Taxonomy (NCBI): domain Eukaryota; kingdom Metazoa; phylum Chordata; class Actinopteri; order Pleuronectiformes; family Pleuronectidae; genus Reinhardtius; species Reinhardtius hippoglossoides. The sequence goes on from CM031674.1 coordinate 1,138,025, forward strand.
CCATTTGTTTTCTGTTGTGTAACACTTTGTACTTTGTCTTTATATCCTTGTTGTTGTTATTATTGTTGTTGTTGTTGTATAATAATAATAGGTATGAGTAGGATGAAAACCTACGATATGTTGGATTTCTATGCCTGAGTCGGTGCATGTAAACTATATATTTGTGTTATTCTGTGAAAAACAATATGCTGTCATTAACCCTTCCAACTTCTACCTGGAGATGGAAATTATATTTGTTTTACTCTCCATTAGAAACAATCATTCATTAAACCCTGAAAGTCTTATCCACATGATTGTTTTTACCAGGTAAGTGTCACCTCATTTAACTTGGTGTCATTTATTATTAACACATTATTATTATTTCTATAAAGTGTGATACATGGTGTTGCTGGTTAATTTGACTGTATTGTGCTTTGAATCATGTTTCACTGTGATACAGACGTGAGATTAGCAGGGATTTCCGTTCGGGCCGAGGACAGCCGGCTTGGTTTCCTGCATGGATGACTCAAATAGAAGTTATTGCATTACAAAGAACAATAGCAGCAATAGAATGATTTTTTTTTATTATTCAGGGTTTAAAGACACACATGTAAATTTGCCTTTAATTTCTAAAAACAAAAATAAGTTAGGACTGTTTTGAGTTGGTTTCAGGTTTGTATTTTTGACAGAAATTAAAGAACACAACTGAAAAATCTCACATTTCCATTGCACAGAGACAAAAGACAGTTAACTGTACTTCAGGTAACTGCCTGTCATTGCTTCACCAGGGATTTGAACCAACAACCCCTGCTTCACTGCCACCCTCAACGTGAACAGACAGAAAGGAGCATTTCACTGATGCCATCTAGTGGTCATCTGTCAGAACAACCCACCTCCCAGAGAGGCTGAAAAACTCCTCTCATGCTTTTCATACTTTGCAGATATGAACAGTGCTGCAGCTTCAGCACATCAGGATTCAGATGCTTGGAGATATGATGGTGAATGTTTAGAGTTAAAACACATTTCTCAGACAAGTCCGTTTTCTGTCCCCAGAGTCAAAACTACACCCGAAGGAGCAGAGTTCGGTTTTTATTCTCCACATATGAGAAGTGCTGCTGCTCTGGTTCTGTAAAATCACTGCTGCAGACTTTACTCTTTGACTCTTTGCTGTTTAGTGAATCATATAATTATCACTCACACACAATTAATTTGTTGTTGATGAGGTTCAGTGAATAACAGTGGAAACCTGTTGCCTTCATGTACCTTCAGGTCGGCTACTTGTATATGGAAGCATCTGTATCATTAGTCTCTTATTTGTCAATCACATCTAAAACTACTAATAATAAACTTAAAATATCACCTTTCAAAACACAGTTACAAGGTTTACAAGTAGGTAAGTTGAAGGCAACCAATAGGAAACAGTTCAAAAGCCATTTGAAGATCCCACAGCAAAAGAGCTCAGATACAGAAATAAAAAATGTTGACAGATAAGAAAAAGTTAAAGACATTTAAATAGACGGTCAGATCAGAAGTGGATAACGCACGTGTATGAAAATGTGTCTTTAAGAGAGATTTCAAAGAGGATAAAGAGTTTGTTTCTCCTCAGGGAGATTGTTCCAGAGCCCTGACGGAAAAGGCCCAGACTGTGGAGTGGTGAGAAGGGGCCGGTGCTGAACAGAACGTGTGTTTCACCTGCTGGCTGCTCTGAGACACGTTCCTATAGCTGCCCCCCCCCCCCCCCCCCCGTCCGGCCGCTGCTCTGCCACATGCTGCAGATCAGCCTCCTGCTAAACGACCATTACTACAGAGTGAAGCCACCTCATCGCAGGACGAGGTTGAATATGTAACAACAACATGGCCTCGCTGTTCCCACCTCCGGCTGACAGAGCTCTCTGTGTTTGTTCTGCCTGATGAAACATGTTGTTCCTCAAACAGCATCGAAGCCACTTCTGCAGAGGACGAGAGACGGTCGAGGATCTGGTTCCTTACATTAAGATTATTGATGACTTCAACACTGGAGCTGCAGTGGTGGCATCTCAATGTGTAACTTGTCTGCTGCTGTCACAGGATACAGTGGATTAGATGTGTTTATCGGTTCAGTTACTTGGACGTGGAGTAAAAACGTAGATTGAACTTGGAAACACAGCAGAAACAAACCCGTCTGAAATGAACCAAACTGACCCGATAAAGAGAAACAGAGACTTTATTCATGAGGGAGTGAGAGTTGAACCCATCAGGTCAGGTGCAGACGATCGTGAGAGCTGGAAACGGGACAAAGACGAGAAGCAGGAGAGGCTCAACACAAGAAGCTGCTGAGTCCACATCATAAATCCAAAGTCTGCTGATTCCCGTCAGAGCTGCTCATTGTGGGAACTGTGGAGTTCTCTCTTTAATTCGATGGTCTCCACCTTCTATGGAAGAGCCTTGAGATAATGTATGTTATGATTTGAAGCTATACAAATATGAATTGAAATTCACTAGATCTGCAGTTGAAAACAATATCTTCACTTGTGGTATTTTTGATCATTTAAATCAAAGAGCATCAGCATAATGTGAGCTGCCATTTCCCACAACTCATCACAACTGTTTATTCTCAGAATCAGAATCTTATTCAGCTTAAACATGAGATTCCATTTTGTATAAATGATGGAATCATGTGTATAGTATTGAACAGGAAGTAAACAGGGTGTTTTGAAGCTGTGTTGGTCCAAACGGAGGATTGTGTAACCTTCTGTCCAGAGTCCTGCTGCAGTGGGAGTCAAATCAATGGGGACGCACCATTTACACAGTTGTAGTTGTGACGTAATACAGTTGTTTGTGATGTGTGTGGGACTCGAAGGTTCAAAGTGCGTGTGTGTGTGTGTGTGTGTAGGGTTAGATAGTAATAGATTACATGCTGTCGGGTTTACATGATCATACAACCAAATAGAAATCTACATTTATGTCTGAGAGACAAGGTTTCACGGAGAAGTTCTTCACTTTGAGGTGATGGAGAAAGATGTTGATTCAAGATGGAGGATTTCACGAAGCAGAAGTCGCTTCGGTAAATTACAATGTGTTTCTGTCGTCCGCAGAAACCTGAACGTCCGATCTGAGGAGAGCTCTGAGCAGCAGTGGGTCGACGGACGACAGCAGCAAGTGGCATCATCATCTGGATCATCATCACCACTACCATCTGACATCAGACGACTCATCAGAGACAAGCAGAGTTCAGAGCAGAGGTTCCCAAACCGTTCAGCCCGTGACTCATTAACCAGGAGATATTGATTTAAACAAGTTAATTCACGTTCGTGTTGTAATGTTTCCTGTTGTGTTGTAAACTGACTTGTGGAGGATGATGTCGCTCAGCAGGTCCAAAGTCACATGGAGACAAAGAAAGAAGTTTATTTTTTTTTGCTTTTCAAACAATTACGATGAAAATATGTTAATTGGTTTTTCAAATTTGATTTCCTTAAATCCTCGGGGGGGATGTATACAAACTTAAAATGTCCTTGATAGGATAAAGTTTCAGAATTGATTTTGAAGTAAAGTAAGTGTGTGTGTGTGTGTGTGTGTGTGTGTGTGTGTGTGTGTGTGTGTGTGTGTGTGTGTGTGTGTGTGTGTCGGAGGGGAGGTACTACATGGGGACTAGTTCTCTGAGCGTTCACAGTACCTCAGTGTTTCTTTGAGCTCCGTCAGGATGAGAACAGAGCTGCTCGTTGTTTTCCTGCTTCCTGCTCTGGTGACGCTGCAAGGTAAGAAAACACCTCCGTCTGAAGAGTGTAGCGTGCTAACGAGTTAGCTGCTCTTTCATCGAAGTCAATATTGTGTTCAGTGCATCTTCCCTTTTTCGTTTGTGTGAGTTTCTGAAACTCACAAACGAAAAAGGACAAATGGTTCAGCTTTTTAATTTAGATTTTAAAGGATGACCATAAATATGTTTTATTTGATTGTACAAACATAACAATTGTTTAATAAGGGATGAAAGTATTAAAAATGACTTGATTACATTTGAAAATACAACAATTAAAGTTTAAATCAAATCATGGCTCAGGAGATTCTCCAGAAGTCGTTTCTTCTTCACAGAGAACATTCACATGTTCCAGGGTGTTTATCACGAAGCAGAGGAACTGTAAAAACAAACTCGTCAATAAATCAATGCATCCGAGTGGACTTTTGCATTTTCAGTTGTGTTATTTGTTGTGTTGTTGAATGGCAGTACAGTGCAGTATCATCCACAGTGTTGTAGAGCAAATCGTTTGACAAAGATCACTGCAGACGGGATGTGATTTACACGAGGGCTCAGAATGTGTTGGAGAATGTTTGGCAGTGAGGAAACATCCACTGTACGTTTACTGTAACCTTGCATAAGCACCAGCGTTGACCTTTAACACACTTGTATCTTCAGCAGGGAGCGATGACCTTGTGGTTTCTCTGAATAATGGCCAAGTCCGGGGGGGATATGTGACGGTGAAAGGCACCGAGAGACGGGTGAAGCAATACCTGGGAATCCCTTTCGCCCGGCCCCCCGTGGGGCCCCTCCGCCTGGCCCCTCCACAGGATGCAGAGCCCTGGGAGGGGGAGCGAGACGGCACTCGTCACCCCCCCATGTAACCAAGGGTGATCCCTGGATTAACAGATTTAAGATGTGAGTCTTTTCCGTGGATGATGCACGTTTCTTCTCTCTCGTCTCAGGTGCATCCAGGACGCAGAGAGATTCGTGAACGTGTCTCTTGTTCTCTCGATGACGTACAGCGCCACCGAGCTGTCAGAGGACTGTCTGTATCTGAACGTGTACACGACCACGGAAGCAAAGAGGGGGGACAAACTGCCGGTGAGTTAAAGAGACGACGCTCCAACTAATGGGGATTTCTATCCAGGACTCACACACCAAATAACAATCCAACACTTATCATTGATCACACTTAGGTGATTTACATTCCCGTTCATTGTCTCCAGCTCCAACACCAACTGAAACCTACAGGAGACACATTCTGCTCATAATCAGTTTGATCATTTGAATGTTTTCATGCTGTAATGTTCAGAAAACACACGACCTTCCTCCGACTGTCCATCGCTGCAGCTCCTCTTTTCAGCCTCTGTCTCAAACACTGGGTTTTAGCTCCTGTCCCTTTAAGAGATTCATGCTCTAGTTACATCCACAGTGACATCACACTTTAAGTGACTCTGACCGCTGCAGGTCAGTAAACAGATATTAATCTGGAGCCTGGTGGAGGTGAAGCCGACATTGGTAACGCTGTGTATGTTGTGGTGTCAGGTGATGGTGTGGATCCACGGAGGAGGTCTGGTGATCGGAGCGGCCTCCCATTACGACGGCGCTCCGTTAGCGGCTTATGAAAACATGGTGACGGTTTTTGTTCAGTATCGCCTCGGCATTCTGGGATTCCTGAGGTAAGGCCCTTGTCCTGCAGATAGAGAGCGTGAGAAGCTCCCCGGCGTCACAGTGTTCTCCTGCTCCTCAGCACCGGGGACGAACACGCTCCGGGGAACTGGGGCTTCCTGGACCAGCTGGCCGCTCTGAGATGGGTGAAGGAGAATATCGAAGCCTTCGGAGGAGACGCTCAGAAGGTCACAGTCGCTGGAGAGTCTGCAGGAGGCATCAGTGCCTCCCTCCTGGTGACTTCCCTTATTGTTTGACAAAGTTTTTTTCGATCCTTTGGCACCAAATGACCTATTTTTAAATATCTGTCGTCATTTATTTAAACATGTTTTGTTTTAATCTTCTTTAAACAGTTTTCAGTAATGTTCCAATATTTCTTGTATTTCCTTCACTCCTTATTTATTTATTTATAGATAAATCATTTTCCCGGCCTCTCTCTGTTCTCTTGTTATTTCTTGTTTTGTAACCATGAAACGATATTCCTGTGTTGATTGTGAGTGTTTGGGAAACGAGATGATACATCGAGTTTCCAACAAAGAAACTAATCAGTGAGAAACAACATGTGACACATCAGGTTAACATCTGGTCCATTCATCACGTATTAATTATGGGTATCTTTCCCATGAACAGACTCTGTCTCCTCGAGCCAAGGGACTGTTCCAGAGGGCGATCTTTCAAAGTGGAGTCGCCACACTCGGGTCCTCCCCCACCTCCCATGCTCTGGGTTACGCTAAGGTACAGTAACATGTCAGAGGAGCGCAGCTGCTCAGAGACAGACGGGGCTGAGTGTTTGCAAAAGATATTACAAGAAGAAAGTTTTAATTAAATCGGACAAAAGTCATAATATTACGAGATAAATACTGATACTGACGTGTGTGTGAAACATGAGCAGCACCGATATATCAGTCGAGTTCCAGTGGAAACTGATTTGATATCAAGGTTGAGGAAAAGGAACCAGTCACAGTCAGTGTTTCCCACGTTCTGTAAATCTGCTCATTAAAACCCCGTCAGAAGCAGAAAGTGAACGTGGGAGCAGAGTGAACTGTGAGGAATGACCGGAATGTTCTGCTGTCGGAGTTCAGACGGAGGATTACGACTCCGTCGACCGGTGGACGGAGGGAACCAGCTCGTTAGAACTCAAATCAAACCAGAAAGAAAACACGTTAAAGAAGCAAAAAGGATGAAGATGAAATAATAACATGTTAGAAGTGATGGAAATTAAAATGAAAACAATGACGGATTGTCAAATCAAATAAATACAATGTTATTAAAAGCTCAAAACTCATTACTGGTTAATCTCTTTGTTATGTTGTCAGATCGTTGCGGGCCTGAGTGGATGTGACCACAGCAGCACACAGGAACTGGTCCGGTGCATGAGAGGGAGATCTAAGGACGAGTTGCTCCGGGCCACCGAGCAGGTGAAGACCCTGCAGAGAGGAACAGGCAGAAGCTGGACACCAGCTTATAGTTTCAATTCTAACATGTTTTCTGTTGTGCTTTTCACTTCCTGGATCCTGTTGTTTGCACAGAGCACGTTGTGTAAAGTGGTTCAGGTTAAATCTGGAGTTTATTCTCTCTCATCACGAGAGGAACAAGGAAACAGGAAACCTTCTTCAGGCTCAGTGGGAATCACACACTTGAAGGGTGAAGCCTGATGTTTGCCACAAGGTGGCAGCCTGTGAACACATGCTCACTTTATTAGGAACGTCACAGTTACACAGGGCAGGTCCTTCCATTGCTCTGAAAACAAATAACTACACAAACAAGAGGTTGTGGGTTTAAAAACTACTGAACCTGTTTCCAGTAGATCAACACTTTCAGAAACCTGCATCTGCATTAATTGATCTGATTGGAGGAATAGTCAGGTGTTCCTAATAAAGTGCTCTCTGAGGCCGCTTGGTTTCATCCTCTCACGCAGAGTGTTGTGTGTTCAGATGAAGATCTACCTGGGGTCGGTGGTGGACGGAGACTTCCTCCCTGACGACGCAGAGGAGCTTCTCAAGAGGAAGGAAGTGTTGAAGGTTCCAGCGATGATGGGAATCACCAACCACGAGTTCGGATGGCTGCTGCCTCAGGTCGTCTCGACGCTCTCACTCCAGAACCTTCTGACACGTCATCACCGCTGTGACCTTTTCTTTACTTGTGTCTCACTTTGACCAAACAGAGCTTTGCGCCCCCTGGCTGGGAGACCGGTATGAACAGAGAGTCTGTGCTGGCAGTGATGAACATGTTCTATCCTGCAGGGGTGAGCTGTCGTTGTGATGATGATGATGATGATGATGATGATGATGATGATGATGAAAGTAGATCGATCAACACTAGAATCAATCATTCAATCCCTGATCAATTACAAAATTTGTATTCAGTTAAAAATACTTTGTTCATCTCTCATACAAAACAAAAAAAGTTGATTTGATATTAACGCGAAAGGTTAAAATCATAGACCGACATGACGGCTCCTAAAAGTGAAGCCAACACATCTAGATCGCCCCCTGGTGGCTATCTATCTATCTTCCTATTTAAGACTGTAAATAAAGATGGATGACGCATCTCCACTTCCTCCCATTGTACAGAAATGAAGCCAAAATATTTCGGATACGTGCGCAGCCATCTTTTATTTGTTTACATGATTTGGAGTCACTGCAGCCGGGAGGTGGGGGGTGGAGCCAAGGTGTCAACTTCCCGCCAATACACATGGTCAACCAATCATGAGTCAGTCTCAGCTGTCAATCATGACCTCTCAGCCCGACTAATAAAAACCAAACTGATCAGAAACATGAACACTTATTGATAACAACAAACTAAAATGACAGAAACCATCTTTGACAAACATTTATTCAACGTCTACTTTGATTTTTTAGTTTGGTTCATGTCCCATCTGCTAACGTGGAGGAGCTAGTGTTTATGACCTATACTGCAGCCAGCCACCAGGGGGCGATCAAAACGCTTTTGGCTTCATTTTTGAGGAGCCGTCACGTCGTCCATCTTTTTTTACAGTCTATGATCTTCCCATAGAAACCAGTTGGGTCTGATGGTCCGACCTTCCTCCCTGTTCCAGGCCGCCGCCGCCAACAGCATCATCGCGGACGAATACCTGAAAGACGCCAAAACACCAGAGGACATCAGAGACGGGTTCACTGAAGTCATGGGAGACCTGCTCATGATGATGCCCGTCCTCAAGGTGGCCGGTTACCACGTCGGTCAGTGGAGCAAGGCACAGGCACCGCGGCACGGCCGAGAAATCACATTTCTATCCAGAACGGTTTTACTAAATCATTCCCCAAGAGAAACCCCGACTGGTTCAAAGTGTCCGTTTGACTCCAGGATGAACTGGTTTGATGTTGGTGGTGGTGGAAGGTCGAAGGTCAAGTGAATGACCTCTGGTGTTTTGTCTCCTTGGGGCCTCAGACGCAGGGATTCCAGTTTACATGTACGAGTTTGTGCACCAAGCGGAGATTTACCAACACACCCGACCCCACTTCGTGAAGTCGGATCACGCGGATGAGGTCGTCTTCATGTTCGGTGCATGTTTCTGGAATGGACATATCAAAATCGGAGGTTGGTGTAATATATTAATTTATATGAAGATGAATCCTCAAACCTCTGGGTTCAGTGGGAATAAATGAAGGGACGAGTGGGAGGAAGATGGTTCAGTGATGAAACTCCTTCTGTCCCATCTTCAGCCAACTTCACCAGAGACGATGAAGGACTGTGTCGGACCATGATGTCGTACTGGGCCAACTTTGCCCGTAATGGGTGAGTAAGCACTGAGAACAGCCATAAAATAAAAACTGCACTCATCAATATTTTCATATTAACAACAGAGAAACCTCTGACTCACTGTTTTGGTTTTATTAGCAGAACTTTATAGTTCTGTTCGTCCCTCATCACTTCCACAGTGTCCAGAGGTTTTCAAGCTCTCGTCAGTCCAGCGTCTCGTTACCACGAAATCTCAAGAATTAAACTAAAGGATGAACTAAGTGGATTGTGGTGTTCAAAGGTCAAAGGTCATGGTTGCTCTGACATTAGAGTAGTAGAATTCCAGTATTTTTCTATGTGAATGGTACTGAATTAATGGTTGGAGGCAGGCAGCGAGGCAAACACCCACAGACGATAAAGACTTTGCCTTCATGTCTGTTCCTGGTTTGCTCCCCCCTCAGCTCTCCGGACGGTCCGGGTCTGGTCAGTTGGCCTCAGTATTCCAGACAGAAGCAGGAGTACATGGAGCTGGGCGTCACACAGACTGTGAGACAGAAACTGAAGGAGGACAGAGTCCACTTCTTCACCGTCACCCTCGGTCAGAAGCTGGAACAGGCGGCGGCAGCGGCAGCAGCAGCAGCGGCAGCAGCAGCACCTGGGAACTGACGTCTGCAAGCGGCTGCGTTGTTTGTCTGGGTTTTATTTGTCTGCCTCCTCCTCAACTGGTATCTGACCAGTTACTGTTCAAACCAACTTATCTCTGTTTCAGGATTGATTTACGAGGCTTATTTTCCAAGTCTCAACTCCACGTGTTTGTCTTGTTTCATGAACTAACTAATTAAAGGAAATACTTTCACTGCAAAAACAGAAAAACGCGTCTCTTATTAAAATCTTTGTTTGTGTGTTTTTAGCTTTAAGACACAAACGAACATACAATGCAAATACAAAGGATTTAAAATAAACTAGAATGTCAATGAGATCTGGACACTCGTGAATATCAGTCCGCTAAATATGCCTGATGAATTATTCTGTGAGTGAAAAGAACGTCCCAACTCACAATTATAAGGAAAGTGGTTTAAAAATGTCACTCTTCCACCAAGATTTGTGGAAATTTGCTCAATAAAATTTGCTTAAACCTGCGAATAAACAGACAAACAGTAATAAAATCATAACCTACTTGATGGAGGCAAAAAAATTAATTATCTCTGGTTCTGGTGCATCGACTTTTTTGGAAATCATGAATCTGACAGTGTTGTGTTTTGTCAAATCAATCAATATTTGCTTTATGACCAATCCAGTTCCACTTTCTGGGCCCATGTCCCGTCCTCCCACCAAGAGAGACAGAACTATGAACTCCTTTGTTTGGTAAATTACATAATATAAGAATAATATAAAAACAATTATAGGTTTATTTAATTAGCTATATTGATTATGAATAGTCTGCATATGTCAATATTTTCTTCAAATGTTTAAATCTTTTATAATTTGTAGTTATATTAAGATCTTTTTAACGATGGTTTCTTCATGTTCTGTAGATGCAGTGAATCATTTAGGAGAATCAAACATTTATCATAATAAACACGTTTCCCTTTAGTCGTGCTTTTATTGTGAAAGGGACACGCGCTGGCTCCAGGGGTTTGACGCGGCGTCACGGCTGCTCGGACACGCTGATTGGCCGAGCCGCTCGCCGACGTCACTGGGTTCCCCCCTCGTCGGGCTCGCCTCTGTTTGTTGCCTGCGCAGTCGTGCACGAGCAGAGCGGCCGCTGCGACGCACGCACACAGAGGGACCGAAGAGGAGGAGGAGGAAGAGGAAGAGCAGCGGCAGCAGGAGGAAGAGGAAGAGGAAGAGGCTCAGGTACGTTCACTCGCATGTTGAGTTCACATGTTACAGACATGTTCAGTGTGCGTGTCTCCGGCGGAGGGATCCTCTCCTGCTCGTGACGCTTCCTGCTCGGCTCGTGCACAGCTGATTCCTGTTCCCTGTCGGTTACACCTCGGTTACCCTGCTCTTCGTCCTTCTCTTCCTCCTCTTCCTCTTCCTCTTCCTCCTCCTCCTCTTCCTCCTCTTCCTCTTCCTCGGTGCAACAGGAAACGTCATCCTGCTGCTGTTTGTTCAGAGCTGCTTCCTGCGTGCGCGAGACCCCGTGCCCTCCCGTCGATAGCGCGCGAGCTCCAGCCGTGCACAGAGGAGCTGATGGTCACCGTGTTGCAATATGTGCGCGCACCACAAGGGGGCGCGCAAAGAAAAATAGTTTAAAGACGCAGCAAATGAAGCGCGGCACGCTGCCTAGCAACGATGGTAAACTGTTTACGGGAATTTTAACGTTCCGAGTGGAAATAGTTTCCGAGGAACCCGTCAGCGTAACGAGTAGCAAGCCACTGTGACAGTCAGAGCCCCCCCCCCCTTTACTTCTGAGCTGAGATCCAAACAAAGCCGGACCTCCTCCATGTTCTCAGACGGGACATGGACACGTCAAACAGACGATAGAGATGCGTCGTCCATCCTTATTTGCGCTCGATGGCCAGAATTGGGAATATTTCTGAACGTTTTGTCATGTAATGGTTTGGTCCGTGTCCCATTTGCTAACATGGAGGAAGCCAGGTTTATACTGCAGCCAGCCACCAGGGGGCACTCAAATGATTTGGCTTCGCTTCCGGCGTCAGTCACGATATCCATCTTTATCTACTGACATGTTCCCGTCAGCATCCGACGGGAACTTTTGGTTTCTTTCTGTGAAATGACTGATGTACTGTGAAAGCTCCAGGTCTTACGCCCCCCCCCCCCGAGAGCAGAGGCAGCGACCATCAGTGCGACCACAGCCTCGGGGGGGAAGTGCAGTGAAACCCCCCCCCCCCTGTGGTGAACGTGGTGGATAAGCTGCTCCACATCATGTTTCTGACACGATGGAGTAAAGTGCTGCAGGTTCTCTCTGTGTCCCGGAGTCGAGCTCTCAGAGCAGATTTATTTCCTCTGTTGAGAACGTTGCCTGTGGTGAGGAGATGCTATCTGCCCCCCCCCCCCCCCCCCCCCCCCCCCGGACAGTCCACCTGGTTTATCTCCCATCAGCCACTTGTCACATCTGTTGTTGCTTCTGATGTGAGGTTGTGCAGTTCATCTCCGGCTGCAGCTCTGGACTCAAACTCAACTTTAAACGTACAATTAGAAAGATATTTATCTTCAATATAAGAAACTAATTCCAGAATCATCATCTGTCTGTGCGACTGTGGCTCTGAAGGACCGTTGTTCATCTCACCGGCTTCACGCTCGGCTTGTGTGTGGTTAACGACTCTGGGAGGAGTCTCCTGGCTGAATAGGGTTTTGCAGTGTGCATTAAAAATAAACTACAGCAGATCACGGCCAATAATATCCGTCCCGCCGGGTCATTTTAATTATTTGATCACCATGGCAACGACATTCAGAAAATCACTTTGTCTTTGGCAGTTTCTCTACAAAGTAAGAGCACAGTATAGCAATTAACAGACCTTTCAAATAGTCGACGCGCAGGTAGGTAACTTATTCTGGTTTATATCTGTAAACCACACACGTGAACAGTAATAATGCAAATTGAGGACACAACCGTCCGTGCAGATAAACCAGGTGGGATGAGCAGTTTTACGACTTCCCTTTACGCTCTGCACACAGCGTCCAGCACACAAACTATAAAAAGGGACAGTCGGCGTGTTTTTGACCACGTCAATGGCACAACAGCCGATTCTCCAGGTCTGGGTTCTGCCACCAGCTTTACCACACACCAAGCCAACAGGCAGGTTAAGAACTGGCACCGCACCAGTATAATAAATGACCTTAGATCATTTGGCTCGCTGCTGGAGTTTGTCGATAATGAAAAAGTCACTTTATCATCGCCTCGGTCCCACAGAGCTGCCAGAGTCCCAGAGCCGTGGTTCCCGTTGTAGTGGCGAAGCTGATAACAGTTATGATGGCTTCTATTATTAGCCTGTAATCAGGTGACACCTCTTTCTGATAAGTCCTGTTTGGTTTTACTGGAACTCGGACCAGCGCAGGTCACCCGAGGCTCGACATTCCTCGGGCCTGAGCACTGGACCCTGTAAAGGTCGGATCCACGCCAGCTGCAGGACGTTTGTCCCGCACCGGTGGTGACAGCGTGGACTTTACCAGGAACTGGTTTAGGACAGTGGTGCAAAACAACATTTACCTAAAGGATAATCCTGGTCAAGTGGAGTCACGTTTGTTTGTCGGGTGGTTAGTTTCGTCAGCAGGATTACACAAAGACACCTGAACAGATTCCCACTCGGTGAGACGTGGGCCCAGGAATAACTTATTACCTCTGCTAAGGGGTTATTATTTAGTTTTGTTTGTGTGTCTGTCAGCAAGATTGTGCAGAGACGACTGGACGGATTTCCATGAAACTAGGTGGTCAATTTGTCGGTACACACACAACTGCAGATGAAAACCATGAGGTCCGACTGTCCGTGTGGACGGTAACAACTTTACGAACACCAGTGCTGCACACAAAATGAAGCAACCGAGCAAAACACTAAGTTAGAGGTTTCTCATGTTATTGTGAGGAGGGTAAGAGCTTCTGTGGTTCTTCATAAAACTGTGGCCAGACCGATGAGAACATGTCACAGATAACGAAAGGGAAACGCTGCTTGGGGAGATAGAGCCTCGGCTGAAGGGCTCGGAGTCGCCTTCTCCGGGAAGTTGGGCAAAGAGGCTGGAATTTCTTTATCTCTCTTTTTAACATTGTGAAATAGTTTTTTTGACGTCTTCCCCAATGTCCCACGGAATAAGATAAAGACAGTCATAAGAAGAGGAGTGATATCTGTGAGCTTGAGTCATCTGGTGCAGCTCGACTGATTCAAGGCTGTTGGGCCTTGATAGCTTCAGTGCAGTGGGAGGAAGTGGAGAAGTAAAGCATTGTGGGACAGGGAAGCCCCGTGTTGGGAATGTGTTCCTCCATCGGGCCGACTGGACCTTGAAAGCACCTTGTCCACACGCTGACTTGATGTTCTACAGAAGGAAAGTGGATTTATTGCCTTGAATTTTCCGCATGAAGCTCATGAAGCTGGTGACAGAGACGGACGAGGAGCAGCTCGAGTGCTGAGCAGCGTCTCGCTCAGCTGATGTTCCTGTGGACGAGTGTGCTGACAACATTTCCTGCTGGGGGGGGCGGGGCACGTTAGATAACAAGGGGTGGGGGTGAGGTGGATAACCCCCCCCCCCGCCGCCCCCTGCTCATAGAAGCAGAAATACTGCAAAACTGTCTTTTACGGTTTTAATGAAATAATGCTGTGTGTGTGTGTGTGTGTGTGTGTGTGTGTGTGTGTGTGTGTGTGTGTGTGTGTGTGTGTGTGTGTGTGTGTGTGTGTGTGTGTGTGTGTGTGTGTGTGTGTGTGTGTGTGTGTGTGTGTGTGTGTGTGTCACTCACCTGGGGTCTCACTGTCTAAATGCTGCTTTATATAACCTCGTCCTCTTTAGAGCTGCAGCCCAAACACAGGCCCAAGGGCTCCTAGACGTTTGTGTGTGTCTGTCTGTGTGTAAGTGTGTGTGTGTGTGTGCCTTGTGATAGTGGAGCTAAAGCAGATTAGCTGAAGGACGTGAGTGTGTGTGAAGGACGAGCAGCCGTCGCTGTTCTCCCCCCTCGGAGAGTGCGAGGCCGGGGTGGGAAACCCTGTGTGTGAGTCAGCAGAATATCACTGAGACTGTTGTGTAGCTCAGTTGTTGAACGCAGCTCGGCCTTGTTACACAATAGAAGCTCGTTTGAACATATCAGACGTTTGTACGATTTCAGTTTCCTGTCTTTGTGGTTGTTTATCAGTCATTTCAGCTTCCTCTGATTTTCATGATCACGAGTCAAGACGAGTTTATTTGAAGAAGCTCCACCAAGGCCCGACAGCCTCCTACAAAACCACCATGACATTCACTAGCTCCAGATTTTGTTATTGCATTTGTTTCATCAACATCCATGAACTGTTCTCTACGATGATGTGAAGGATCCTTCCTGACGACAGCACTTCCTCTCACCTCATCCTGCACTGATGAGAAGAAAATCAGCTGTGTTCATTTAGAGTCGTGTTTGTAACCATCTGAAGAATCCAAGTCCAACACTCTCTGTTTTTTAATTCCACCAGCTTCTTCCTCGGGACATGTGGGACCCATCCACTAACTTTCACGGGAATAGGTTGAGTCGATTTTGCGTAATCCTGCTAAACCAATACACCAATAAACGCAGATGAAAACATAGTCTCCTTGGTAATAACCACAGTGACAAAAGTAATGTGCAATAAAAACATGAATAAAACAAAATGAAATTCAAGATCTAAACTTTTGATATGAAAATCCTGATGAAAGGGATCTAGTGAGAATACATGTTTTTTGTGTCGGTGAAGTAGAAGATGGGAATTTCACAGACGACGATCAAACCCCTGAGTCAACATCGTCCAATCATCGAGCAGCAAACGTACGATCTCTCTCACACTCAACAGTTTTTACTGAATGTACTTTTCTCTTTGTCCACAGATGCACTGGCTTCGCGAGTTGACTTGATGACAGCGCCCTCCGGAGGTGGGATGAGCGTCTGCGGAAGCTCCAGCCTGTGACCAGTAGCTCTGTTATAAAGCACCAGTGTAGAGCTCGGAGCAGGGACTGGTTTCCAGTATGGAGGGCGTAGCCGTGCAGAACCTGATCGACTTCGACCTTCCCTCCGAGGCCACAGCTCCGAGCGGAGACGGAGGCCGACACGAAGGCCTCACAGACATTTTCTCCCCAGAGCCGGTGTCTTCCCCCGGATTCCATCAGCAGCCGTTACTGCCAGAACCCATGGCACCAACCAAGTCTCTCCACCACCACCATCACCACCACCATCACCACCACCCAGAGGAAGGAGACAGCGACGCGACGGAGTCGGCGGACAGCGAGAACGACATGGACCCGCCCTCTCTGCTGAGGAGGTCGTCGTCGTCTTCTGCTCACAGTCGGGAGGACGCCGACGCCGAGACGCTGGAGGGGAGGCAGTTCATGAAGGCGTATGTGGAGAAGGTGTTTCACGGAAAGTAAGGAGGAGCCGTTTCTTAATTCTCCTTGATGCAAGTGAATCTGTCGAGTCAAACCAACGAGGGGAGACTCTAGAGAACGCTTGTGTCGGAGGGAATGTAAGTTCTACGTCAGCCAGTTGTTAACTTGGTCGTAGCTTTAGATGGTTTGTGTTGAAAACACTTGAACATGAGAAAAACAACATAAAGTGACAGAAACCACTTTTTGAGAAACACTTATTTACCGTCTACGTTGACTGTTTTAGTTTGGAAGATGTGGGGTTTATACTGCAGCCAGCCTCCAGGGGGCGAACAAGATGTTTCGGCTTCACTTTTGGGAGCTGTCACGTCGTCCATCTTTATTTTTAGTCTATGTTTCCATCACTGGTTCAGCACTGGTTCATCACTGGTTCATCACTGGTTCAGCACTGGTTCATCACTGGTTCATCACTGGTTCAGCACTGGTTCATCACTGGTTCAGCACTGGTCCATCACTGGTTCATCACTGGTTCAGCACTGGTTCATCACTGGTTCAGCACTGGATAAATGTCGTCACACTCTCCATCTTCCACCAGTTTTATTTTTAATCCCACAAGTTCAATTTGTTTGTTTTGTCATCAACGCCTTCTTCTTCTTCTCTCTCCTGCTTTAAACTGCGTCTGATTCAGTTCAGATCAACTTTCATCCACTTCTGTTCCAAAGAAAGATTAGCAAAGCTCAGCCGGTCACAGATTCCCATGATGCACCAGCCGAGGCCCTCGGGCTGCAGCCGTCTGAGCGACTCATGCATTTTGAACAGTGGCTCCAATGTCGGGTGAAATGTTGAAAGGGCATTTCTAATATCAGGGAACCTTTGTGTTCGATTTCACAGACGTTCGTTTGACTTTTTTTACTTCAGGCCTGTGATTGCTGAGAATCTATATTTGTGTTTTATCTGCTGAGTTCTGAGTTCAGTGGAGAAAACAACAGCAGCTGTTTTTACCGGCTCTGTAAAGTGTGTGAACGTTGTTTCCTCAGGGACGACTTTGACCAGGAGGAAAAGGCTCGTTTTGGGGAACTGTGCAGTGGAGAGACGAGCAAAGGCCGAGAGTGGTTCGCCAAATACGTCAGCGCCCAGGTGAGTGTGGAGGAGCGAGGGAACATGGATCATACATAACATAACATAACATAACATAACATAACATAACATAACCTCCGCTGAAGGTTTATCTGAGTCAAACCATATGAACGACAAAAGTACTGAAATTGTCCTATTTTGTTGAATAAATACATAAAACGTTCATCAAAAATATTTTTGAAATATAGAAACATGAGATTTATAAGTTATTTGAACTATGAACATCTGTTTTGTTTTTGAAATATGATTTTTTTCCCTCTCTGGTGCCACCACACATGATATCAACACGTTTTTTCATTGCACTTAACGAAACCTGAAGAAGACAGAGGTCTTGACTTGAATGTTCTAAATATTATAGTTTTTATATCATTGGATTTAAACAGGATCATGCAAACAACCATCTCTTGCAGGTAGGGGGCGCTCACGTCTGTTTTTAGAGGGTTAAGGGTAAAGCAGCGACAAAGTTCCAAATGCATCGGTTAAGTTGTTTAACTTCACCGGTTCAGGTTCTGCTTCATTACGTAGTTTACTCGGTTTCTAGAGAACGGATCTGAGATGTTTACCAGACATCTGTCTTCACAAAAGTTTGTTTGTAACTTGGTTTCTGTGGTTCTGTGGTTCTGTGGTTCCCAGCGCTGCCATTCCAAGTGTGTGAGCGAAGCCACCTTCTACCGGCTGGTGCAGTCGTTTGCAGTCGTTCTGTTCGAGTGAGTCCACACACGTAACAAGCTGTGCATTTTAACGTCTGATCCTCTTTGACTGTGAATCTTCTACCAGGTCTGTGACGCTCAGTCCGAAGCACAGAGGCTTCTTACTGTAATGTAATGAGATGTTGTGTTGACAGATGTTTCCAGATGGACGACTACAGTCCAGCTAAGAACCTCATGACCATGTGCTTCACATACTACTACCTAGGTAAGGTCTGACTCCTCAGCGCTCTCACACTCTCACCACCACACGGCCTCGCTGCAGCTGTAACCGGTTGAGAAGGTGACTCTCGATTCAGAGAAGCTCTCCACCGCAGGTCCAGGCTGTGGTTTCTGCTGCTGCAACACAAGAAGGTCGTGTCTGTTCGGATCAAGGCCGGAAGCTTTGCTCGTGAAACAGTTCACTGCAACAACATCTGCACAGAATGAGTCGTTTAGTACCTTGTGATGTCGTCGTCCCTGAAAGGGGGGGAAGAGAACTTTAGAATCCATCGTGTCTCCATCGCGTCTCTGCCTTTTTTAATACGACAAGTTTAATACACGTCACTGCTGATTGGGCAACATCTGTGACACGCCCACCAAACGAGAGGAGACCTGACCCTCAAACAGGAAACCATAGAAAACCTTAATTAACTAAAAGGCAGAGACAGCGAGAGAGAATCTGAATAAATGAGTCATTGAGATGCGTCTTTGCTCTCAGCTTCATTTCTTGATTTTTTACAATGACTGTGCTCTTCTGTCTTTCAGGGAAGTCTCAGCCGTCTCCCTCGGAGCTGCTGGATCGCGGCGGTCCTCCAGCTGCGATGGACTTGTACATCAACAAGGCCAACTCGTGGCTGACGGGGAAAAAGGACGCCGCCGAGCGCCTCCTGAAGAACACGTCTAAGACTGACGTCAAAGGTTTCTTCGGAGGCCTGGAGAGCAAACTCAGGAGCTCGATGGCTCCAAAGACTGAGTGAGCAAACCCTCTGAGTCGGGTGGATCCTTTTCATCAGGAATGTTCTCAGTTCATTTCTCTCTTTTTCTACCTTCTCTCCAGAGACGAGGAAAACCCTGTGGAGATGAAGCCCAGATCACCAGGTAGAGTCCGTTTACTTCAGAGCAACATTTAGAAATAAGCCGAGTCGTGTGAGAGCCTGAAGTTTCCTCTGCTTCTCAGTGTCTGAAGGTCCAGAGGAGAAGAGAGGGGAGAAGGTGTATCTGTACGGTCACCTGAAGCAGCAGCCCATCTGGTAAGTGGAGCAGACTGAGGATCTACTGGGAAGTGGTGGAGACACATTCTGCTCATATTCAGGCTGATGACTCTCCGTTGCTGCAGCTCCTCTGTTCAGCCTCTGTCTCAAACACTAACGTGAACTATAATAAAAATGTAAAAAAACGTTAAATCTTCGTTGTCTCTGCTCAGGCACACGCTGAGGTTCTGGAACGCTGCGTTCTTTGATGCGGTTCATTGTGAGAGGAAGAAGAGATCACCGACCACCAGGTGAGACTCCACCAGCAGCTCTTCACATACATGATGTCTGACAACATGTGTGAAGGGACTGAGGTGAACATGAAGGATGAAGATCCTCTGTGGATCCTCCTCCTCTTCCTCTTCTTCTTTCTCTCCTTCTTCCTCCTCTTGTTCTTCTTCTTCCTCTTCTCCTCTTTTCTTTCTTTCCTCCTTTTCTTTCTCTTAACTTCTTCTTCACTGCTACATCTTCTACTTACTATTTATCCCCTTCTCCTTTTCCCTTCTCTTTTTTATTCGTCCTATTTTCTTTTCTCCTCTTCTCTTCACCTCCTCCTCCTCCTCTTCTTCGTGTCTCTTCTCTTCTCTTCTCTTCACCTCCTCCTCCTCTTCTTCGTGTCTCTTCTCTTCTCTTCACCTCCCTCCTCCTCTTCTTCGTGTCTCTTCTCTTCTCTTCACCTCCTCTCGGTCCTCCTCCTCTATCTCTCTCGTTTCCTTCTCTTCTCTTCACTCCTCCTCCTCCTCTCTCTTCTGTGTCTCTTCTCTTCTCTCTCTTCTTCTCTCTCTTCCTCTCTACCTCCTCTCTTCGTTCTCTTCTCTCTTCTCTACCTCTCCTCTCTCTTCTCTTCTCTTCCCTCTCTTCCTTCCCTCTCTCCTCTCTCTTCTTCGTCTCCCTTCTCTCTTCTCTTCTCTTCACCTCCTCCTCCTCTTCTTCGTGTCTCTTCTCTTCTTCTCTTCCTCTCTTTCTCTTGTTGTTGTTCTCCCTCTGTCTGGATGTTGACTTTGTCTCCTTGTGCCTTGCTGCCGGGCAGGGGAACGCAGGATGAAGAGAAAGACGAGAGGTCTGTCATTCTATTTGTCCGCTGCCCTAAAAACAAAAGAAAGAAGGAAATATTCAAACTAAGAGATCAAAGTAAAGATGAAGGCGGAGACGCTGCAGGTTGTGGACGGAGATTTGCTTTAATAGAAGCAGTTGGTTATAGTTAATGATTTTCTGATGAGGAAGTTATTTAGTGAATTTTCTCTTTTTGGTCGTTCTCTGACTGGAGCTCGTTAACAAGCTGCCACACGGCTCACAACTCAGTCAAGGCTCAAACAGTCACAGTAGAAATCAGAACCAGGTCTGAGGCCTTTTTCATAAAGATCCATGAAATATTCTCTGAGAAATCTGTGAAGAAGAAAGTGACTAAACAATGTTTAAGCTGCATAAAAACACTCCGTCATTCTCCCAAAGAATCTAAAATGCTCCCAAATGCTGCTTTATCTTTTCTCTCTCCCTCAACCAATGACAACGCAGCGTAAACACACATGGTGACGAGAGAGGGAGAAGTTAAGAGCTAAGGAGAAATAAATTTAACATAACAAAATGAATCCAGAGGAAAACCCGTCTGATAACGGGAGAGAATCGTGATCTGGCTTCGAGGCGACACGTTCTCTCCATCAGAGTAAAAACCGAGGGAACGTGTAGAGACGGGTTTTTCCTGGTGTTCAGGTGCGAGGCTGAAGGTCGGAGGTGGTTCCCCTCAGGATGATCATTGGATTCCTCTGTGTTTGTGTAGTGTTGTGTAGTGTTGGTCTGCTCCTGCTTGTGTCGGCATGTCGCTGTGGTTGTCTGGCAGACGATGGTGTTGAGGTGGTTTTGGTTCCTGCCGATGGCGGCGTCACACCCACAGTTAATATCCTGACCGTCGGTGGTATTAATATCTGCAGCTCACTGCATGTTTCACTCCATTGATCCTCCTGCACGTGTTGGTGTTCCTGCACGTTCCCTCCACCGCCGCTGTGTCTGCACACGCTTCCACTGCACACGCACTGCACACGCACTGCACACGCACTGCACACGCACTGCACACGCACTGCACACGCACTGCACACGCACTGGAGTATCAGGTCGTATCTCACAAAGAAGATCCTGATCAGAATCCGCTCCAACATGTACTGGGCTCTTCCCTGATCCACATTCCTGACTTTAATTCCACGATGTTCTGTTTTTAACACTTTTCTTTGGTCTCCACCGGCGCCCGAGATCCAGATCTGCACCAAATTTAACAAATTCTTCCTTTGACGTGTCGCTAACCAATCAATGATATGATAATCGAAAAATAAAAGTCGTAAGATATTATATAAAACAGCGAGATTATCCTCTTTCCGCTCATTACGGTGAATTCAGGTGTAAAAAACCTTTTGACACGAACACACGATGTGAATCGCTGCTTCTCATCTGCTTGTTAACGATCGTTTGTGAATGAGTCCTTTGTTCTTATTCTTACTCTTTTCTTTGCTGACGGCCGGCCGATGTGTTTTTGCCCTTTTTTTAAATATAGTTTCATGTGTTTTATCTGTGATGGAATCTCATTGCATCTAATGACAACATGGAACAGTCCCAGGGATGGATGTCCCGATGTCACCGATGTCCCGATGTCACGGTGTCACGATGTTTGTTGTTTCACCTCCGAACGACCAGAGAAACGTTAGCGTGTGTTGAAGTTGTGTTCGGTGACACCCAGCCCTGACCTCTGTGGAGACGCTGAAGGTCGAGACTCCGGTTTGACTCCGGTTTTCTCTCTTTGCTGCAGAGAGAAGTGGTGTCACATGACCCAGGAGGAGCGAGACGACAGCTCCAAGATGGACGAGAACATCGCCTTCGGGCAGCTGGGGTGAGGGCGGCGCCGCAGGAGACACCGACATCCTCACATTGACCAGATCAAGAAATTCAGAATTCAGAATATATAACATAAGACATGTTTACGTCTTAATCATCTTCTCCTTATTTAATATGATCTTAACCTGCTCTTTTATTCTATTTGTCTTCATCACAAATGTTTTTAACTGATTTTATGTGAAGCACTTTGTTTTACATTCTATGCACGAGTTATTATTATTGTTATAAAATCACTTTACATATAAAATAATCTGTGGCCTTGACACCAGTTGTTCTACAGCTGGTCATAATCATAAACATATAGAAAGAATAAAAGAGCACAGTTTCTTTTGATACTGAGATATTAAATATCTTTGTTTGGGGGTAAAGATAGATTATTATTATTCCATATATTTAACATCATCAACATCATGTGTGAGTCCCTGAGGTGAACCTGGTTCTCTGGTGTTTTCAGGACGTTCACTCACAACATGCTGGCGTTCGGGCTCAGCAAGAAGCTGTGTAACGACTTCCTGAAGAAACAGGCGGTCATCGGAAACCTGGACGAAGGTAAAACATCTTTAATACTCAGAAACATAAATCAGATGTTGGTGGTGAACAGGATCTGGATCTATAATTTGGATGAAAGCAAAAGTTTTGATAAGTGCAAACCTGAACAATCACAGCTGAATTAAACTTCATGCACGGACGCGTATTGTGATTGAAGCCAGAACAACATCCGTAAGAAATTACATTATGTAATGAGATGTTTCTATGATGTGCTCACTTTCCCTTTTGTTTACATAATAAAAGTGAATAATCCTCTGAATCTGCAGCTTTGTGCAGATTTCAGCTCATTGTTTATTGATCTGCTCTGAAGCTGCTTTGTTTCAACTAACTGCAAAAAAAAAAAAAACACTTTAAAATATGACTTTTCTCTGTGGAGCTGGTGGAGACCAAACAGAGAGAATATCGATGAGATTAGAAATCAATGAGAATGTTGCTCCAGACCTGCCGGATGTGAAAATACTCAACTGTTTGCTAACAAGTTCAACTTGTGCTGTTGTGTTAGTAATTTGAACTGTGTGTGTTTCTCCTGTTTGCAGAACAGAACAAGTTGCTGAGCGACCACATAGAGAAAATGGCGGCAGAGTGAGGACGTCGAGTTTCCCGACGCGTGAAAAAAACACAGAAAGTTTCCTCTCAACTAATCATCGTGACCAACTCTGCGTTTGACTGTTGTTGCATTTGTGTGGTTTCCTGCCGAGACGCAGCGTCTGTACTGAACCGTGTCGTCGTCGTGGCAACGCTGTGCGTCCGGCTGCTCTGCATCCGGTGTCGGCAGAAACACCGCGTCGCCGCGTGTGACCCGCTTTTAACCAGTGACGTGAAACCAGTGCTTATAGAAGCTCCACAGCGACAGTGTTAGATTATACATCTGTGTGCTGTTTTATCGTGTGCGTGTGTCCATGGTAAATATATTTATTACATGTTAGAGAGATACTGTATTAAGTATAAAATATTCTTCTGCCTTTGTTCATCTGCATACAGTTCAAACCTGACACCTGGCTCATAGTGTTTTAATCGTCTGATCATAAAACTCAACACTCTTAGAATCATCTGCAGTGAAATATGATTCTATTTAGAAACAGCTTCGACAAAACATTGTTAATATCCCCTCATGCCTTCTCTTGGATTGATGGAACAGGATTATTTGTTTCCTTGCTCCGAGTTAAACACGCGGAACGTAGGCTAAATATGAAGCTACAGCAAGCGGAGGGTTAGCTTAGCTTAGCATAAAGGCATCACGTGCTTCCTGGAACCTCCACAGCTCACTGGTGTGTTTAATCTGCACAACGAGCGAGTGGACGTGTTGACTGGAAGAACACAAACATCTCAGGATGAAGAAGAGGAGCCGTGCACGTGGAAGACGAAGACGTCCACTTGGACAGTTATGCTAAGCTAAAGCTAACTGCCTGTTGGTCGTAGCTTCATATTAGACAAACCACTTCCTCCTCACATCTTCCACTTTCCCTCCGGTCAGTGTTTATAGTCCGGAGGTTGTAATTTAACGGTAACTTGACATCAGGAGACGTCGACCATCCAAAGTGCCTTCCAGGGAAGTTCATGTCCTTGGTCTTACTTCTCTGATGCTTCCTTTGATCACACGACTAAACACTAGTGCAGAGCCGGGGAAAGATGTTTTCACCTCTTCCACGACCGCTGCATGAAATACATTCACTGTGGTGTTGTGTAGTTTATTGTCATTGTTGTTGAGTTGCATCACCAACAGCAGAGCATGTTCCCCTGGAGGAAACTCCAGCCCCCCCGCACACGCGTGTTTCTAAATCCTCTGCATGTGCATCAATCTGTGAATCTGTGGAAACGGCATCGAGCAAATGTAAGAATGACTGAAGCTGTGATTAGTTGTGTTACTTCGTCCAACCACTGTGATTAGTTGTGTTACTTCATCCAACCACTGTGATTAGTTGTGTTACTTCATCCAACCACTGCAGGGCAGCAAACCACTTGTTCTCGGGGAGAGAATCCTGAAAGAAGAATATATTGTCGAGGCTCCACCTGTCGGGTTCACTCACGTTTCGGAAATTTGGATCCATTTTTTTTATAAATGCTGTATATATTTTTCTGTGTGTTGTACAAATGAATCACGTGCTGCTGTTTGTGAAATGTGGTTAATCGTTAATTGCAGATGTTATAGATGTTATTGTGCTTTAGTTGTGTAGCAACGACTCTGAAGGTCCCACACACACGCGTCGTTGTGTTACTCTGGTGTGAATGTGCAGATTCCTTCACATCCTGAGTGACGTGTTTGTAGAAGTGACCCTTTGCATCTCTGAGCTGAAGTATTGAGCTGTTTGCACTACCCCCCCCCCCCCCCCCCCCCCCCCCCCACCTGGTGTGACACCGGTTCCTTGAGGCTGTTGTTCTGCAAAATCTTCATGGGAGTTTGTCTCGTTGCCTGAAGGAAAATGGCCTCTCTTCTTTGTTTTTGCCATATTGCTTTTGTGTAAAGTATCGAACCACGTGGACGATTAAAGGAGTTTGTTGTGTTGATGAACTCGGGGTCGTCCACGTCGAGGTGTGACACCACGCCAGGTGATGGCAGCTGGTGTCTCCTCTACATGTTGGCTCAGGATTTAAGCCCAAACAAGTGTTTCATCTGAATTTATTCTACGTTTAAAGGAAAATTGTCGATTTTCCCAACTTCGTCGTTAGTCCTTTGAACTTCCTGCGTTACGTCGCCTGCCTGCTAGCTTGGTAACGTGTTCACGGTCGGTCACGTGACTTCAACCTCACGTGATCCATGTGAAGGCAGCAGCCGTAAAGGTTTCCTGGAGGGATTGTGTATCATCTGAACGTGTGTTACACAGTTTTTATTGTGCTCTTCTTACACTTGCATGACCACATTGTCGTACTGTTAATAATAAATAATGTGTTCAATTCATTTTTTTGATGTCGTGTGTTGAGCACTCCTTGGATTGTTGTGTGTGTGAGTGTGTGTCTGTGTGTGTGTTGATTGGGACCCTCCTCGGCAGCACAATGTGTCGGCCTGTTACAGTGTTTGACTTTCTGCTCTCTCTGCTCTGTGTATAAATAAACAGCAGTCACGCTCGCTGCGCTCTGATTGGACGCCATGTAATGAGATGTGAAAGGCCAGTCAGCGGAGTCACACCATGAACACACACTGCGTCTAATTAATAACAGATACACACACACGACACAGTCCAGCAACACGACACCGCACAGGAATCTGCACAAACTCCCTCTGTACACAACAGGTTCCAAAGGACTCCACGTCTCTGCAGAACCTTCAGAACCTTCTGGGGTTAATGATGTTTAATAAACGTGTGATAAACTGCAGCAACTTCCCCGAGAGACCAGCGAGCGACTCACTTCAGCCCGAGGCCTCAAATCTGCTGCAGCAAAGAAATCATAGAAAATGATGCATTCTGCAAAGTGTCTGAGGATTTGATCCGAGGACGGGAACCTGGACCTGGAACTGGACCTGGACCTGGACCTAGACCTGGACCTGGACCTGGACCTGGAACTGGAACTCAGCTTTCTGTGGTGGAGATGCAGACTTTCTACTCAATGAAGTTATTTTATCATTATCGTTTTAATCTTTCTTTGATTTCCTGCCTTTGGTTTTTCCTCATCACTAATTAATGCGACTCGTGTCTCGTCGCCTCCTGTTTTTATTGTTTTGTTCCGTTTGTGGATCTGGATTATTTTTAATATTCATTGTTTTATTGTTTTTATTCTGTGAAGCACTTTGTGTGACGTGTTTATATGAAAATGAAACACAAATACAATGTGATCGACTGATTGATTGAAAGGACACACACACACACACACGTGCAGGAACACAGTGTGTGATTCTGGTTCTGACGCAGCTGAGACATAAGGTTCACTCGTGTATTTTGCAGTAAATACACACACACACACACACACTAACAACATACGCACAAACACAACTATGATGAATTCACAGACATGTTGAATTTGTACAAGAGCAGCTGTGCAGCATAAATCTGAACTGGTTTGTTTTAGCTTAAGTGCTCAAATTAACTATGTGTCTGTTTGCATACGTGTGTATGGGAGGACACACAAACTCAGTGGCAACACAATTCCTGGATTGTATAGAGAGTGTGTGTGTGTGTGTGTGTGTGTGTGTAGCTCCACTTCCTCCAGGATTAAGTGTTAAAGTCAGGGTGGTCCCAGTGTGGGGGTGGTAATCCTGCTGCCGTGTACAAGTCTTACTGCCACACACACACACACAGACAGACACACACAGGCCTCATGAGACTGTGTGTATTTATTTACAGTTGGTAAAAGCGAGGCTGCAGAGACGTGGAGGGGTTTGGATGAGAGCAGCTCTTCGGCGGCCGGCCGCTCGACATGACGCCATCGTCTGCAGGGCTGGAAATGTTGTGTCTTCAGCGACTGCAACACACTCATGTTAAAGATAAAATAAATATTTGTTTCTGTGTGTTACTCTGCTGCCATGTGTTTGTGTATTTGATACGCAGGAGTAATCCCGTTGTTTGGGTCCGGCCTCCAACGGGCGGAGGAGAAGAACCACAGTTTAACAGAGCGCAGAGTAAATCAGCATCGAACCGTGTAAATAGAAAAACTTGAAATAGAAATGTGGAACTTGAGAAACGTGTGGGATATGATTTCTGGATTAAGACATGAAATCCTTCACCGTACAGAGACCAGTTTATTTAACTGTAACCGTCGCTTCTGCACAGACTCCAAATGACGTCACGAGCTCAAAATGGGAGATGCGTCGTCCATCTTTATATTCAGTCCACGTTGACCCTTTAAAACCACGTCGACACTCATCATCAGAGCCGACTTGGAGCTGTCGCTTCCACCACTGTCTGTTTCATCATTTCAAACCGACAGTGTTCTCTTCTTGGCTTCCTCGTAGACGTACGTGTGTTTGGGGTCAAGAACCCGTCGGAGGAGCGGTGACCTGCGGCTGAGACGGATTTCTCTGATGCTCGATCCTCTTCTGGTTTCCCTGAACCCTGATCCAGCAGCAGAGTAACTGAGCCTCCTCCGGGTTTCCCTGAACCCTGATCCAGCAGCAGAGTAACTGAGCCTCCTCCGGGTTTCTCTGAACGCTTCATTTGTTCCTGTGTGAACGGAACTTCACCAAAAAGCTCTGATTCAACACAGAACCGCTCCCAGAAGCGTCGGGACCTGTCAACGAGCTTCTGCCTGATTCTCGTCAGAAAGTGGAGGTGAACATGTTTGTGTCCAGGTTGTAAACAGCACCGGTTCTGGTCTGGAGATTATTTTAGCTGCATAACGATGTATAGAGTTCATGTGCCAGGAAACCTGACTTGATTAGCAGCTAATGTGGCCTGAACCGAGCCCATCAATCTTCATCACGGCCCCGCCCCCAGCCGGTGCTGAGTGTATATGTAGACAAGTGAAGCCGGTTTGTGTAGAGAGTGAAAAAATATAATAAACACTGGCGGCAGGAACCCGTTTGAACCGGCGAGCTCTAAGCCGCGTGATTTAGCGCTGAGCTGGGACTTGATTGCACATGAAACGAGGCCGATGACGCTTCGCAGAGTCGCAGCCACGTTCCTCTCGCTCGCTCTGCAGCTCGGTCCGAACACGAGGACGGGTTCCACACGGGTTCCCGTGACTCCACAGGACTTTGGCACAACTTAAACCACTGAGGAGAAACTTTGTTCAACTTTCTTTACTGGACGACGTCGTTTTTTATTTAGTTTGTTCTGTTTTGTTGCCTGGGCCCTGTGCGATATCACCCATAATGCAACAGAACACGGAACAGAAATGTGCGTGACCTTGACCTTTGACCCGTGCACAGAGGAGTTCCAGAGATATCGCGAGTGGAACTAACAGGAAACCTGAAAACCCACATGACCCTCTGCTGTGGCTCCGGCCGGCGAGGACCAATAAAGAGTAAAGAAGGAACAAGTCAAATTAAACCCACGTTTTTTCCCTTTGGGAAGTTGAAAGAAAGAAAAGTGTGTCTGATGATCCAAACAGAAATAAAGAGTTTTTAAAGAGTAAATACATTTAGGACAAATAGATGGATGGGACGGATCGGGGGGGGACGCCCTGAAACAGAAGACTCATAAACCACGTTCAGGAGAAACAGATGTGAATCTGAATTGGTCTCATAACGAAAGTCAACATAATGGAGAATTAATCTGCCCCATATATCTGTCTGTGTGAGTAGAGAGTTCATTCAGGATCTGGTTCTGGTTCTGGTTCTGGTTCTGCAGCCTCAGCGCCTCAGCCCCTCAGTTTGTTTTCTCAGACGACGAATGGAACACAGAGGACTTCCCTTCGGCCCGAGCTGCTTCTCATGAGGATCTGTTACTGTTCAAACAGCCTCCATCAGATAAGGAACCTTCATTACCTCACTCTGCTCTCAGAGACTTTGGAGATCAGTGGACGGTGAAGAGCGAGTGGAGCCAATTACAAAGGGTCATGTGTTCGACTCTCCACCCGCCCCCCCCCCCCCCCCCTCCCCTGCCGTTCTTTCCCCTCTGAGGTTTTCATCGTGTTTTATTTACACGTCTGACCAAAAGAATCCTATACACAGGAAATGCTTGCGATTGTGAGTTCCTCTCCTCGAATGTGGGGACGTTTATTTATTGCAACAAACATTCCTGATTTGCTCCGCGGCCGGTGCCGAGGCTGCGTCTCTATATTTAGACGTGTTTGTCAGATCCCTGATCCGCTGCAGGTGTCGTCGGCTCGGAGACGCTCGGCGAGGACGTCAGATCTTTGTGTTCGTGATGCGTCGGTGTCACAGACTCAGAGTGACCTTTGACCTCCAGAGAACAAACTGAGCATCAACCTGCCGACAGCTGTCAGTCCGCACCATGCAGAACAAAGGGTTCTTTGTTTTTAACTATTATCTTTATGAACACGTAGTTACTTTATGATTTTGTTGCCCTTATGTATTGTTTTCTTGAAACCTTGCAGGGGAGGGGGGGGGGGGGGGGTTCGGACCAGACCAGAACTCATGGACTTTCAGAGCTGATTGGATTCAGGGCTCGTTTAGAGACGTCTTTGATGTTATAACTATTTCACTGTGTGATGGATGTGACGCAGTTTGATCGATCACATGTTTCTCATTGAAGTGATTCTTTATGGAAAGAACAGAACTTTGTATTAATAATATTCACACGAAGATATGAGAGAGATATATCTCAGTTTTATCAGTAACACTTCTTCAAAATGGAGTAAAAATATGATAAAGATTCAACGACGTCTCTTTTGTCGAGAGACGTTTTCAACACTGATTCCAAACGATGTCGAAGATCAGCTGTCAATCACTTCGAGACGTTCAGCTGTCATAAGGATATTAGTGATCGCAATCATTTTAATAAGTAAACAGTAAACAATAAACAGTGGGAGCAAAAGAAAAGAAATCGATGAACTGCTCAGAAATGATTTTCCATGTGGACTCTGTTTTTACTGCAGGAAGCAAAGCAGTAAAAACTGCAAACAACAAAAACAGAAAACAGAACATTTGTTTCTTTATGTCATAAATCATAACAGACATGACCGAGCTGCTCACAACATAACTCTTCATCTGATGCATCATCTGGTTTCCTCAGGCGGAGTCCGTTGAACGTCTGCACCCCCCCCCCCCCCCCCCCTGCGTCAGAGACTTTCTGAGGACTCACCTCTTTACATGGAACCACTTCATTCTCCAGTTTTGATGTTTGATTATTATATTTAACGTGTTTAGAGTTAAACTGCTGTTGGAGTCGGTGACGTCGTGCACGTTGTTTGGATAACGGTGGAAACTAAGTACATTTACTCGTATACTGTACTTCAGAAACATTTGATGTACTTGTACCTTACTTGAGTATTTCCATGTTCTGCTACTCCACTACTACTTTTACTCTGTTCAATTAATTTGATAACTTTACTTTTCAAACCCGCAGTAATAACACTAAATATAACCAACAATAAATGATCGATGTCTTGAGACTGATTATAATCAGCACAATGTTCCCAGAAGTACGCAGATTAATTAATCTATTCTTTAATCTAATCTATTCTCCTCATAATTCCTGATCATCCTCAATGATCATAACCTTTAAATTACAGAACAACAGACGAGCAAGTCCACAAATACACATTTTCTCTGTTTCTTACAGCTGATGTTTTATTTAAATATCAGTCTGGAGTTTTCCAATAGTTTTCTATTCATGGTTCTGACTTTTGATTTTTTTAATGAATCACGTTGTCGCTTCATTACCAAACTAAACTTTATTTGCACATGAACTTCAGAGCAGTGTGGAATGTAAAATACCTTTGATTACATCACTGAGCGTGAAACTTCATTCTCATGTTGTACAATAAGTCCAGAGTTCAGAGACACAATCTTTCTTCTGTGGATAAACACATCAACACATTCAACATGTTCTCTGGGGGGGGGGGGGTTCTTCGTCATGTATGAAGTGAGAAATGTTGAGCTTTGCTTAATATTCACACAACATTGACAGGATCGTTATAAACTTTCAGCTTTGTGTTGTATCAGGCAGTATTTTGGGGAAGATGTGTGCCATATAACCACAGTCCTGACAATTACGCATGCGTAAAGATGAATTTAAAAGCCTTCCGGCTGCTCTCTGTCGCTGTCTGGTCGCTTCTGTGGATGAAGAACGTGGCAGAGGTCCTGAAACAAGAAGAAGAGGAGGAACGTGTCTCAATGGGACGAAGCATGTGAAGCTTTAAACACTTTACATCTTCAGGCGTCCGTGCGTAAAATACAGTCTGGAGTCTGGATTCATGGCGGTGCTCATTTAAAATGCAGTACTTTGTCTGGGTAGGTGAGTGACAGGTACGAGGAGAGGGGGAATCCCATCTGGTGCAAGTGGTGTGGCCGAGCACCGAGGACCAGAGACGAACCGAAACCTGGGTTCTCCGTGCACGTGTCCGGGTACAAACCGAGGAGGCTGCCGCGCGTCTCGCCGTCATTTTTCGATAAGATGCTGTCGATGCTAAAACCTTTCGATTTGTCCCGGCTCGGAACGGTTCCTTTCGGACTCTCCGGCGCAGGTGCAGCCCAGTTCGTGTTCCCCCCGCAGCTGACGGCGCAGAGCGGACCTCGGTCTCGGTCTCTGCCGCTGAACGCGAACCGTCCTGTCCTCCGTCTCCCAGCGGAAGGATGCGCCGAGGAGGTGCGCGCCGTCCATCCACAGGGCAGCGTGTCTGGGAGCGGGACCCGGCTCCGGCCTCCTCTCGGTGGAGGAACCCGGGAGAACTTTAAGTCTGTGGACGGGACTCTGTGGCGGCTCCGCCTGGTTCATCTCGACAAGAACAGACTTGGTGTCCGCTTGTGTTTCTGTCTTCTCCGCCTCCTGCCTCGCTGGTGCCTTCTCCATCTCCGAGCCAGGCTGGTGCTTGGTGGAGGCTTGGGCGGCCCTCGGTGGCCCCGGGCCCTTGGTGCGCTTGTGTCCAGCGGCTCTGGACTCCAAAGCCTCCTGGTGACCTTTCGCCTTCCTCTTCCTCCGCCGGTAGTTCCCGTTCTCAAACATGTCCAGACACTTGGTGTCCAGCGTCCAGTAGCTGCCTTTGCCGGGCCGGCCCTTCTCTCTGGGCACCTTGATGAAGCAGTCGTTCAGGACAGGTTGTGCCGGATGGAGTTCTGCCAGCCCTGCTTGTTGTCGTGGTAGAAGGGGAACCGGTCCATGATGAACTGGTAGATGCCGCTGAGCGTGGCGCGCTGCTCCGGCGCGCTCTTGATGGCCATGGCGATGAGCGCGATGTAGCTGTAGGGCGGCTTCTGCGGAGGCTCCTGGCCGGACACGAAGCTCAGGGCGGCGGGCACGACCCCTCCGCCGTCCCGCCCGTACAGGTAGATGAGCGGGGGGGCGGACAGGCCCAGGCCGAGCGGCGGCAGGCGGCCGTGGTACAGAGCCATGGCGCCGAGGAGGCAGGGATGTGTCCCGGGGAAAGTGGCGCCTGCTCCCGGAGCTCCTCTCCTCCACTGACTGACTCTCCGGCCTCATGAGGCCCCAGGAAGATGTTAATAATTGCGGTGCGTTTGCTGTGTTATGTTGACTTTGCACCGGGGAATAAATCGTCCATCATAAACACTGTGGTTCTCAGCCCACCCACATTAATTAAAATTTCATTGCGCTGAAACTCCCCGGTCCCCCCCCCCCCCCCTCCTCCGCCCAGCAGCCAATCAGGCGGCTGTTCTCCCCTCATGTGTTTATAGAATTAGTCGCTTGATAAGTTCGCCCACCCACAGAGAATCAAGCTGTGTTTATTTGGAAAAATTTCCGGGCACCCAATACATAAACTCACTGATGTGCTGTTTGAAACATCACGTCCACCCTGATGGGGGGGGGGGGGGGGGGGCTCACACGGAGAGAACAAGCAAACACGCAGCGCTGCATGCTGGGAGTTCAGAGGAGAAACTTCATCCGGTTAAAGGAACACATCACAGGACACGACTGTTTGTTTGTTTGTTTGTTTGTTTGTTTGTTTTTGACAAACAAAAACTTTATTCCAACGTTTCTGAGGAGAAACAGACCCGATAATAATACAATAATGTTCATAATAATAATAATAATGATAATAATCATCAATTACCATCATCCCATAACACTGATATTGAAATATAACATTCCTGCAGCTCTGAACTTATATTAATCACCAGAGCATCAATACCTTTTGTTTTTGTTTTTGTTTTCTGTCTGTCTCTCTCTGTCTGTCTGTCTGTCTGTCTGTCGGTCTGTCTGTCTGTCTGCTCTCTGTCTGTCTGTCTGTCTGTCTGTCTCTCTGTCTGTCTGTCTGTCTCTCTGTCTGTCTGTCTGTCTGTCTGTCTGTCTGTCTGTCTGTCTGTCTTCTGTCTGTCTGTCTGTCTCTCTGTCTGTCTGTCTGTCTGTCTGTCTGTCTGTTCTCGTCTGTCTGTCTGTCTGTCTGTCTGTCTGTCTGTCTGTCTGTCTGTCTGTCTGTCTCTGTCTGTCTGTCTGTCTGTCTGTCTGTCTGTCTTCTGTCTGTCTTCTGTCTCTCTGTCTGTCTTCTGTCTGTCTGTCTGTCTGTCTGTCTCTCTGTCTGTCTGTCTGTCTGTCTCTGTCTGTTGTTGTCTGTCTTCTGTCTGTTCTGTCTGTCTGTCTCTCTGTCTGTCTGTTGTCTGTCGTGGTCTGTTTCTGTCTGTCTGTCTGTCTGTCTGTCTGTCTGTCTGTGCTGTCTGTCTGTCTCTCTGTCTGTCTGTCTGTCTGTCTGTCTGTCTGTCTGTCCATTGGTTCAATAATGATCAGTGCATTAATACACAATGGGCCTGATCTACTGAAGCTTCTTACGTCATCGGTTGTTCTTTTTCTTTTTACCCACAGCGTTTTCTTTCTCGCAGATATTCTCCCATGTCATGTTTCTTTGCTGTAGCTCAACAACATGTTTGTTTGCCTCTTCCACTGACACCTCCAAGTCCATGACATGAAATTCCACGTTGTGCTTGCGGTCACTCTGCTCCGTGTAACGCTTCATGGTGGAAACCAGTGCCTCTACCGTGTGTGCACCTGTTATCATTTGTGCAATTATTGTTAGTAGATGACCCGTAAAACGCCCACCAACCAAACGTGCAATCTGTTTTAATACACACACACTCTTTATTTGGGATCTTAGTAGATCAGGCCCTATATGATGTCATTTTCTGACATCATAGTGACGTCATGGAGATATCTTGTCGACCTTTGACCCCTAAGCTCATCATCATCATCAGGCAAAAATGTCAGATATCCCGTCTTCGAGCCGCTCGTCTCTTTCCATCGCCGCCCGTCACGGACGGCTCCCGTCAGGCCTGGGTGGTCGTCGCCTGAATCAACATGTTTGACCAAATGTTTCCCAAATAAATTCCTGACGATTCACGCTCGATTTTCTGCAAACACACGGATCCATCACACGTAAAAACTGAAATGATCCCAGAAGCAGCCTCGTGCGTTTCATGTTCCTGGGAGACGCTGCGGGACTCTGCTGCCTTACAAGGACAAACACAAACCCTGTGTTATTTGTGTGTGTGAGCATGATGCTTTATATTATGTATTTTCCTGTTTATAGGTCAATGGAGGATTATAACAACTTTACAAGTGCACACAGCTGGCTCCTGCTTACATTAGGGGTTTGGAGCTTTCAGTGGATAAACTCAGAAGTCGCTCTTTTCCCCGTTTCTCTCTCAGCAGACGGTGATTCATTAACAAATAAAACTAAACTAACATGCGAGCGACGTGGACGAGTCACGGCGAGCAGCGGTTTTTCTTCTCTCTCCTTCCATATGGCAGAAGATGCTTTTCATAATTTATGTTAATGTGATAAACGAGTCTGTGTGTGGACACTCGAAAGTTTGTAAGAAGCCTAATAACCTGCATCAAGTTACAAACTCCATGATGTTCAAACATGTAACTCAACATCTGATATTATTGGACGCGATAATTTTATTTGATTAAAATACCACAAGTTTTGAAGATGTCAATATTTACCATTTAAAAGTTTGACATAAGGTTCCTCCTTATATTAGAAGTAACATGAACACTTGAACAAACATCAATTGGATAATAACGAACTAAAAAATGTGCAGAAACCATGTTTGGTTCATGTCCCATCTGCTAACATGGAGGAGGAAGGGTTTATGATCTGTACTGCAGCCAGCCACCAGGGGGCGATCAAGATGAATTGGCTTCACATTTTGTGAACTGTCATGTCGTCCATCTTTGTTCCAAAACTCAACAGCAGGTCAAATGAATGTTCGAGCGGAGGTGAAACTTTATTAATATTATCTTCTTCTTGGTTTTTCTGCCTTTGATGTCTCCACATTTCAAATTAAAGCGGTTTACTGAGTGTCTTCACTTCCTGTTAATGTCATTAAACCAGTGCTGCATTAAAGTTCCTCAAGTGAGAATCATAATCTCTTGGGTCTGAATCATCATCTCTAAGAAAAATTAATTAAAGAACTCAGACCTTCAGAATAAGAGCAGCAGCTCGTCCGTGTGAGTGTGTGTGGTCTCTCAGCGCCGCCTGGTGGACACGCAGAACATTTCTCTCTGTGACTCTAGTGTTGCATTCAAGTGTTTGAATAAACATCATGTAAAACTTCATCCTTTTTCTATAAGTGTCATAAAATAACACATTTTAAAACTATGAATCCATCTGAAACAAAGTTCAATGAGTTTCCTGCTGAAACTCGTCACTTTCCATTAATCTACGGTTACGCAGCAGAAAACATCCCATAATTAACAGGAAATGTATTTACTCAGTTTAGTTTAAATAAATGAACTTTATTATGAACAATATTTATTTAGAGTAAAAAAGTAAAAACATATTTTTCTCAGTGCTTAAAACAAAACATATAAAACAAACTCAGCTGCAACGAACATGAACTGTCTCTGAACCTGCGGTGACCTTGGTGCGGTCAGAGGCCAGAGGCCAGAGGCCAGAGGTCACGGACACGTGGAGCGGACTCTCTCGTCTCCGGAACCAGATACTTCACAGCCCAGTGCAGCAGAGACTCGCTGACTGGGAGTCCACTGAAGTCCTGCAGGTTCTGTCCGGACACTTGATACGAGTACGAGAACGTCCGGCCGCTGCTGTGAACCGTGGGAGTTTTCCTCCAGGCGCCTCCGGCACTTTGACCCTTTGTGTGAGCGCCGCCCTCTTCAGCCCAGAGGCCGGCCTGCGTGTCAAAGAGCCAAGATGGAGGCTCCCCGCTCAGCTGAGCTTCCTCCCTCTGCTCCTCCTCACATCGCTGTCTCTTCCCGTATTCTCCGTCCTCAGCCTCCTCTCGGTCCTTCACCCAGATCTCACCGTCCCTGTCCTCGGGAAGGGGATCTCGTTGAGCTGTGTGGTTGCAGCGCTCGTCTGCGGGGGGCGACTTGTCTGCCGGTCCGGAGAAAGGTTCTGCTGGGATCACAGGAGATGAGGACGATGACGCCCCGGCGGTCTCAGGCAGGCTGGTCGAACATGGCGGCTGCTGGTATGGTGGGATGTCGCTGTGCTCTCCCTTGCTGTGCTCTGTTGTCTCCAGGCTGAGGGCAGGAAGTTGCGTGCTGGTCAACACGGCAGCGTGGTCAGGCTTGGATTCAGCGGCGGTGGGCGTGGGCGGAGCGGTTGTTGGCGTTGCTTCTAGGGACGCTTCAGAGGATGGTGGAGAGTAAATGTCCCACGGGTTGGATAAAAGTGTGATGTGACTGTCAATCACGTGTACGGTTTCGTCCTCCTGATCCACAGGAGAAGGGGAGACCTCATTGGTGTTAGTCTCTACGACAGCTGGCGTGGGAATCAGCGACTCGGCCTCATCACTGGGAGGCTGTGTGGCCCCTGGGGGGGGTGGTGGATCACTCTGCCCCCTGCTGACCTCAGGTGGTGCCTGCAGCCGCAGAGCTCCCTCCTCTGGGAGGAGAAGCCACTCGACAGGGACCACGAACCGCTTCTCTCCTCTGTACTTCACCCGGTCCACGTCCCAGCCGGTGGCGCTGCAGGTGCCCGGGTGGGGGGGCAGCGGGGTGTGGGTGGAGGTGGAGGGCTGCGGGCTGCTCGCTGCCACCAGCCTCTCCCGAACATCGTCCAGCACCGTCTGCACGCAGTCGTGCTGCCACTCCCCGAGCAGCTCCGACAGGTCGAACCCGCCCTGGCTCCGCTGGGACTCCTGCAGCTCCGCGCCCTGCAGCGCCCTCCACGCCTGGATGATCTTCTGCCGGACGGAGGGCAGGGAGGTGCAGCACGGGGTGTTGTCTCGGACCGGACCCGCCGCAGTGGTGGCCAGCTGCCCCACCGACAGGAAGAACCGGCACCTGGACCTGCTGCAGGGACACGTACAGCTGGAGCCGGTAGTCCCGGATGCACACGGTGGCGTTGACCAGGCTGCTGATGCACTCGCGGTCCTCCTGCTCCTGGAGAAGCTCCCAGGCGGAGGCGGTGAGGACGGCGGGGAGCTGCAGCACCCCGTCGGACAGGAAGAGGAGCCCGGTGAGGCCCTCGGAGCTCAGGGCCTGGGACTGGGTCATCTCACCCACCCCGATCACATGAGCCTTCAGCCGGCCGCCGCCGCCCTCCTCCCCGCTGCCGTAGCCCAGGATCAGGTTCTCTATCCAGGGAGCGAGCTGGTTCCGAGGAGCGCGAGGCATGTTTGGATCTGCACACTGTGCGTCTCCTGTTCGGGTCCGTCAGGGAAACACCGACGACGCTCAAAGGTTCCTACATCACAACATCTCCACTGGAGCCAATGACGTTATTATTTTTATATTATTATTAAATCATATTAGTTTATTAGTCAACACGATATATTTTGGTTCTATCGTTGGAAGAACGAGAGAACGTAGACGTCTCAGCGTACTCTGGTCCTAACTTAGCTAGCATAGCATGTTAGCATAACAATAGCGTAGCATAGTATTGGTCCTGATTCACAGAAGTAGTTGCGCTCGGACTTTGCGTAATCCTGCGTAAACTGTCTCAATAGTTACGTTAGTTACGTTAGTTACGTTAGAGTTGAACGGCGATATAACAAGGAAGTAACTCCTTCAAAGTAAAAGCACATGTGTTAGTTTATGAACTCTTTTTCACATTATAAAAATAATGTTTACTAATATTTCATTACATGATGATTTTATAGAGATAATTTAACTATAATACAAACTAATATCACTAAAATATACAAACAACAGCACAGAAGTGGTTCGAGAGAGTGTTGCTCAAACTTTATTTACAATCAAAGACTAACCAACACAGATTTCAAATATGGAAATAAATAAAGTGGAACGTTGAAAAGGCTATTTCTGTCTTTAATCATTTATTAATAACATTTGATCATCTGCACATCATGTCTTTATGTTTATGTACAAACACTGTGCCACTACACTTTACTTTATAACATTTCTATACAAACCACTACAGTGAAAAGTGTATATAATGTACATGTCTACCTCATTCCGACGTGTGGATCAATAAAGTTTTATCTCATTTATTTATTCATACTTATGTCAGTTTTTGTCCTTCATATTCAAGTTGTCAACACGAGAATAAAATTAAAAAAACCAGACTGAGCATGACGTTATGGAACATTAATAGAAAACAAAAGCACAAAATGAAGTCAGGAAATAAATAAGCATCTTTACATATTTTAGTTCTTTTTCCACATATTTTCTTAACTCATTCATTCTAGTTATAAATCTACATCTATGAACTGTATATCTAAAACATTAATGTAGCATCTAATATTTCCTTTATATGATTTAATGACCCATGTGCATTTGTGCGCGTGAAGGATGGTTTGTTTTTCTGCCTGATCTGTTGTTCCGCCTCCAGTCCAGGTGGGGGCGGTAAGGCGCCTCTAAGCTGGTGGCCAATAAACACCAAAGAAGAAGAAGCGGTGCAGGCAGCACACAACACTCACGTCCTCAGTTTCTCGAGCTTCAAACTTCACGTGTGAATAACACGACCGCGAAAACTTCTCCGTCGTCAGGTGAGAACTCAACTCGTGCGCGTGAGAAACAACGACGCGACAACTTTAAACTCGTGTGAACAAACATCCGCCTGTGTTCTGGGATTTAGCCAAACAACCACCGTTAGCTAAACTTCACCTGCCGCTAACCAGCCAGGCACCTAGCACCTAGCTGCTAACTCGGCTAACGACGCTGCAGAGAAGGGCTCTGTATCCGGGGTGTTGTGCTAACTAGCTTAGCCCAACCTCGCGTAGGAATCAGTGAGTTTAAAGAGGAGTTGCTCCTCCAGGTGTTGTCTCAGTGACGTGTTGAGGGTGTGGTCGGGTCGAGGTCTACTAGTCACATGCAAGCGAACACAGGGACAGGACGATGACAGGAGTGGACACGAAGAAGCTGCTCAGCTCAGCAGTGACAAAGTTCAATTAAACAATGCAAAACTAAAACTATAAACGATTAAAGGTGCAGTGTAACTCCCCCCCCCCTCCTGTGAGCCGGGTCACTGGGAGGGTGCAGGGATCAAACCTCACTGGGTCTGTACCAGTGCAGAGAGTCGAGAGGTAAAACTCGCAGGTGTTGGAACCTCCACCAGTTTGTGTTGTTGTTGTTGTTGTCGTTGTCAGTCTTTCTGCAGAAAGGATCAACACGGGGAGTCACAGGGATCTCAGAGTGAAGATGCAGGACACTCAAATGCAAGGATCTTATGTAGGAGGACTGAGGCTGTCTCTCAGAACCTGCACCTACAGAACCTGTTCGGACTGGTTCTGTAGGTGCAGGCTGAGAGAGGAATCTAAACACAGGGAACTGATTTACATGTGTTTCCTAAGGAGATAAGCAGACATACACTCAGTTCTTTGGAGAGTAAATAAGTGATAGAAAGGGTTCTGACAGTTTTCAGGTCAACACAGTTCAGACCATAAAACAGTTCAGGTCATAAAGTATTTGGACAGGTTGTATATGTATGTAGATATAGGTCATAAAACTTACTTTTCAACTACAGCATGGGTTTCAACCACGCTTCCAGTTTGATCTATTTCTACTCTCTGTTTTCTGTAAACAGGAGTGAACAGAACCATTCGGGCGGACATGCCCGACTCGATTGAGCCTGGATCGAGGGTTTCGGACCCGCAGCATTCCCAGAAGCTGCTCAGAGTCCTTCGCGCCTTCTGGCTGGAGAAGAGCTTCCACGATGCTCTGCTGGTGGTTGATGGAGAGGAGCTTCCTATCCAGAAGAACATCCTGGCTGCTGCTAGTCCGTACATCAGGTCAGAAGCTGTGCTGGCACCAGGTCCAGTCCCCAGATCTGGTCAAAGCACTTGTTGTATTTGTCCATAATGTTAAAGCAGCAGAATGGGCGTGTCCGATAAGAGGTTTCAGGTTTCCATTGTTTATAAATGACATGTTTTGTTATATTGTGTTGATCGTTTCCCGTTAGGACCAAGCTGAACTACAACCCCCCAAAGGAAGATGGGTCTACGTACAGAATCGAGCTGCAGGGAGTCTCCATGGCAACAATGAAACAGATCCTCGACTACATCTTCTGTGGTGAAGTGAGTGTGGAGACCTGCTTTTTGTGCTTGTTATGTTTTAGTTGTTAAGGACAAGTCATTGTTTTCAGCCCATCCTAACATGATGTTATAGAGATCTATTTGGTCTGTGTGGCCCGACCTCCCTCTGTCTCACTGCCTGTGTGTCCTCCAGATCCGTCTGAGTGAAGAGACCATCCAGGACATGGTGCAGGCGTCCGACCTGCTCCTCATGACCGACCTCAAGTCGCTGTGCTGTCAGTTCTTAGAGAGCTGCATCACCGCAGAGAACTGCATCGGCATCCGACTCTTCTCTCTGCACTACTGCCTCTACCACGTCCACTACG
The DNA here is from genome assembly GCA_006182925.3 of Reinhardtius hippoglossoides. Taxonomy (NCBI): domain Eukaryota; kingdom Metazoa; phylum Chordata; class Actinopteri; order Pleuronectiformes; family Pleuronectidae; genus Reinhardtius; species Reinhardtius hippoglossoides. Next base: position 1,178,857 of record CM031674.1, read on the forward strand.
CCGCCACCGAGTTCCTGCAGACGCATTTCCGTGACGTGGGGCTCACCGAGGAGTTCAGGGAGCTGCCCCGGGACCGGCTCTGCGAGGTGCTCGCCATGGAGAAGCTGAACGTGGGCAACGAGAAGCACGTGCTGGAGGCTGTGGTGCGGTGGCTCGCACACGACCCCGAGGATCGCAGGGTGAGTTCAGCTCAGCTGCAGCGACGCAGTGAGATTTAGGGAGAGAGAAACATGTAGACGGGCGAGTTTAGCTGCCAAAAGCTGATATGAAAAACAACTGAATGGATGAAATCAACTTTAAATGGGAATATGTTTTATACATCAAAACTACTTTAATAAAAAACAAACGTAAGACTTTGCTGGACAGTTTAATCAGAGCTGTCAGTCAAATCACAGCTAAGTTAGTTTATGAAGCTTTTATTCAGCTAAACGCTGAGTGACATTGATGTTGAGTTAATAAAGGATAAATCTAAAAGGTTTATTTGTTAGTTTTGTCACCTTTTTATATGTTTTTGTAAACTTTGAAACACATGTAGTTTATAGAAATGAGACTTCTCGCTTTACAACATGTGTGACACTGCAGATATGAAGTGTTTTAAGTTCAGGTTTGTTTGATCCATGAAACCCAAAGTGATTCTTATTCCATTTGTCTTTGTAGGTCCACATGAAGGAAGTGATGTCTTCAGTCTGGCTGCAGGCTCTGGACCTGAGCTACCTGAGAGAGCAGGTGAGTGAGCTGCACATTTAAAGCAACACTATGTCACCTTAACTGAGCAACAGCGCCCCCTGCAGCCACGTGTGATTCATTCTGTTGGGTCTGAGTGAAGAGGTGGAATGTGCTTCATGATGTATGAAGCTTACCTCCTGTGCTGCATGGTCTCCCATCAGGCCCTGGGGGAGCCTCTGATGCGGGAGGTGATCAGAGAGCACTGTCAGCCCGCGCTGGGGGACGCCGGGCTGCAGGGCGAGGCGCTGCTCGCCGCCTTCAAACCCAGAGGTTACTCTGAGTGCATCGTTCTCGCCGGAGGAGAAGATCGCAAGTGAGTTTACGGATTCACTGTGAGAGAAAAGTACTTTACAGCGAGATGTCACAAATGGTGCTGAATTCTTCCTCATCACAGTCGACTCACATCCTGTTTGCCTGGTGGATTTTGTCCTGAACAGAACCAGGAAGACGACGGCTGCGACGCGCTGCATGTGTCCGCTGTACGACAGCAACCGACAGGCCTGGATCGAGCTGCAGCCGATGAGCGTCGCCCGCATCGGCCACGGGGTGGTGGCTGCAGGTCAGACAACTCACCGACCCGTGTCCTGAATCAGGTGGAGCTCAGATACTTCCTCTTCAGCCGTCGGTAATGATGTTGTTTCCTGTCCGTTAGAGGGTTTCCTGTTCGTGATGGGCGGAGCAGATGAGAACAACATGATCCTGGACAGTGGAGAGAAATATGACCCTGACTCCAACACCTGGACCCCCATACCCCCCATGCTTCAGGTATCTTCACCTCTTTCCTATTGTATACTTGTATATACAGTTTTATATGTATATAAACTGCAATACTTTTTTCTGTCCAATTTCTATCACTTGTTTTCTTGCATTTTACTCTGAATTGTTTATTTCTCTTAAGAAATGCTCGTCATAAGAAACACTTTGCTGCAGCCATGTTACAGTTCATGCTCCCTTTCATCTAAAGACCACTAGGTGTCAGTATTGATGTATTGGCCGTTAAGTTTCATCCTTTTTTAACAGCTCAGGTAGATTTGAGTGACAGGCTGCGTCCGAAATCCCTCACTAATCACAATATACTGATCACAAGTCATCAGCATCATGCGTTGCGCTCGCGGTGGAGAGACGGGAAGAGAGAGTCCGACCTGTCGTACAAATATAAATAGAAGCAGAGCATCACAGAACAAACTGAGACCAACACGTTGATTTCTACATTACTCATCGTACGTACCTGCTCGTCAGAGGGTTGTGGGGGGGGGGGGTCTGAGGCTCAGCTCATACACACTGGACATTTCAGAGCTTCACACCAGGTGTTAACATCTGTCCTGTGAGATGCCATCAGAAAGGTTCAGCTCTGAGGTCCTCAGTTATTAAAATGAGTCTCCACTGACCACATGAGATCAAAACTCACGAACCTGCTGTATATGCAAAGAAAGTCATACATCCTTTTATTAGCAAAGCCCAAATGGTTGTTGTTTACAGTTTGATGATACTGATGTTCTACGTACACGTCCTCTAAACATGTCAGATTTTATCTTTCATCAAGATCCACAAACTATTCTCTGAGAAACAAAATGTTGAAAATCAAGCGCATACGTTTGGATTGGAAACGATTGTTGGATAGATGGAATATTTTTTCTTTATATCTTTTTATGTCATAAAAATGCCAAGAATAAAATATGACCATCCATTAAAGGAGGGTGGAATGACGGCCTCGCTCCCGTTGGAACTAGAAGAGGCCAAAATGTAATTGTTTCCAAATCCTTGACGTTGAGTGAAGTATCATATTTCTGGAGTCGTGCGAGAGGCTCGTGAGAGCGTGAGCAGGAGCAGACGGAGCAGGATGATTCCATCATGATCAGTGTCGGAGGACTCAAGAGTAAAATCTAAAGTTTGACAAGGCAACAACCACAGACTCCTGGAGCCGTCTTATTCCTCTATTTCATACAATGATCCCCAGGCCAAAGAAAAAGTGGTGAACATTCACATAAATATGAAAACTTAAGGAAGGTTATTCATTTTAACAGAAGACAGAAGCCGAGCGTCTTAATGTGTAGCTGTGCGTGCGGGACGTGGCTGTAGTTTGATCGTCATGTCACTGATGTGCGCAGGCTCGTCAGAACTTTGGCGTGGTGGAGCTGGACGGGCTGATCTACGTCCTCGGGGGAGAGACCAAAGAAATGGAGCTGATCACCGTCGAAGCGTTTGACCCTCACATCAACACGTGGAAACTGCAGACCAGCATGACCATGATCCGCAAGGTGAACACACACACTCGTGTCATTGAAATCCAAAGTGTGAACCTCAGTCCACGCACTGTGACGTTTTCAGCCGTGTCTGTCTCCTCCCGCAGGTCGGCTGCTACGCCGCCATGAATAAGAAGATCTACGCCATGGGTGGGGGCTCCTACGGGAAGCTGTTTGACTCTGTGGAAAGTTTTGACACCAAAACTCAGCAGTGGACCGGCCTCTGTCCTCTGAAGGAGAGAAGGTAAACACAGCCAGTGATTGGTCTGAGCAGCAGGAAGCAAAGAGCAGCCGTGAGCTCGTCGATCGTCGACCGAGCCTCCGCCTCTCTGTCCGCGTCCCGTCAGTTTGACTTTTGTTATGACTTCGCTCCAGTGACACCACAGAGACACGGACACGTCACAGTGTTGCTCAGGATCATGAAGTTGCTCAAACGGAAGCTGTTGAGTCACAGTGTGAGTCCTTGTGAGTCACAGACTGTGTCTGCAGTGTCGGGGCTTTGAAGTGTCGTGCTTTTGTGTTTGAGCAGGGGAACGTCCCGATTTCAGTATCCTGGATTAGCCCTTGTCCCGGTTTTGAGAAACTCGATGCTGTGAGTTGTGGTAACTTACTCTGTGAACTCTAACACGATGAACTGATCCCAGCGCGCTCTCGCCTCCCAATGATGGAATTAAGGTTGATCAGACACATCCGTTACGCAACTTTGACTCATTTTCAAAAGCCACCGAACAGGAATTAAAACGACCTCTTCTCTCGGCTGTGTGGTTGTAACCATGGTAACGTTTAACATCTGAACACAGTTCGAAGTAACCAGGACACTCATCATCTACACGATGATATGAATAACCAGTTCCATAACCATATCCTCCAAACTGGGATAAGCCTCATGACCAGAGAACTAGTGCGCATGTAAACGCAGTCACAGACGAACCTGTGAACTTAAGTTGTGAAGAAACGTTTAACAATCGTAATAACATAACGTATCATTAAACTTTGTCCATGTTTCTCACAAGCCTGTTAAATTCCTTGATATTTCCCCGTCAGGTTTGGTTCGGTGGCGTGTGGCGTCGGCCAGGAGCTCTACGTGTTCGGCGGCGTGAGAAGCCAAGAGCCTGACAACCCCGAGCAAAGGCAGATGACGACCTGCAAGTCTGAGTTCTACCACGACGAGATGAGAAGGTTGGCGAGGAATCTTTCTATGTAGAAACACATCTCTACCTCCTCCTACTATCCAGAACTGAAGCTCAAATATCACGGTTACGAACCATCTTCCACATCTAGAGCCAGATTCTAGATAATGTTGGAAAGTGGAGACGTGTCGTCCATCTTGATTTAAAGTCTGTGGATCCATCTGATCTGTTCTGTTGTGACTGATGCAGGTGGATGTTAATCGACGACCAAACCTGTGTATCCAGACCAGCTCGTCCTTCGTCTACGGGGCGGTGCCCATTGGCGCCAGCGTCTATGTGGTGGGAGACCTGGACACGGGTCAGTTAACCAGCAGCAGGAATCAGTGGCGCTCTGTTACAGCAGCGTTTCGATGTCTAACCTTTTGTGGGTTTTTTCCTGCGTCTACAGGCACAAGCTTCGACTACATCCGCGAGTTCCGCCGCAGCTCCGGCACGTGGCATCGCACCAAGCCCATGTTACCCAGCGACCTCTCCAAGACGGCCTGCGCCGCCCTGCGCATCGCCAACTGTCGACTGTTCCGCCTCCAGCTGAGCCAGGGCATGTTCCGCATCCGGGTCTGATGCCAGGACCCGGCCCGGCTCGTCGACCCTGCGTCGTCTCCACGCTGCTCTACTTTTGCACACTGGTACTTTCTCCCTGTTGTAGTAGATGTATGAACACTAAAGTATTGTAATCGCTACATGCTGACGGTCGGGGGGTTGAACCCGAGACCTTTTTACTTTATGACTTGACAGGACAAAAGTTCATCTTAACACATTTTTAACATTATTGGTCTTATTGCAATTTTATTGACCTAAATTATGTTTTTTTTCTTCTTAACGTGGAATTAGCACATTTTTAAAGTTTTATTTTAATGTTTTTTCGTCGTTTATAATGTTTACAGGTGGTTGGTTGAGGGTTTTTAACTGAGAACAACAAATTAAATGAAATTATGTTCTGGAGCAGACGTCTGAGCGGAGCTGCGTGTTAGGTTCTGTTGTGTAGTGGACATAAACGATCCGGACTTTTACAAAGCTTTCACTCGGTTCCCTGCGCTCGCCCTCGGTTCCCTGCGCTCGCACTCGCCCTCGGTTCCCTGCGCTCCAGCTTCAGCTCCTCTCGTCACGCTCATGTTGCTTCTGTGCACATGTGGAACATCTGCAGCTCACAAACCAACGGGTGACGTCACAGCGGATTGAGACTTGGGCTTCATCCACACGACTCCATTGTTTACTAACAGATCCACTCTGCTACAGATTCCTCTGACACCACTCTGATTCGTCAGGCTCCTGTCACGTGACCGCCTTCACTAAGAAGTATGTAGAACAAACATGGAGAATCAATGTGTTACTGAACCTGTTGTCTTTGCTAACAGTTAAATTCTGTACTTTACAACTAAACGAGTTTTTACATGAGGAGGAGACGAGATGTAATTCCAGTAATCTGATTACACGGGAAGAACATAGTCGCGTGGATGTAGCCCGGATCTGTCAGAATCCGTTCAGAGGTCATGTCGGGACAAAGAAGAATGATGACAACTGTTATTTTCAATCCCGATGTCTGGAAAACATCTAGTGATCCTTAGGGGGTCTCAGCCCCTTGTTAGGAGCCTCTCCTCCTCCTCCTCCTCCTCCTCCTCCTCCTCCTCCTCCTCAGAACCACACATCTGCTCTCTGGTCACAGCTCCTCACTCTTCAGGCCGCTCGTGAACAATGGATGGTTATTATTATTGATGGCCGCTATCCAAGACAAACTCAGCGCAGAAAGACGGAGCTGCCAGTAGCAGCGCCGCAGCAGACACGCTGGCGTTGTGCACACACACACACACATGCCTGCGATCTATAGGAGTTCACAGGCGTAACCAAGGACTTGTTTTTTTAACCATGATCGTTCCCCAAAGCTGATTTTAATATTGTATAATGACAATGAAAGAAACACTGACGACGTCCTGCTGATCAGATCGTCGTGCCGGAGCGAAACCAAAAATAACAAACTGTTCCAGTTGCAGCACTTGTTGGTTCGGTGCCAGCGGCCGTGGACCATGTTTCAGCACGAGTGTCACTTTAGTCCTAAACTTCCCACAGTCTCAGTGTCTGAGGACCACGAAACCAGGAACTTCAACAGAGGAACAACCTGAGCTATGCAGCAGATTAATAGACAGAAGGTAAACCACAGACTAGTCCCAGCATGCATTGCACACGCTGGTTATCTATACATGGGGTGAACGATGGTCTGAGGTTGGGTTTTCCAGGAAACTCACAGGAAACGATTGCGTGACCTGTTTCTGAGACCGTTTCTGCAGCTTCTCCGTCACTGAACGTTCACTCAGCGGATGTTTGCAGACCAGCGCCGTGACTGGATTGTCAGTTGTTATCATTGTCCGCGCTGCCGCGGCTCGGCCCGTTCAGAAATAGACGTCACTGCAAGCGACACCCTCGGAGCTGTCGGATGCGTCGCTGCCTCTGCGACCTTCGACCTGGCTTTCCAGTCAGTACAGTTTTGGCATCTCTTGACCCCGTTTGTTCTGTGTGAGTTCCAGCTGCTGCTGTCTGTCCGCAGCTCCTGTGTAGAGACACACACACACACACACACACACACACACACACACACACACACACACACACACACACACACACACACACACACACACACTCACACACAGACTCACACACCTCATCATATTACAAAGCCAACACACCGCGCACACACATCCAACCCGGTGTTGGAGCTGAGGTCTCACCAGTGAAGACCAACACCAAGTCTTTAAATTATGAAGTAATGCAAACTAAAACGTGACTAAATACAAAGGGCCCATATTTGACACCTTTCTGGGATTGGTTCCCTAAGATGATATATCGGTGGTTCCAAGTGGACAAACCGCTGATCCCCCTCCTCTGATTGGCTGACTGCACTTTGAGTGACACGCGACCAGGCCTATCACCGGTCTCATTCGGGCCCATGTGACGATCTCTCTGGTAAACACAGCTGAAAGTCGTTTAGTTATGGGTGGACTGGTCTGGACTGGTACCGGCTGGGGGGGGGCTGAGAGAAGAGTGCGACCCCATATGACATCATACGGGGGAGGAAGTAGGAAACGCCACGTTTCAATAACATATTTCTTCGAATGGACTGATGGAAAAACGTCCGCGGAGCGACTGGTTCATACACTGAGGCCCCCTACTGGCCCCTCCAGTCATTACAGACAGTAAATGTATTTTACACAATCTGGGCCCTTTAAACAAACACTGTAAACAATGAGTCGTTGTGTGGACAACTGAGAAACCTGTTGGTGTTGGGTTGGTGTTTTATATATATAATCATTTCTGCTCAGACTACAGTTTTAATAAATGGAATTCGTGATACGTGATCGAACGTCTGATTGCTGCAGCGTCACATGTCACATGTCACACGTCACACGTCACCTGTCACATGTCACCTGATCCTAATTCAAACATCCTTCATTGATCGGTTCTACTGTCCACGGCCGACGGTTCACACTGAATTCTTTTCCTCGTCACTCTGAACACGATGTTGAAGCTTGACAGTGAATGTTGTGCTTCCTTATTTTTTTGCACATTCCATAGTGTCTAATCATTTACAGTAAATACTCCAATAAGTTTCTGAGCTGCTCTGTGTCCTAAACACTTGTTCTGACACGAACACCCGATGACTGCGTGTGTTGTGATACACTGGAAAACACAATAAGGGAAAATAAAAGCAGTGCAAACCGACGGTGGACGTAGTTTTAAAAGTTATGTCATGAAAGACGTGAAGTGAGACATGTTTCAGTTTGTACTTTTGTAACTCGTACGTGAGGAAGTTTTGTACGATGTCATGTGTCGCTCGGTTACGTCAAAGGAATTAAAACCTTTTAAGTGTTTTATCGTCTCACGTTTGTTTCTGTGCTGATACTAAAACTGATCAATTACTCAGGAAAAGATTTCATCTGTTAGACACTTTTACTGTCTATTAAATACTTTATGCTCATACTCTATACTTTATACTATTGAATATATGTATGTATGTATGTGTGTGTGTGTGTATATATATATATATATATGCTTACATATACATTTACGGACGTGTGTATACATACATACACACAAGCTGAATAGTGATAGCTGAAACGTAGCTGCTTGACCTTTCACCTTTTACATATAGATACAAATACACATCTGTACATGTATCTACATATCTACTGTATGTGTATATATATCTATATCTATAGATAATTTAAAGACTCTGGTCCTGTGGTCCATAACAACAACATTAGGGATCATCCTCTGGGGACCATGAATACCCATTAAAATTAAATGATATCGAAAAACATTACAAAATGTGGAGTGTTGATGAAAACGAGGGATTAACAGAACTGGATCATCCAGCGCGACCAGGACCAGGTCAGCTAGTTGAGTCCAGCTGACCTGGGTCCAGCTGACCTGGGTCCAGCTGACCCGGGTCCTGTGGCCGACGTGAGGAGCGGTGCTGACGGGACATATTCAGAATTCACCACAGAAGAAGTTTACGTTGAGTGAACTTCATCCAGCGCCTCGTTCATACGGAGGGTTCCTCTGATTAGATGTTCGTTTAATCAGCAGTTTGTTGCAGAGCAGAATGTTCCTCACCGGATATGAAGATATGAGGATATGAGAGGATATGTGAGGATATGTAAACACGTGTCACCGGCTCAGCTGATGATTAGATTTCCTCTTCCTGACAATTACTCCAAACACCGAGTCATCTTCTTCTTCTTCTGTCCCAGTCACAACTCGTCTGGTCGGGTTTGACCCGAAGCTTCTGTTGTCTCGAGTTTTAAATGATAAAAGTTTCACGGATTCACTTTCAATCCTCATTTCTTGAATGTATTTCATTTTGAAATGAAAGAAAAATATTCTGACAACCTCCTTCAGGTCCAGTAAACTTCTTCTTTCCTCTGATCTTAAAATATAAAATATATTACATAGAAAAATGTAAAATAATATATTACAATTCATATTTTGTCTCTTTTGTCCCTCTGAATTATTTCAGTTTATGGTTCCAAGCTTATCAATTTAAATCTTGACCTATCTTTGTATTGATTAATATCAATCTTACTCACAAATTAAATAAATACATTTTTAAAATTGTGTTTTTTCCACTGATTCCGTGTTTGAATAAAATCATTTCCATTATTACCTAATCAAAGCCCGTTTGTCTCGGTGACCGGTGACACACCCGTTCCCCGACTGTTGTAACACCAGGCTGCCGGTGCGTCAGCCGGTCGTCGTGTCGTAACTCGTCTCCTGGCGGCGGAGCGGCCGGAAGGACGCTGCTGATGGGGGACGATGGAAACCAGAGGAGAAGATCAGAATCCTGGAGGACGTCTGTGGGACGTCTGCGGGACGTCCTGCTGGGAGCATGAAGAAACCCCTGAGCTGGTTGTTGTTGAGCGTTGGGACCCTGGAGGGTGTGAGACTGAGGCCTGATCTCAGATCTGTCGCGCTCGGTCACGGCCTCGCTCCCTCGGGCTCATTCCTCCGGGAGTTTCAGACGCTGATGTCATCCCGTCAGATCTGTTTCACACATTTGGGACCTAAGGGGAACTTTTCAGTTTGTATTTGAAATGTCCACATTTTACATCCATCCATCAGCTGGAGGATAATCAGTTCAATTCAATTATATTATATTTGTACAGCGCCAAATCATAATAAACCATATCTCAAGGCTCTTCACACGGAGGGTCAAGACCTCAGAACATTTTTATAGAGAAACCCACAGTTCCCACAATGAGCAGCCCTTTGGGGACCGTGGAGGGAAAACTTAACATTATTAAAGACGTAATCATAAAAATAACAACATAAAAATGTGGCTAGTTGCAATGTTGTGGTTGATTCCTGTTAAACTTCATCTCTTCATCATGAAGTTGAGCTTCCCGTGAGTCTGCGTTACCGTGATAAGAATCAAGCAGAAGTTCGAGAGCAGACATGAATCGTCTCGTAGCCTTTTGTTCGGACTCGACTGGTTCTGGTTGGAACATCATGTGTTCAACAACAGGAGGGATCGTCCTCTGGGGGCCATGAATATCCATATTTCATTTCCATGTGAACATCACTTATTGTTTTACTTTGCTCGGCCGCCCGTTGGGACAAAAACATTCCCTCCATGTCCAGTCCAGCAGCTCGGACCTGAACCTCAGGTCTTGTTCCTGTAAAGTCCTGAATACTCTGATGAGCTCAAAGTACTTTGTGTGTAGTTGTGTGGTGAACGTTGTGTAGTTGTGTGGTGAACGTTGTGTAGCTGTGTGAGCACAGATGATGGTGTGTGTGATAGTAGTCGTGTGAGACGAGGGATAGTGAGCAGAGTGAGATCTCTTTCTCCAGCGTTGATCCTCATCGAGCTCTGGGACCTGTTCACAGAACACCTCGAGGAGACTCGTGAATACACGAAACGGGATGATTCTGCGATTTGGTTTTTGTTTGAAAGAATTCAATGTGTTTGTATTAAATCTGAAAATAAGGATCAATAAAGCTGAAATACAGTGTGTGTGTGTGTGTGTGTGTGTTCCTGTACCTACGTCTTTGTGAGGACCATTTGAAGCGTAAACCTACAGAGTGAGGACATTTAGATCCACTGGTTGAGGGTCAAGACTTTTATATTAATAAAGTTTATTATTATTATTATTATTATTATTGTTATTTAGGGTCAGAATCAGGTTTAGTTAGAGTTAGAGGAATGGTAATGTGTGTCCTCACTAAAACAGAAGTACAAACATGCGTGTGTGTGTGTGTGTGTGTGTGTGTGTGTGTGTGTGTGCGTGCGTGTGTGTGTGTGTGTGTGTGTGTGTTCTAAACCCTCCTGTCATTGTCCTGACAACATTCACACTGTTGGTGTGTTTACATGTGAGCGTGTGTCTACATGTGTGTTGTATGTTGTGTGTGTTGAAACGAGAAGGGGGGGTGCGCGCGCCCTCAGCAGACAGGCACAAAGACGCACGGCTCATCCGCTCGCCTCCCCATTGACGTCAGTCCGGTATCACATGAACGAGCGGGGACCAATCGGGCTGCGCGCTGCCGGAGAGTTGTTGGCTGCTACCGACGGAGCGGAGGCTGGATCAGAGGAAACCGAGCCCGGGAGCCTGTACCGACCCGAAACCCCCCGCGGAGCCGCCCGGAGCCGCCGCCGCCGGACAGACCCACCGTGTGTGACCGGTTCCCGTGCGTCGCGCGCTGCGGAGAGGATCCCGTTCGGCTGCACCGGGGCGGACGCGCCGCAGAAGGCCATGGCCCTGCCGTGCTGAGCGGCCGGGCTGGTGGGGGAGGCGCGGCGCCGCGGAGACGCTTCATGGCTCATTGTGCGGCTCGGAAAATGGTGGATTACAGCACGAAGAGCTCCCCCCGGGTGGATCTGCTGTCATAGCCCGGAGCTCGGTGGCGTTTCCTCGCGGAGCTCGTGTTTTTTTGTTTAGGTAGGCCCCCCCCCCCTCCCTCCCTCCACAGCCAGCTCGAGCCATTTCTCCTCTGTTTCAGATACATGTCGGATTTTGGCATCGGCGCGACGCCTCGGCCCTGCGCTCCGTGACGCGAACACTGGGAGACAATAAACTGTGGGATTTAACCGAACCATGGATTTCAACAGCGGCAGCGGAGGAGGAGGAGGAGGAGGTGGTGGAGGAGTAGGTGGAGGTGGTGGAGGAGGAGGAAACGAGCTGCACAACAACCAGTTCTATCAGTGCGAGGAGAACAAGCCGCTGCTGGGGGAGATGTCGGAGGGCAACAACAACACCAAGCCGGGCGCGGGGCCGTGCAAGAGGAGCCTGCTCCACTGCAGCAGCAGCGGGATGCGATACAAGCTGCTGCACGAGGGGGACATCCAGGTGTGCGTGGTCAAGCACCCCCGCACCTTCCTCAGCAAGATCCTCACCTCCAAGTTCCTGCGGAGGTGGGAGCCGCATCACCTCACGCTCACAGACAGCGGCCTGACCTCGGCCACGGTGAGTCCCAGTGCGCGTGTGTGTTCGTGTGTCTGTGTCTGTGTGTGTGTGTATCTGTGTGTGTGTGTGTGTGTGTGTGCGCTTCACATTCCTCAGGCAGCCCCAGTGTTTGTCTTTTCTTGTCTGGACGCAGCAGACGCGCACCGAGATTACGCACAGTCTCTTGTTGACGCAGTTTACAAGAAGGCCGCGTGTCAGCGCTCTCACGGCCCTTCCGCTGATAGTGTCGGCTTCTCTGTGCCCCCCCCCATCCACCCCCCATCCTCCTCCTCCTGCTCCTCCTTGTGCAACTCATCCCTCTGTGACCCGCCGCCTCCTGCTCCGGTCCCCGGGGCGCAGAGGACGCACAAGGTCCCCTGGAGAGGAGGCCCCTGAAGCGTGTGTGTCTGCTGCCGGGGCGCTGCTGGTTGTTTGCTCTGGTAAGTGGGATCTGAACCCATCAGACACGAAGCTGTGTCCGGCCTCCATCCCCCAGAACAGCCTGGTGTCTGCTGCCGGGGCGCTGCTGGTTGTTTGCTCTGGTAAGTGGGATCTGAACCCATCAGACACAAAGCTGTGTCCGGCCTCCATCCCCCAGAACAGCCTGGTGCCTGCTGCTGGGGCGCTGCTGGTTGTTTGCTCTGGTAAGTGGGATCTGAACCCATCAGACACGAGGCTGTGTCCGGCCCCCGTCCCCCAGAACATCCTGGTGTCTGCTGGGATGGAACAGGAAGGTGGAGAAGAAAGGATGGTGATGAGCTTCAGTGTTGAATCATCTCATGTTGGCACAGTTCAGATTTGGTGTGAGGAGGTTCCCTCTGCTGGTCCAGGGTCATGGATCTGTGTTTACATGGAGCTCACTGATCAATGATTAGAGTGACAAGCTGCCGTGGGAACAGCATCTTCTAACTAACTTAACCAGATCAATACTCAGAGTAAATAACCAGATTACTCTGACCTTAGTCTCATTGTCGTGTTGTTGTCGCACCTTGTAAACAAGATGGAACAATCACATGGATTCTGACAAATTGGAAAACACCAAACACTGTTGTTGAAACAACACAGAAGTCTGGAGAGTTTACTTTTCACAGCTGAACAACTCCGCAGCAGGTTTTCTGCTCCGACTCGTTCACACCAGCAACAGATGATCCTCATTCTTCAGGGGGGGGTTCTCGACCACGACAGGAAACCCGTCTGTGGTAGCCAACTGTACTGGTCAGTAATTCAGCAGAATAAAAGTGAAATCATAAAAGCCTTTATTTCCTCTTCTGTTATCATCAACACTTCTGACATTTCCCACAAAGCGAAGCCCCATTGTTTTATCAACACACCTTGTGTGAGGCTGTTGGGCCGCCGGCCAATCACAGGCCAGCTGCTCCGAGCCGGGTCTGGTGCAGTTCACCGGCTGGTTTCCACCTGATCCAGTTCAGATGTCTCCTGAATGGACCGAGCACGTGTCTCCGTGCTCCGCTTGTTGGAGCGGGTTTGAAATGGACTGAAAACAGCAGTGAACTGAATCTCTTCTTTAAGGTTTGATGACATGAACTCAGTTGGTGTTTGTCCTGTGAAGCAGCAGCAGCAGGTTGTCGGGTCCGACTCGTTCACAGGAACATGTGGGGAACATCCAGGCGAGGGGCGGAGCCTGTAGAGCAGCAGGTTGTCGGGTCCGACTCGTTCACAGGAACATGTGGGGAACATCCAGGCGAGGGGCGGAGCCTGTAGAGCAGCAGGTTGTCGGGTCCGACTCGTTCACAGGAACATGTGGGGAACATCCAGGCGAGGGGCGGAGCCTGTAGAGCAGCAGGGGCGGAGCCTGTAGAGCAGCAGGTTGTCGGGTCCGACTCGTTCACAGGAACATGTGGGGAACATCCAGGCGAGGGGCGGAGCCTGTAGAGCAGCAGGTTGTCGGGTCCGACTCGTTCACAGGAACATGTGGGGAACATCCAGGCGAGGGGCGGAGCCTGTAGAGCAGCAGGGGCGGAGCCTGTAGAGCAGCAGGTTGTCGGGTCCGACTCGTTCACAGGAACATGTGGGGAACATCCAGGTGAGGGGCGGAGCCTGTAGAGCAGCAGGGGCGGAGCCTGTAGAGCAGCAGGTTGTCGGGTCCGACTCGTTCACAGGAACATGTGGGGAACATCCAGGCGAGGGGCGGAGCCTGTAGAGCAGCAGGGGCGGAGCCTGTAGAGCAGCAGGAGGCCGGACATGACGTATAAACTCTGCTGAGGAAAGATCAGTGTTGTTGTTTACTTTCACCTTCTCCGGAGAAAAGGATCTTCAGGGTTCAGTGCCGGTCTGAAAGCGGGAGGAACTCCGGAGAACCGCTCGCCCCTCTGGATCCTTTCAGGAGATCATCCAGAGTTCAGTGCAGGTCTCACAGCAGCGGGAGATGTGAAGGAAGCTGATCATAAATCAGTTATTCTATGAAACAGGATGAGGTGAAGGTTTCGTCATGGTGCAGTTAATCACGGCATCTTCCTCCTGGTGACCAAACAACAGTTGAGCCACATTTGACTGCTCGAGCAGGATTACACAAGAGCAGCTGAACGTGAACCTGGTGGAAGGAAGAGTTACGGCTGAGAGAAGAACCCATTAAAGGTTGGATCCAGGATCTTCTCTCACACTTTCTTTAACATTGTGAGAATGATTTTCAAAGAGAATAATAATTCATGCATCCTGATGGAAAGAACCTTCTCCGAGGCCTGATATCTGTGAGGTTGTGTAACCTGGAGCAGTGAGTGGATTTAAAGGGACCGCTGGGCCTCGGTGGAAGTTTGCTGAGTGATGGCCTCGTAAAGTTTTACTTCCCTTCGGGCTTTTGAATTTATATTCCTTCTTCTTCTCTTGTAATTTCATTTTTATTTTCTTCCGTGAGGGCGGGATAAATCTACAGTCGCTATTATTATAACGTCGTTAACTTCCCCTATTTTTACACTGAGAAATAACAATTATATAAATGTAATTTAAGGGTATGAAGAAAAGAAAGCGTTACAGACTCATGATTCACGATAATGAAGATGTAGTGTGAACATTCCTCCGGCTGGCAGACGTCCGGCCTCCAGGCGGCGAGATGGTCGTGGACTGAAATCTGAGCCTGATTGAATCTAAGTTGGTTAACGAGTAAAATATATAAACGTGAAACCAATCAAACAAAACGTGAAAAACGATCTTTCTCGTATAATTTAGATTTGAATGCTGAACAGACGGTTTGTCGGCTCCTTCCTTTCACACGTGTGTCATTGTGTGAGTTATGGTAGAGTTTGTGCGAACACTCGAGGCGTACAGTGTGTGTGTCTGTGTGTGTGTGTGTGTGTTTTACTGATTCACACTTTCAGCTCATTTCCAGAGACTAGTTTTAATGTTCGGTGGAATCTGGTGTCGCTCTGATCGCGGCTCATAGATGTGGTGACGAAGCCTCGGGGATTCTGTATTGATGGTGGATGTGGTGAGAAACACACTCAGCCTTTGAACGTCGGCCAGCAGCCGCCGGCGTCGGCCAGGATACCATCTCTGTGGGAGCGGGGAGCCGGGAAGCTGGTTTCTGCGTCTCCTCACACAGAAGCCTCGGCCTGTGCTGGTTGTGTTTCGCAGAGATCTGGTGGATTCGTCTGAGTCAAACTTATCTTTTCACGCTCACAAGTTTGACCTGTTCAGGGTCTGGATGCCCCTGGGACCCCCTGTGGGATCCTCCAGTAGAAGGAAAGTACTGCAGTGGATTCATGAGGTTTATGAAGTTCAGATAATTCACCTGAATTGATCCAGACACTGGACTCGCTCCTGACGAAACTAAAACTGACCCGCGGCAAAACGTGATGGTGCAAATAGTGACTGTGACTGGTTCTGGGGGTCGATAGAACAGGGTTTGAATTATAGTTTATTTATTATTACTCTCTGGGAAACCCTGAATGTTTTCTTTGTTGTCGACCTGCTTTGTGCAGAAGGTCGAGGTTTAAAGGAAACATCTCTTCTATCGTGTTCTTTAGCTGCTCTGACTCAACAACCATCGACCTACAACATGTTGATCCTCACGTAATCTGACAGTGGGGATTTATCTGACATTAATATTTGATTAAGTAATTTCTTTCTGTCCCTTCATTGATCTCGTTTCCTCACTGAAACCCACTGTTCTCGTTCTCTGACCCTGATCGTGAACTTTAACAACACGGCTGTTTTCTGTCCAACACTGATAATGTAGAGTTTGCTTTTGTGACCAACTTTGGCCTGAGATTTAAAAAAAAAAGTAAATCTGTAAACCTTTGTTGGCTCCTCCTCTTTTTGCTGCGTCTCACTCAAAAGTAAAAAAACTGTAAATCTGGAGAGTTGAATACAGTTCAAACATAAAACATCAATACTACAAAACATGTATTGTAGATATTTTTGGTGACTTGTGGCCATTTACAAACTGTTGTTTCTAAAATAAGGTTAAATTTTGAAAGATGAAACGGATCCTTTGTTTGATGTGAGAGCTTTTTCCTGATGTTCAGTGAAATCCCGTCGCTTCATTGCATCTGTGGTCGACCACGTGAACAGACGAGATACGTTTCTTCACCAGATTCTGATTCTGGCTCGAGTCGCTGAGCTGCCCGAGCCGCTCCGCCCTCTGCACACGGCTCGTACATCATCCTGTGAAAAGCCTCAGATCGACCAGCAGCTGAATTCCTTCAGCGCCGCACATTTAGTCAACGTACTAGAAAAACTGTGTCGTTGATCATGAGCCGTCCTTCAGGGAGCTTCAGTCTGCTTTGAGTTTACGGCAGGAAACGGAGACGTCAGTGGTAGAAATTCTGAAGCTTCTGCTGGTTCCTTTGTTTCCCATCCAGGCGCTCTCTGGACTTGTGTGTTTGTGTGACACCAGCTCAGAGATCACGTGTCTGTCGACGACGTCGTCTCTTGTTCTTCACCCTGTAAAAGCTGAAATATGAGGAAGAGGGTTTTGTATTCAGGGCGAAGCATGAATGTGCATTTCCTGAGTGGCGCTGTTGTCGAGCGGTTTGTGGGCAGGAGAACAATGCTGATGCTCGGCTCTCGCACAGAAGAGACTTCACTTCCCACAAGGAGGCACAGAGCGTTGACTCTGCGTCTCCAGCGTCCCCACGCCAACACATGACTTCTGGAGAAAAGGGCTTTGTGAGAGCGAGCGCGGCTGCCAAGGGTTTCATGGGTTCGACTAACAAAACTCACATGAACCTCGTTTAAATCAAAGAAACGTCCCGATGCACCGTCTCGTCTCGTACTGAAAGTTGTACAGAAAAAACAACTTTGTTCCCGTCTTACATTTAAGGGATTAATACGTGAACACAGGCAGCTTTCTCCTCTAGTGTGTGTCTGTGTGTCGTGTGTGTGGTGTGTTGTCGTGACTTTCTCTCGTCTCCCCTCTGTCAGGCCTGTAGTCAGAAACCTAACCTACATCACATTTTCGTAAGAGGGGCGCCGGTGCAACTGAAGCACTTCCTGTGTTGCGTCTCGCTCACAAAAGGCCTGAGATGAGAAGCGTCTGGTTGCAGCGAGCGGATCGTTAGAGGCAGCGAGGCGAGAGCCGGGAGCCCGTTAGGAATCAATCAGGGCGGCTCCAGTGTCTCCGGCTCACGGGGGAGGTCGGAAAAGTCAAACGATTATGCAAGAAGCTGCGGTGACGGCTGTTTCTGAGACACAACTATTTGTTCCCTTTGGTTTGTTGCTTCATGTGATGATCCGGGTCCAGTTTCCTGTCATTAGCAAAGAAATGTCCAATTCCTTTTGAAGGTTGGACAAATCATTGGTTGTTGGTTAACTGATGAGTTTGAACTTGTCTTTTTTTTGTTCGGTTCAGATCATCAGACTTTTCAGTTTAGTCTGAACCTAAAGATCAGGTGTGAACGGTTCCTCTGACCAACGGAGAGGAGGTCTGGATCCAACTGAGCCATGGTTCACCCAGACCTCCAGGAACCAGTCACCTCTCCCTTAACATTACCCACTGGTGTAGATTCATGCTGCACAACCTCAGGAGCATACGTCCCCTTCTCACTCAGAAGGCGGCGCAGGTTCTGGTCCAGGTTCTGGTTCAGGTTCTGTTCATCTCAGGCCTGCTAGTGCCATCCGGCCGCTACAGCTCATCCAGAATGCAGCAGCTCATCTGGTCTTTAACCTAAGTTCACTCAGCTCCACCGCTCCCTTCACTGGTTACCAGTGGCTGCCCACATCTGTTTCAAAACACTATGATTTGATTGGTTCTGGGTTGTGAAAGAAAGAAGCTGATGATCACAACATGTTTCATATTTTTATAAAAACCTGGCACAGGTTCAAACAGGAAACAAACCAAAAAGACCTTTTCCAGTATGACCACCTTGTCAGGACCAGTCGCCCTCACTGGGAGCTCGGCCCTAATGAGACTGAACGTCCTCTCTGAGCTCCTGGTTCAGGTTCAGGGCCGAATTCAGGTTAAACTTAGAGATGCGGTTTTGGTTTGGCTGTGAATATGTGAAGTATAAATCCAGATCAGCTGATTAAAGAGGAAGCAACTTGAAAAACCAACGGGTGGTTTTGTTTCAATCCAAAATAAAGGGAAGAGAAACGAAGTGACGACAAGTTGTGTGCTCCTGCAAACACACACACAGACAGACACACACTTTGCCTTCAGCTCGTTACTGATTTATTCTCGGCTGTTTTAACTTATAACGACACACAGGTATAAGTTATACGTTTAAGTTTCCAATGTTTTTATTCCTGGAGCCGAATCTGTGCACGTTTCAGTCTTTTACTTCCAAAGACTCGAACACAGAAGGACAAAGAACAAAGTGAGAGGCTGAATTCAAACTGTTGTTTTTCACTGATCATAGTTGTGGACGACAAGACGTCATAGAAAGTCCAGAAGAACTATTTTCCATTACGAGCAGTTTTATTTATATTCTCCAGAGCGAACGGCTCGGGGAGAAGAGATGAGAGCGAGCGTGTCCCGACAGAAACAGACGGAGATCAGGAAACCGAGTATTAAACTGTCCACATGCACAACTCCCTTCTATCGGTGCGTGTTATTGACATGTGGAGCGGATCAACGCCACAGTTTTGGAATCACTCGTCTTTCTGCAGGAGTTTTACTTTCTTTCTGAATTAGAGTCGGAGCGGTTCCTCTGAACTGGATCCGTCTCTCGCTCCTCATCCTCTGCTCTCTGCCGGTCAGCGCTGGGTTTTCTTCCTCCGCAGTTTCCTTGTTCCCTAACATTTGGAGAAGTAGAGCAGCTTGTCGTTCTGGGAAGTGACGTCACACGAGTTTGTCCCCGAACGCAGCGACGACCCGTTTCTGTCCTTGTGAGATCGCTCCGTCACGATGAGGGTCTCTGGGGCGCCGCGGCGGGCGCACCCCCTCGGTCACCCTGTGAATCTGGGTCACTGCTGAATGTCTTTTTGTTCGTGAACCAGTGTCGTGTGGTTTGTTGTAAATATGAAACCGAGAGACCACAGGATGTGAAACGATGATGTTTGCCCGATGACAGGAACAGGAAGACATTTGCACTCCGACGGCCTCGTGACCACTCGTCCTTTTAATGTGAAACTGAACTTTATTCAATGTTCGCAGTGTCTCTTTCCTTTCACGCCTTTTAATTCATTTCACAGCCAGAGTTTAAGGGAGTGACTTGTAATTTGTATTTTTCCACAACGATGAAACAATTTAACTTGACTTAATCCTCTCATGAGCTTGAGAGGATGTGAGGAGTCTCGGGGGTTAGAGCGGTCGTCCTCTAACCAGATGGTCGGCAGTTCGATTCCAGTCTTCCCTAGTCCTTATGCTGAAGTGTCCTTCTGCAACACGCTGAACCCCACAAAGCCCCTTCTCATGAAGGACGTGCTGCACTTAGATGCACTGTGTGAATGTGTGTGTGTGACTGTAAAGCACGGGGGTCATTAGAAAGAGAAAAGCTCTATAAATACCGACCGTTCACCATTTAGAGGGAACGTGGCGCCTCGGGAACACCTCCAGGTTCCTGAGGCGCCACGTTCACAAGGGGTTAAAGAGACCTTGACCTTTGACCCCCCCAAAAGTACACGTAGTTCCTCCTTGAGTCCAAGTGAACGTTTTTATCAAATCTGAAGTAAGGTCCCTCGAGGCGTTGCTGAGATATCGTGTTGGATGGGACCGACAACCTGGAAACACACAACCTCTGGCTATTGGCTGTCACCGGGCGGCGCCTCTGATATGTTCGGTAAACAAACCTGCGACCGACCGAAGTCGTGAACAGATAAACGAGGGACGACTGGAAACAGAAATAACGTTTGTGCCTTCAAACCTTCACGAGAAGAGTTGACCTCCGCCTCCTTCTGCCACAGACCTCGTGTCCATCACCTCTCGTATGCAGCACGCTGACCTTTTAAAATGGCTGCTTGACCTTTTCAGTGCACCGAAGGTGGCGGCGGCAGCGAAACACCTGATGAGCCGGTCGGTGTGTTTCTCCTCCTGCCGCTCGGTGAACACGACGTATCAGGAGGCGATAGCGTTGTGGACGTGACTCAGCGTTTACACGTGTCACACAAAGTCACACCTGAGGGCTGAAGGAGAACAACCTCTAGTTCTCCTGAGTCAAACGTCTGTGTGTTCACTGCAGTGCTTTGATATCAGGGCGTTAGAGTTTTGAATGTTGTTGCAAATGTCACTTTTCATTAGTTACATAAGTCAAAATTGCAAAGAAATGTTCCAGATAACCCAGAATTCACCCTGTTGTGATTATTAGGCCATGGGGTAATAACTAAATAACAACCCTGTACATATGTACATATGAATTAGCTCATGTATTTTCCATTATCATCGACATATTGTTGAAGCTTAAGGGTCGAGAACCTGATGTTTCTCCCACAGACAATAAGTTAGTTCTCTATTCCGTAGTCTCGTGGCGTCGGGAGAATCTCGATGCTGATTGGCTGTCACGACACAGCATCAAGCCTTTTTCACTCGATTCAAAACTTTTTCAACTCAAACAGAGACACGGAGCAGAGACTCATTTGAGAAGCATTGATGTGACGAAGACACTGAAGAGGTCATGTGTACCTTCTTCTTCTTCTTCTTCTCCTTCTTCTTCTTCCTCCCGTCGTTGCTCTCGTCTTCTTCTCCCTGGAAACAAACCACAAGAACAAAAAAATGAAACCCAACATGCATCTTCATCCTGTTGTTTCTATGGCAACGCAGCAGTGAGGAGAACCGAGACGAGGAGAGCTCCTCCACCATGAAAGGCAGAACAGACCGAGGAAGCAGAGACGAGTAGAAAGAGAGAAGGAACGACGGAGTGGGACAGAGAGAGAGAGAGAGAGACAGGTTAAGGTGGAGGGAGACGATCCCTGAACGCTCTTGTGCAGGACGGGGTATCTATGGTAACCCTCGGCTGGTTATCAGAAAATTGAACTTCCTTCTGTTTGCCTTGCGCTCTGCTTTGTCTGCGCCCGTTCAGAAACACCACGCCGTCCTCAGCACCCGCTCCCACACCTCGCTCTGGGTTGGTCCGTTCGTCTCGTGGACGTGGTGCAGGCGTTCAAACCGAGCGAAAGAAAAAACACAATTCGGCAGCACAGACAGACAGACAGATGAACAGAGACACAGACAGACAGAGGAACAGACACACAGACAGATGAACAGAGACACAGACAGACAGAGGAACAGACAGATAAACAGTCAGTCAGACAGACAGATGAAGGGAGACACACAGATGAACAGAGACAGGGGTTCATGTTCCTCTACCAAGGAAATTAGACATCTCGCCCAGAACCAATATTTGCCATGGATGTTGTCCATAATGAAAATACAGTATGTTCAGTTTCACAACAGGGATTGTGTGTGTGTGTGTGTGTGTGTGTGTGTGTGTGTGTGCGCACGAGGAGGGAGTGAGACAGAAAAGCCAGCTCGCTCTATCAGCCACGGAGGGAGGTGTAAATAAAGGAATAGCCTATTTGTTCTTCAACAGGGGGGGGGGGCAGCAGAGCGAGCTGCCTGTTTGCTCTGGAGAGAGAGAGAGAGCGAGCGAGCGAGAGAGAGAGAGGGATGGATGCAAAGAGAGAGGAGAAGCACCTGTCGGCTCGACCACGCCGCCGCTGTGTCCATGTTACAGTACTGTGTGTTTGTGTTGAGAGGAGCTGTGTGTGTGTCTGTGTGTGTCTGTGTGTGTGTGTGTGTCTGTGTGTGTGTGTGTTGGAGACGGTCTGTTTATCTGTCTGGATGCCGTGGAGTGATACCAGAACCGTCTGTGGAGCCTGTGTGTGTTTGACACTGACTATTACCTGGTCCCTCGTATTATAACCAGTCATTGTTCGCGGTGTATATGTACATTTGTGTAAACAAGTTCAGTCAGTTACTTAAATTCTCCATTATGAATTATTATGATGATTCCTCTGAAGAGTGTGACGCCTATAGAACCTCAACACACCTCAGTGTCCCATCAACTCAGTCGTGACAGAGCGCACACACACACACACACACACACACACACACACACACACACACACACACACACACACACACACACACACACACACACACACACACACCAGGATCCTCCACTTACTTAATAAACATCCTTCCATCTGAGATCCTACCGGAGGAAGACGTTCAAAGTCTTTCCAAGAACAGATTCTCCCGTTCAGCTTCATATTAGGGCCTCAACACTGCGTTAGATTCATAAATGAATCCAAACTAAAATGCAGCTGTGTGGATGAAACCCGACTCTAACCTGAAAGTAGAGAATCACACAAAAGCAATCCGTACTTCCTCTGCATGTGAACATGTGTCAGAACAAGCCCGTTTCCTTTGTTGGAGCTGTGTAACCGCTCGTGGTGACGGCCACATCCAGGCCGAGCTCTGCTGCTTCACACCGACGCTGACAGACTTTCTTCCTGTTACCAAAACCATCAGAGTCTGAGTGAGTTTTCTATATGAAAACCAAAAGTAAGCCGATGACGTCTGCAGAGCGAGGCCCTCATCAGCGGTGACTGATACCAAGTCATCCAGTGACGCTGATTACTGGGAAAATCAACCGCTGATTCAGTTCACTGCCGTTTTCTGCTGTTCTGACACACACGCGTCTTATTATAGAAACTGTGGCATTAAACATCTCTCGTCAAGCTCCTCTCGGGGTAGAAGATATACAAACTGGGTTTCCTTGTGGCTTTCGCTCGGCTTCGTTATTTCTATCTGTTTATATTCTTTCCCTTTTTTTTTTTTTTTTCACCTCCCCCCCCCCCCCGTTTCTCTCTAAAGACTCTTCTGTTCCCGACTCCGGAAACTTGTGGTAATTTGTCAGCGTTTCTGTAATCGCTCAGAGACGAGCAAACAGGTTGTGGCCTGTTACTGTTGCATCTGTGATCCCAGCTCTCACAATGGTGAGGGCTGTGATCCCAGTGTGTGTCTGCGTGCGCGTGTGTGCGCGTGTGTGTCTGTCTGTGTGTTGACTCACAGCCACAGGAACAATGTCTCTCTCGGTGATGTTTTGTGTAATTGTGTGATTAATGGCCTTTGCCAAATTGATTTTCCACTTTGTCTCAGCGCTCAGTGACTGTTCACTTGGAACAATATCAAATGTCACCCCAGCTGATAAAGACGGGTGTCGTGCCGTGTGCGCCAGCTGCAGCAGCCGGCAGCGGCAGCAGCCGGTTTGTTTGGCCGTGTGTTTACTCAGGGCCGCCCAGCCCAGGTGATATTTCTTTTTGTCCGTCCGGCCGACTGCCAGTAAAAATAAATGGCTTTTTATCCCGGGGCTCTGTTTAAACACACAGTGTGTACTGTGCCTGTGAGACTGACTCTCTCTCTCTCCTCTCCCTCAGCCCACCGGTTACATGGAGACGTCCCTGTCCTACAGCTCCATCGAGGACCTGCAGCTGCTCTCGTGGGACAACGCTCCGAAGTACTGCGTCCAGCTCAGCTTCCCCGGAGGCACCGTCCTGCTGCAGGTAACACGACACGCCGCTCGTCACTGTAACCTGTGTGTGCATGAACATCGCTGCACAGATCTGGAGTAACAGGAGTTTAAATCCAAACTGCTTCTACCTGAACATGTTCTGAAAACAACTGTTTCCATTCAGGCTCAGATTATGTGGTTTGCGTTGGTGAGCGATTGTGAGTCTGTTGACAAATCATCACATTCACACGTGTGTAAACAGATGTCTGAGGACGGGTAGAGCACAGACCAGTTAACTGAGCCGGTTTAGACAGAACCTGATCCTGAACCAGTGAACTGCTCTGAAGTCCTGGGGAACTAACCTCCACATTAACCGGGGCCGTTCACAGTGGGTCCTGTTGCCCTCCAGCTCATTACCTCTGATTCACAGCCCATTCAGGGTGTTGTGGGTTGTGAACCCACCTCCACCGTTGTGTTTGCTCTCACCTGCTGCCAGATGTCTGCAGAGCTGCCGGCAGGTTCACTTTGTGCCGAGAAGGAAAAGCTTCATTTCCACGAGCCCCCGTCAGTCAGGGCTCCTGCTCGGGCTGAGAGGAGAACCCGCTGCTGCTTTCCAGCGATGGAAAGAACATCGAAAATTAGAAGATGATTAAAGTGTAACAGAAGATGTCTGAGGTTTAGGGATTAACATCGTAAAAAAACTGAAATCCTCATCTGAACATCATCCTGGTTTTGGCTTCAGCAGCCGGTCGCTGGGTATCGGTGCCAGGTCGGGGAAATTCTTCCAAAAGCACTGGAACATGTGAGCGACGTGTGCTTCATGCTGCCCAGGTGTTTCCTTTTAGATCAATTATTTAAACATTGAATCTCTCGGACCGCCGATCTTCACCTGAACCATCACCCACACTTCATCACAGAGGAAAGTTTGAAACCGCTGTAGAGAGTTTGTTCTGAACTGGGATCAGCGTCTGACGGAGAGGAGCCTGGTGTCCGACGCCTTTAACTCCCTTTCTACCTTAGGACCCGTTCACACCTGGTTGGGTTCAGACCTTCAGACTCTTCAGTTCAGTCTGAACCTGAACATCGGTGTGAAGGGTTCCTCAGAGCAGAGGAGGAGGTTCTGGATCAAACTGAACCAGGGTTCTGTTGGTTTGCAGAGTTCAGAGCGTCACAGAACAAGCTGAGACAAACACGCTGATTTCTACATTTTAAGATGATCATTCAACATGTTATTTTACATTCTAGTATTAATACTAAGTGTAAAAATAAACATTTAGAATTCACTGGCAGACGTTGTTGTTCGTTATAATCGACGATGACGTCTGTGCAGTTCCTCTTTGTCTCTCTGAGGAGCTCAGGTTGTAGTTCTCTGTCTAGAAGACGCTGTGGTGAAGTCGAGGTGAACGATGAGTCATCTCCGACACGGAGGTTTTATTTGTGTCTGCTCATCTGTTGGATTAGTTGATTTAACATATGTGTTTATTTCTCTTTCAGGAAGTGAACTGTCTTTTAACTTACGTGAGAT
The DNA here is from genome assembly GCA_006182925.3 of Reinhardtius hippoglossoides. NCBI lineage: Eukaryota > Metazoa > Chordata > Actinopteri > Pleuronectiformes > Pleuronectidae > Reinhardtius > Reinhardtius hippoglossoides. Next base: position 1,204,315 of record CM031674.1, read on the forward strand.
CACAGTTGACAAATGTTTTCTTTGTGTGTGTCGTGTGTGTGTGTCTGTGTGTGTCTGTGTGTGTGTGCGTGGTGTGCCACAGGCTGCAAACAGCTACTTAAGAGACCAGTGGTTTCACTCCCTGCAGTGGAAGGTAAGGTTACACTTTGTCTTTAACTATTAATGTTTCATCAGCTCCATCAAAGCATTTCCACACACACACACACACACACACACGCGCGCGCCACACACACACACACACACACACACACACACACACACACACTGTATAACTGTGTTTTATCTTTACTGCTCCTTATTATCAGACTAATATACAAATATATGAATAAAACTCCCGTCTGTATTTGAACGTGTTCCACAATCAGACCTTGAGGATCAGACCTGCCAGCTCACAGTCACTTCCTGTGGAAAACAGTCAACATTGTTTCTTGAGCAACGATAAAAGTCGTCACTGCTCAGATGAATAGTTGGATGTGTCACGATTGGTACTTTGCACTTTGCTTCTCCTGCGTCGTGTTGAATAACAACTCAACACGCGTAAGAGAAGGAGACCCACAGGTTCGATTCCAAAGCGCTGGAGGTTAGAGAAGGTTCTTCCAGATGTTCCTCATCCTCTGTGTCTCCTGCAGAAAAAGATCTACAAGTACCGGAAGGTCCTGAACAACCCGAGCCGCTGGGACGTGGTGCTGAAGGAGATCCGAGCGCTGGTGGACATGGCTCTGACCTCGCCGCTGCAGGACGAGTCCATCCACCAGGCCCCGCTGCACATCATCTCCACCCTCCTGGCTGAGGTACACACACACACACACAGTAACACACACACACACACACACACACACACACACACACACACACACAACACACACACAGACACACACACACACACACACACACACACGCACACATGCACACACACACATGCACAGACACAGACACACACACACACGCACACTAAAGGCTGATATTAGAAAGGGCATCAATCTGAATCCAATCCGAATTGTCTTCATTTTATTTTGTAATTGTCACAATAATAAGAAAATCTTCAGTCCTGAACTTGGATTAAATCCAGAGGAAGTATGGAGACACACAGTGTAAAATAAAGTAGTACTTTGAGAATTTTTAAATATACATATCAGCCAATATATGAATGTTTTACTCCCTGACATCTGTACCTGTTGATCTTTAAGATCTTCAGCAGGTTTGAAGCAGAGAAGATCAGAAAGTCTCAGAAAGCAGTGAACGTTTGACATTTTAGTCAAATATGAAACTAACAGTGAACAGATTGAAAAGTTTCTCTTCCTCCTCCACAGAACTCTAATCTCAGCACTCAGGACCATGAGAACATCATCGTGGTGAGTGTGAAGTTCACTGTTACAGTAAATCGATTTCTGATGTCAGGCTGAAGTTAATGATTAACTCTCTGGAGTCCGAGAGTCGAGTTGTTCAGATCTTCAAACCAAAAGCACTGTTTGGATTCTCCTTGTTCCTCTCGTGTGTTTACCTGGTTCTGTTCGTGGCGGTCGACGCTCGTACGACAGAATCAGAAGCTGCGATGTGTAGTTCACCTGTTTTTTACGAGACTCGTGCAGCTGAGAGCTCAGATCTGCAGTGACGGCTTCCTATTCATCTGTGTGTGTGTGTGTGTTCAGGCCATCGCTCCTCTTCTGGAAAACAACCATCCACCTCCTGACCTGTGCGAGTTCTTCTGTAAGGTGAGATCACGATCCTCTCGTGGTGTGAGTGTCACGGTTCTTTGAAGGTTCCTCTCGTTGACGTGGCTCCTCTGTGTTGCAGCACTGCCGGGAGCGGCCGCGCTCCATGGTGGTGATCGAGGTGTTCACCCCGGTGGTCCAGAGAATCCTCAAACACAACATGGTGAGAAGAGCTCGGCCTCCAGCGAGGTGGTCGTGCATGTGTAGGGGGAGAAGAAGAAACACAGGACAGGTCTCATGAATCTGATCCAAAACCTTAATAGTAGATCGAGAGAGAGAGAAATCAAGTTTGTGGTTAAACTGTAAAATATCTGTAGCAGGTTAAATATCTTGAAGAGTCAAGGACAACTACAGCCAATCAGAGCGCAGGACAGGGTGACCAGACTAATCCGGGTTTTCTCTGGAGGACAAATTAAAGTTGTTGTTGTTTATCTTTTTAACTCTGTGGTTTTGTTTGTGTGCAGGATTTCGGGAAGTGCCCTCGACTGCGTCTCTTCACGCAGGAGTACATCCTGGCTCTCAATGAGCTGAACGCTGGCATGGAGGTCGTCAAGAAGTTCGTCCACAGGTGAGAAACCGCCAGCGTCAGCGTGGTCACTCGCGTTTCACATCCACGAGCCAGAAGAAGCTTCTACACACAAACTGTGTCCACAACCTGTGTGTGTGTCTGTGTGTGTGTGTGTGTTGTAGCATGCACGGGCCAACGGGGCAGTGCCCTCACCCACGTGTTCTGCCAAACCTGGTGGCTGTGTGCCTCGCCGCCATCTATTCCTGTTATGAGGAGTTCATCAACAGGTCAGTCTCACACACACACACACAAACACACACTCTCTCACACACACACACACACACACACACACAAACACACACTCTCTCACACACACACACAAACACACACTCTCTCACACACACACACACAAACACACACTCTCTCACACACACACACACTGCATAATAGGTCATATATACAGTATAGACCTCCTCCATGTTAGCAGACGGGACTTGGATCAAAGTACGTATGTTTCTGTAATTTAAGGTGGGTCTTATCTCTTATCTCATCTTATCTTTCATGTTGCTGATATTTGATTTATCCAGTTTGACCTTTAATTAGTTTAAGACTTGAACGAGTTGCACCAGAGAATCTCTCTGTTCTCCATAAAGACCTGAACACGTGACGCCCCACACGCTGAGAACATGTGAAGCTGCTGTGGGTTTCTAGCCGTGTTCCCGCTCGTGTGATACGTGTTTATTCAGCTGTTGTCCTCTCTCTCTTGTTTGCCTTCGTCCATTCTCTGTTTTTCATTGATTAGACAAACACATGATCAGTAATTTCCCACATCATGTCGCACTAACACGAAGGAAACAGTGCAAACAGCAATTTGCAAACGCTGCCGGGAAATCAGATCATTTCTGTCCCGTCAGATCAGATTATGTCATTTACAGCCCGAAACTCATTTACTGTGTTCCATCAGAAAAGAAGAATCAATGCACTGACTGTGAAATACAAAAACACATTTATAACATTCATTTAATTAATACACGAGAAAATTCATTCACTAAAGACCCAGGAAATGTTTTGTAATATTCATGATTCCTGATGTTTCTGATGTTTGAGACACAAATAAACACAAACGACCAAACAAAAATAATCCAATTTCAAACTTTTGGACTTCTTATCTTAATAATTATACAATTTGTAAATGAAAAAGCCCTTTTAAATAGTTTTAACAGTCTAAATCTTTATTATTATTATATTTTTTTGTGTATTTAATTTGCCAGAAACATTCATATTCCAATAAACGCACAACAAACAAAGTTAAAGATTTATATTTTATTATTGTGATTTATTTACTACAAATGGTGATTTTGTTGTTATGGTGAATTATTTGGGCCATGAAAACATATATTTTTAATAACTGAGAGTGTTGCTGTTCTTCAGAGATGAAGCCGGTTTGACCTCACTTCACCGGTTTGACCTCACTTCACCGGTTTGACCTCACTTCACCGGTTTGACCTCACTTCACCGGTTTGACCTCACTTCACCGGTTTCTATTTAGAAGTTCATGATTTGTTCCACGGGGACTTTTTGTTGACGGCAGATTAAAAACATGATCTTCACTCATTAGCGTCACTTTCACTCCAGAGAGGAGAAAATCATCTGAGATAATTTTTCCAAAACTGCAGCTCACAGAGGATCCGTCGCCGTGGCGCCCGTCTCTCCGGGCGCCCGCCTCTTTTCTTTCCACTTTGTCATTCGGCTTCTCTTTGTTATTTTTTTCCTGTCCCAGTGAAATTGTCGTAACTGTCGTGTCCTCGTTTGCTCCCGCAGCCGGGACAACTCCCCCAGCCTGAAGGAGATCAGGAACGGCTGCCAGCAACAGAACGACCGAAAGCCCCCGATGCCGCTTCGCCTGCTGCGCCCGGAGCCCGCGATACCACCTCCCGCCACCATCCTCCCCCTCTCCGCCAACCCCGGTCCTCCGCAGCCGCCTCCCCCCCCCCCTCCATCACCTCCCCGACACCCTCCCTGCCCCTTTCCCCTCCGCCCTCCGTCGTCAACTCCAGCGAGATCCTGGTGGAGCTGGAGCGGAACAACAACTCGACCAACGCCAGGCGGAAGGGAGGGCCATCAGGGGGCGACAGCGAGCCCAACCTCATCGACTGTCTGCTGGTCAGCCCGGCCGTCAACACTCTGTCCATCCAGCTGCCGGCGCAGGCCGACCGCGTGCTGGGCTGCTTCGCGCTCATCCTCAAGATGCTGTGAGTTCACAGGACGCAGCGTTTAGACATCACGCACACATTTCGCCTTTTTTTTTTTACAGATTGTCGTAAAAAGAAAACTGAAACTTTAGCCTTTTAGATTTTAACTGATAACTGCTTCGATCCTGGAGCCTGCAGAACGTCACTGTATCGTTAAAACAGCCGTAAACACACACAGGGACAGTGTGAACAATCTTTTTCTTATATATCCACGACTCTGAACTCTGAGTCAACTGAGACGTTCAATTTAAAGATGTTTATTTTTGCAGTCTAAAGGAAACTGTTTCTTTCCTTTAGTGTGTCATATAAGTTTTTATTGTGTGTGTGTCTGTCTGTGGTGTGTCTGTCTGTGTGTGTTGTGTGTGTGTGTGTCTGTGTGTGTGTGTGTGTGTGTGTCAGGACGGCCTAAAAAGCGATAGTGTCTGTGCTGTGTGTGTGTGTTTGTGGTGCCTGTGTGTCGTGTGGAAGGTGCTGTCGTGTTTTGGTCGCCTGGCTGTGTGTGTGTGTGTCTGTGCTTGTAGCTCTTGTTACTCCCCAGTAACGCGACGCCGCTGCAGCTCCCGTGGAAGCGTGCTGCAGGTTTGCGTCGCCTCGGCTCGGATCACGTTGCAGCTGCTCCTCTTGTCTTCTCGTGATGTGCAGGCTCCGCCCCCTCGTCTGCTCGTCCTCACAATGACTCTGTCTCTCTGTGTCCGTCAGGTCAGACTACGACGACTGGAGACCGGCTCTGGCCAGTCTGCTGCAGCCCATCCCCTTCCCCAAAGAGTGAGTGCTCATTCACACCTCGGGTTCAGATCATGAATCCATCAACTCATCAGATTTATATTGGTTTCCTTTGGGCTGATGAACAATGTTTGGAATGCAAAGTTGGCCTTGTGGATATATTTCAATGTAAAAAATATTCAGGGAGTTCTAAGTGATGAAGGACCTTTGACCTCACGTTGGGGGGGGGCGTCTGTGCACAGCCGGCGTGGTGTCAGCACTTCCTCTCTTCACAGGCAGCAGCGAGGTTCAGTGCAGGTCGTCGCTGTTGAAACTGTAAATGTAGTTTTTCAGTGTTTCCTCCCCGTGCACCTCTGTGCCCCCGTCTGTCTCTTCCCGTCTCCGGGGACACGAACATGTTTCTAAGTGGGTCCTAATGGGGCGGACGGCTGACGTAGGTGAGGCACCTCACCGCGGCTCCCGGGGGGCGGGAGCTGCAGCGGCGGCGGCATTCCTGTCCCCGGAGAGCTCGCCGTAATTGGCTGTAAGCAGCCCCGAGCCTTATTTGTGACTGGCCGGCCAATCCAGAGCGTCATTAGCTCCGACTGGTGCGCGGCTTGTTTTGACCGACGCTGGGACTCACCTGCTGCTCACCTGAGAGCACCTGAGATCCCCGGTGTTGCCTGGTCGATGGCTTCGGGCGTCATTAGGAAAAAGCAACAACAGTCGCTGAGGATGAGACGAGTCGCATCACACGCGCTCCGATGACTTCACGCACACACGAGCAGAACTAACACCGACAACTCTCTCCTCGTTTGATCTGAACAAAAAACCGGAACTGTGAAAAGACGACGGTTTCACACGTCGGAGTTTTTTCTCAACGCCTCTTAACTCACTGAAGGAACTGAGGAAACTCCTGACGAGGCAAAGAGACATGTTTTCAAATTGTCAAACTATTTCTTTAATTGATTAAATGTTTTAATATGGTTTTATAATGTGGATTAATAGGTCTGACATTGAATGAGTGTAGTTCACAAAGTACATGTAAAAAAGATATATGTGTGTGTGTATATAACATGTACAAAATGAGGAACTACACACGCAGCTTCCATTCTGATTTATTAGTTTTTCTCAAACACTTGACACATAAACTCCATCAAGTGTTGGAACAAGTCGATATAAAAACTGGTGAAGAATTCACTGAAGATAAATCATTTAATTAACATCCAACTCTGCTGATGTTCCCACAGGGATCGTTAAGCCTCCGAAGAACGACCCACAGTTCATGTGCACTTGTTCCTGTTGGTGTCGTAACAAGCTCCGAGCGACTGTTTCCACTGAAACACGTCAAATCTTTAATGTTTGAACTGAAACGTTAAATGAACGATTCCTTGATTATGTTTCACTGCGTCGAATGTTTCAGGCTCTAATATCTCTCTCGTCTCTTTGTCTCTCTCTCTCTGTCTCTTTGTCCTCTCTCTCTCTCTCTCTCTCTCTCTCTCTCTCTCTCTCTCTCTCTCTCTCTCTCCCCCCCTCTCTCACCCTCCCCCCTCCCTCCCTCCCCCCCCTCTCTCTCTCTCTCCTCTAGGGCCCTCGCTCACGCCAAATTCACAAAGTAAGTAGCTCAGACGTCTCAAACTGCTCTTCAGACTTTTCCAGGTTTGAAAACAACCTGACGTTTGTGTCTCTGTGTTTTTAACAGGGAACTGAAATACGTCATTCAGAGGTTTGCAGAGGACCCGAGGCAGGAGGTGAGTGTGTGTCTGTGTGTTACTGTGTGTGTTAGTGTGTGTGTTACTGTGTGTTACTCTCAGTCTCTAGTTTCAAGTCTTCTTCCAACAGCTGATGTTCATTTAGTAAGTTATGATCATTTAGAGTCAAACAGACCATAAAGCACCGGATGTGTTGGGGGCGTGGCTCATTTGGGGGCCGTGCAGTGTCCTTGAGCTCTGTCAGGCTCCACCCCCCCCCCCCCCCCCCCCCCCCCCCTCACTTCTGGTGTAAAGAAACAAGATGGCGCTGGACATCAGGTCAAACTGAGGCTTCAGAGCTTCACACACATCTGACTGTGTGTTCCAGGTCCACTCCTGTCTGCTGAGTGTGCGTTCAGGTAAAGATGGCTGGTTCCAGCTCTACAGTCCAGGAGGCGTGGCCTGTGATGACGATGGGGAGCTGTTTGCCAGTATGGTGAGTGCACGGACACACACACACACACACACACACACTCTGTTAACCTGAGCCATGTTCTAACTAGCGTCTGCTTGTGATTGGTCCGTCAGGTTCATATCTTGATGGGCTCCTGCTACAAGACCAAGAAGTTCCTCTTGTCTCTGGCGGAGAACAAGCTGGGTCCCTGCATGCTGCTGGCCCTGAGAGGAACCAGACCATGGTGGAGGTCCGTCCACGTCTGGGTTTCTGTTTGACGTCCTCCAGGGTTCCTTTGTCACGTTCTTTAACAAAGTGTGTGTGTCTGTGTGTGTGTTTCAGATCCTGTGTCTGATGCTGGAGTACAACATCATCGACAACAAAGACACGCAGCTGCAGATCATCTCCACCCTGGAGAGCACGCAGGTCGGCCTCCGCATGTACGAGCAGCTCTGTGACCGCCAGAGAGAGCTGAAGGAGCTGGTAACTACACACACACACACACACACACACACACACACACACACACACACACACACACACACACACACACACACACACACACACACACACACACACACACACACACACACACACACACACACACACACACACACACACACACTCCTTACTTTAACTTAAACCTAATCTAACCTTCATTAAATCTCACTGACCCATATCTTCACTGAAACCCTTAACCTAAACTAACCCTCACCTTAACTTAACCTTAGTATAACTTAAATATACCATGAATTAAAGAAAATGAGTTGTCTGTTCCTCTTTCATCATCCTGTCCCACAGTGAGAGATTCATGTTTGAATTATTGAATCAAATACAAATCGAGGTGTTTTATTTGTGCGAGCTCTCGAGTCACTTCCTGAGCTCGGCCTGTCTGCAGCTGCTCACACGCGCCACCTACTGTCCCACAATGTCCCTGCGAGGCCTTCAGCTCAGACTCCGTCTCTTTGTGTGTCTTCTCCTCAGCAAAGGAAAGGAGGCCCCACCCGCCTGACGCTGCCGTCCAAGTCCACGGTGAGCCGAGGCCCTCGCTGCCTCACACAACACGACCTTTAACCTTCTCACTTATCAGACACTGCGTCAGAGACACAACAACAACGCTGAATGTTTGTTTTGACGCACCACAGGATGCCGACCTGGCCCGTCTGTTGAGTTCAGGTTCCTTTGGGAATTTGGAGAACCTGAGCTTGGCCTTCACCAACGTCACCAGTGCCTGTGCCGAGCAGCTCATCAAGCTGCCTTCACTCAAACAACTCAACCTCTGGTCCACACAGGTACAGACACACACACACACACACAACACAACACCACTAATGACCCGTGATCCCACAGACGCACAATGACCTTGTTCTTCTTCTCTCTCCTCCAGTTCGGGGACGCAGGGTTGAGGTTGTTGTCCGAGCATCTGGCCTGTCTTCAGGTGCTGAACCTGTGTGAGACCCCGGTCACTGATGCCGGTCTGCTGGCTCTCAGCTGTAAGGACACTCTCAGAGAATCTGCTTCTTTTTAAAAATTCTTCTCAAAGCCGTTAACAGTAATTAACTGAGTGTTTGTGTTTCAGCCATGAAGAGTCTGTGCAGCCTGAACATGAACAGCACCAAACTCACAGCCGACACATACGAGGACCTCAAGGTGAAACGGCAACACGAGTGCAGCGGCTGCTTTAAAAACACACACAATGATTTTCTATTAACTGAAGAGAATTATCTATGTTGTTTACATTTAAGACAATAAGAGTTGTGTTGATTTTAAGTCGGTAACAAAGATAAATCCCAGTTTAGATCTTTTGCTTCTTTGTGTTGACGCAGTTTCTGTTTCTGTGTCTTCAGGCCAAACTGCCCAACTTGAAAGACGTTGATGTTCGGTACACTGAGGCCTGGTGATCAGCCACGCTCACACACACCACACACACACTAACACACACACACACACATACACACACACACATACACACACACACACATTGCACACAGGCTCAGAAACACAACATGAAACTTTGTGCGACGACGTCATCGCCAGCCATCACCGCAGCGTGAGGATCATGTGATGTGAGCAGAAACGCCTCTGACCACCAGAGGAGGAGTCTTCGTCAGCTTCGGACGCCATCGCCCCCCCCCCCCTGCAGCGACGCCATCACTGGGAAGGAACTGCCTTGCTTTTTTTTTTTCTGAGTGAAAAGTCCTGTTGGACCTCATCGCTCCCCGAACGTCCTGAGGACCTTGTTGTAACTGATCCGAGGACGAGCCAGCACCCAGTGTCCTCTCTCTCTCGGCCTTGACCCAACTCCCACCTCGACCCCGCCGCCATCAGCCTTCCACTTCCTCTCCTGCCCCCATGTGGTGAAGGCTGGATACAGCAGGACGCATTCCAGTTGGTCTCCCGTCCCATCCCCGGCGTGCTGTAGCTCCCCGAGCAGACGCAGCATTGAACCGTCACCTCAGTCCTCGCTCCTCTACTCTTCGGCTTCAGCTCTTCGAATCCGATTCCAGCTTTCTTCAAGTCGTTCATTGGGAGAACAAGGTGCTACCTCCCAGAAAAGAAGAGTTGCAAGACTGTGCCTATTCCTCGAACACAACACATTCACACACGATAAGGAAAAACAAACAAAAAAACAGAAAAAAAAGTTTTTATCAACTTGAATGAACATATTTTTCCAGACATCTGTGCTTTCATATATTGTGTGTTTCTATATAAACATGAAGACAAACCCCAGCGCTGACATTTCAGAAACGCTCCTGGAGGAAAGTGAAACAGCGAAGTTCCCTTTCCGTTTGTTTTCAGTGTAAATACTGACGATCTCCCGTTGCTATTTAATAGGACCGTTGTTGTAGCAGTAGCTGGGTGGTCTGGGACCGCCTGATGAGTTGTGTCTTTCAAACCTCCTTGATTCTGTCTCTCCTGGGTTCGTCCTGACTCCCGAAGAGCACACGCCCTGTTGCTTCGCATCATGTAACACGAGCAGCGAGAGAGGGCGCCCGCACGCACGCGGATCCCTCTGGTCAGTCGGTGGTACCGCTGACGTGCGCGTCGGACTCGAACACGGGCCCATCACCAGCTGAGAGTTGTATATTTTCATATCCTCTGCTTTTCTTTCTCTTTTGTACAGACGGTTTTTTGAAATGAAGACAGGACACTTGCCAAACATCTTCATCCAGTTTAGATTTGTGTTTTGTGCACTTGCTTCATCCGGCCAACGTGAGCGCCGTTTTTAGTTCTGACCGTTCTGAGCGGAACCTGTCGCAACCTGCACGTGGAGAGACCGTAGACTGTGAACAAAGATGGCCGACGCGTCTCCGCTTCCTCCCACTATCCTGAAATGAAGCCAAAATACCAACGCTGCCATCTTGCGTCGATGATTTGGAGGCGTGGTATCGAGGTCCCGCCCACTAATCAGGAGTCAGTCTCAGCTGTCACATGACATCTCAGCACGTTTTTTTTATATTCAAATAACTAATTAAAACCAAACGTATCAGAAAGTTCAGTGTGTTAAGAACCATCTTCATTTATTATATATATATATATTTTGACCTTTTGTGTGGTTGACGTCCCGTCTGCTAACACGGAGGAGGCGTTGTTTTGTTATCCGTGTTGTTATTGTATGATTAAAAGCAATTGCACCAGAGTTAGCTAGCAGCTAATTTGCATCCTTTGGCTTTGTGACCTATACGGCAGCCAGCCACCAGGGGGCGATCAAAGTGTTTTGGCTTCACTTTAAGGGAGCGCTCCTGTCGTCCATCTTTATTTACAGACCCCCCCGCCCCGCCCGCCCCGCTGAGGTCGCCACAGCGCCCCTAGTGGTCGTCTTTCTTATCTTTGGTCGACCTCCTGTTTTAAATAGTTCTGCTGTATGAGTTTGACGCCGTGTCCGATCGGTGACTTTTAGTCCGTGTGCATCAATAATTCAGAGGAAGAAACTAAATGATTTTACATGTTCTGTCACAATCAGGGACAAGATTTTTTTTTTTTTTTTTTTTAAAGATGGAAACTTTCGGTCGAACCGCCCAAACACACATTCCCTGTGACGCTGTTTGTTGTGGTAACTGAACCGGCGTCACAGGCTCCTCCCCCCCCCCCCCCGGGCCGATTGGTTCTGTTGGGAATCAAGTCGTCTTCTTCCAGTCGCTCCGACCGCGTCCATCCATTTAATTTATTTGCGTCGACCTGCAGATGCTCCAGACGCTGGTCGGGGACAGGATGCCGTCCACGACGAGGACATGCTTTGTTTCCTATTTATTGAGTGCCATGACGAGTTTCTGTTCGGTCTGCGTGCCACGGCCATGTTTGGGTCGAACCTCTGGACCTCTCTTCATATCCTGTATGATGTATATACGAGTGTATATAGTCGCCTCCTCCTCCTCTCCTCCGGTTCAACCAGGTCCCGTCTCTCTGTGCCCCCCCCCCCCCCCCCCCCGGCGGCAGGTTGCCTCCATCTTCATGTGTGTGGTTGTTGTTTTGGTTATTCTCACACAAAGTGCACTGTAATCTAAAAAAAAAAAAAAATCTGTTTTCAATGCATAATATCTTTTAAGTTTCTGACGTCTTTGATTCGATGACTTTAATCAAACATTTTGTTTCCTGTGTTTTTGTTTTGTTTTTTTTTATTTGTTTTTTGCATGTACATGTTGCGTCATCTGGTATTTTTTTATTTTTGTCATTTTTGTTTTATAAAAGGTTTGAACTATAATAAAGGGTCTGATCACTATCTCACCGAGGTTCAGGACTGAAATGGAGAGACGCCATCGAACTGTTTTCTGATTGGTTGTTGCCAGGCTCCGCCCACGAGGCTCCAGGAAGTCGAGGTTTGATCGATGTAGATTTTCTAAAAAGCCAATACCGATACCGGTACCGGTACTTTGTGACTGAAGCTGCCTCTCGCTGAGATTTCAGAATTGAGCTTGAGCATTTTTCGTATTAATAAAAAATGCAAGAAGTTTGAATCCTGCCAGATAATCATATCAGAGTGTAACGTGCTGAATGGCCATTGTCTTTTTTGTTTTGTTTTTAAATAAAGTTGTTGTGAAACGCGGGGAAGGTGACGGTTCAGTGGAGCTTTCCATCGGTCCTGTTTTGTACCTGATGTTTTTAAAGTCTGACGCGTTTGAGGGAACGATTCAACATTTTGGGGAACAGCTGCGGTCGGTTGAGAAGACGACGTCATGCAGCTGCAGCCGCGGGGACCTAACGGGATCTGTCACGTGTAGAACATCCTGATTGGCTGGTTTCGTTTGCTCGTTAGTCGCTCTTTGCTAATTGGCTGCAAGGAATCGACCTTTCCCAAAATGTCCGAGTGTTCCTTCAGACCCGGTGGCAGCTCGGAGTGGACCCCGTCCCGAGGTCATCCCGGGTCATCCCTCGCTCGGCTGCCACTGGTCCAGACTGAGCCCGGGGACCAGCATGTGGAGGTTCTAATGGTTTAGAGCTTGTTTGTGTTCTTGTTACCGTAGAAACGCCTCCTCGGTTCCGTCCCGTCTCCGTGTCCTGTGGAGCTCATCCTGCTTTCTGCCTTTTCCTTTTCTCTCCGAGGCGTTTTGATTTCCTCTCGACTCGAGCTGAGAGATCCACGTCCGGGTCGCGTGCAGCTGAGCTCAAGTCTTAACAGTTGTTCTGGAAGAAACCGGGTCCGATGTGGCGCAGACTGAAAAAACTGTATTTCCCATGATTCCTTGTAGTAAAAGGTTTTTTCGGCAGCCCCCCCCCCCCCCCCCATGTTTCTCTCTCTCAGTCTTTCTCCATATGGATCTGCTTCTCCTGCCGGGTTATTATTATTATTATTACTATGATTCTTATTATTGCTGCTGCTGCTGCTCTGTGGCTGTTGTAATAAAACTACAAAAGATCTTTCAACAGGAAAAATGAAAACTATGATGTTAAATAATTTCAATCAAAAATAAATTGTCTGTGAATATGTTTCAGCTGTGTGTGACGTGTGTGGTTTTATTTCATATATTTATAATGTAATTTTATAACAATATTTTTTATGCTTTACTAAACTATCTTAATTTCTTCCTAAACTTAATTTTTTACAACTTCCTTAACTATTTCTTTATGCCTTAATAAACAATATTTGTTATGTCTTATAAAGAAAAAAAGACTCTTTTCCTTCACATTTATTATTTATGCTATATTTTTATGTTCAGATTTAAAAGAAAACTGGAATCTATCAAACTTCGGAAGGAGAGATGAAATGGAGACGTTTCACCAAACATACTTTATTGACTCAAATCATAAGAAGGTCACATGAATTATCAGAAAGCTACAAACACCATCTGCCGTCAAATTAAATACATGAATCACTCTGGATTACATTTTTAATTCACGTGACTGAAACATCATCGTCACACTGAGGAAACAGATAAAAACAACTTCCTGTGTGCTGCTCGCGTTTTTCAGTTTTTATTTTATTTTGCTTCATCGCCATTTAAAAGTCGACATAAAAACAGATGAATAAAACTCTCAAACTCCTATTACAATGAGCAGAAACTCATATTTCATTCAAAATAAATATCATCCAGGCCTCAGTGTTGCAGTTTGATTAGTGGCTGAATGCAGAATAATTAAAAATGACTGACAGGTCTGTGGGACCCTCAGAAGAAACGTTACAGCCTCGTTTGTCATAATGGAAACATAAAGTTAATGGTTTCTCTCCAAAACAACATTAACATGTTTCAATATTTCCATATTTAGGAAAAAAATTTACACCACACTTTTTAAAAATCTAAAATAAATAGAAAACTATTGAAGGGGAATATTGGATGCTTGTAGTTTTTGATATAAAAATGAAAAACTAGAAAATGTCCCCCACTGGGAAACTCCGACAGGACGTGGACAGGTTCGGGTCGGCCGAGTCCTCAGGTGTAAAACTTACTGTTGTTTATCTTCTTCTCCTTCGTCCTGGACACAGAGGACATGATCAGGGACTCACCACATTCATCACCCCCCCCCCCCCCCCCCCGACGCCCGGTGAGTTCCAGGCTTACCTGTGTTTCTCGCTGGCGCTGAACTCTCTCGTGAGCTGGTTGTGTTGGCGAGGGAGCGTGGGGCGCTGGATGTTGGCGTGAGTGTCGTACAGGGCGAGTTCCCCGCTGACCTCGGCCGGATTCTTCCTCAGCTGGCTGGAGGACGAGTACAGGGCCTCCTCCGCGTGCTGAGGGACACGGGGAGGGAAATGCACTGGTGTCAAACTGCAGTGTGTGTGTGTGTGTGTGTGTGTGTGTGTGTGTCTGTGTGTGTGTTCTCACCCCCGCTGGCTGTACGTTGATGTAGACCAGTAGCGAGGCCAACTCTAAGTTTTCACTGTAGCCGTTCTTCAGAGGTACGGAGCGGTAACCTGTCGGAACAAGTAAAAACATTCAGTCCGCTCCAAAGTTACCCAACCACCGGAGTCGCCCCCTGTTGGTCATTCAAGATAATACAGCTTTCAGGCACCTCTGCGATGGCGTCACTCTGCAGACCCGGAGTCTACGTTTATTAAAAAGGCTGCTAGTTGAAACGCACGTGTGTGTGATGCACAATTTCCTCCAGCATCCAGTTTCTCACCAGACTCATATGAGGTCACCGTGACCTTTGACCTTTTGTCCACTGAAATCTAATCAGTTCACACTTGAGTCCAAGAGACAACTGGTCAAAACTGGAAACCAATTCCCTGAAGTTAGACTTGAAATATTATGTTTAAGAGAGTGTTAGTGTGAGCGTGAGTGTTTTATGTTGCAGACGCTGATGAGCTGGGAAAGACATTATTTTAAACTCGTCTATTTTACGTCCAACTCGACGAGCGAGGACAGAAATCGTCGTACTTCAGGGAACAGACATATAAATACGTGATGTGCTGCTGTTGCATGTGAGCGGCTGTTCTCAGTCGGCCGCTCTGTGCCGTGAGCGTGAGAGTTCCCACCTGAGCGGATGCCTTTGACAGGAAACGTGGCCTGGGCCAGGAAGTTGGGGTCTGAGAACATGTCTTCCTCGTTGACCACGAAGCGCAGGAAGGTGAGCTCGGGCTCGTACACGTTGAAGACAACGGGCTCTGCCGGGGCTTTCCACACCGGGTTCAGACCGTTGTCACCTGCAGTCGGCAGAACGACACCACTGTTCACATGATTATAGACAAAAGCAGGAGATGCTGTATGTGTCATCAGAAACGGAACAATTCAGTTGTTCCCTCGTCTTACAGTAGACGACGGTTTTGCTCTTCTCCTCCGTCTCGCCACACAGCTCGATCTCCACGAACGGACTGGGGATGCTGCGGCCGGGCTTCGGGAGGTGGCGAGCAGCGATCACCTGCAGAGCAACACAACAGCCATCAGCTGTGAGCGTCACGGTCACGACACGGGTCCATTAAACGTGTGTTTCCAGAAGACGTGCA
This sequence comes from Reinhardtius hippoglossoides, assembly GCA_006182925.3. NCBI lineage: Eukaryota > Metazoa > Chordata > Actinopteri > Pleuronectiformes > Pleuronectidae > Reinhardtius > Reinhardtius hippoglossoides. Next base: position 1,220,011 of record CM031674.1, read on the forward strand.
CAGATACAGGCTTCGGCCATTTGCATAAACCTTAATGAGTCTTGCTGTGTTTTCAGAAAGTTCTCAGTGTGTGTGTGTGTGTGTGTGTGTGTGTGTGTGTGGTGTGTGTGGTGCAGACATACCCTGACCACAATCTCGTACTTGACCTTAATCTTCTCCTGGTTGGGGTCGTAGTTATCGGAGCGCATGAGCTCCGGCTGCAGCACGTAGCCAGTTTGTCCATTCAGACTGAAGAGGGCGCTGTTCAACTGGGTGTATTTATCTGTGTGGACACACACACACACACACACACACACACACACACACACACACACACACACACACACACACACACACACACACACACAATTTGAACTATTCCTTTAAGGCACAGCTTCAGATCCTGCTTCAGCCTCGTCACGTTCTCCAGACATGACCTTTGACCTCCAGCAGACGAGATGTTTCAGGAGCTTCAGAGGAGCAGCTCCCTTTAACTCAGACTTTGGGCTTTTTAACAAAACTAAAAACTAAATATCAAACCAAAGGAAAGAAACGGAGCCATGACAAGTCTACATATCAACAGTGAACTCTACAGGCGAGTCCACTGACCCAGCTACACCACTGTACCTGGAGTCTGGTAGTTCAGAGCCACCATGTGGCAGCCGAGAGCCCACAGGGGATACGGGTCGTAGTTGGAGGACTCCACCCGCTGGCCTTTTGGGTAGATGCGGCTCAGAGCCTTGCAGTTGTACTGTAAGAAGTCTTGGGTGCGGCTCTTTCCCGGCATCTTGTTCTCCACAAAGGAGCGAATCTCTTTGTACGTGTAACCGTCTGCAGGGACGGGAGAGAGGAAGGTAACTCGGGAGGTTCGGCTTCAGGTCTCGTCACGTGACACCAGTGGATACTCGATGAACCAGTCTGCTCTAACACTTGATATCAGACTGTTTGCACTGAGTTAGCACTGTGGTGAAGGAGGACTGTGTGTTCGTGTCTGCGGGTGTTTACCGAAGCGGTCCTTCTCTTTGCTGCGAGGCTGACAGTAGACCACGAGGTCCGACATCTCCCTGGCAACCTCGTACTTCTTCTCCACTTCCACCTGCTGTCTCATCTGAGATTGGACAGAAGAAAAAGCCACTTCCTGTTCACATTACCAGTAAAAAAAACCTTTGTGGTTGCAGAGCAGGTGTCAGTCATAAACTCTAAAGACAATGTGAGCTGACACGGAAAGAACCTTATTCACCGATAAATAATTCTGGTGTCACAACATAATCCAGGTTCTGCCTCGAGGTTCTGACCCCAGACTGTAAATAAAGACGTTCCTCTCTGTTTCTTTGTGATCGCGGAGTGAAGCTGTGGTATCGAGGTCCGTCGATCCAGATGCTCGACCAATCAAAAGTCAGCCTCAGCTGTCAATCATGATGTCTCGGCCCATTTTGATGTAATTACTAATTAATGCAAACGTCTCAGAAACATCAGAGTGATACGAACTACCTGAAATGACAGAAACCATCTTTGGCCCATGTCCCTTCTGCAAACATGGAGGAGGCGGGGTTCATGAGCTATACCGCAGCCAGCCACCAGGGGGATTCAGATTCTTTAGCCTCAGGTTTGGAAGCTGTCATGTCGTCCATCTTTATTTACAGTTTATGTTTTCGACTAATTGACGCAGGCTCACCCACCGTTACACATATATGGACAAGATAAAATAAGATTATAGTTAAATTAGTCCCACTATGGGGAAATTTAACTATAAGTAAACAAATGCAATATAAACACATGGGACTCTACAAAATAGAAAATGTACAATGTATATATACAGTGTTTATGGTGTACACAGGGCGCTGCTCACCACTTGCTCCCGGTTGTACTGTTTGCTCATCTCTCTCTGAGTGATGTCCCAGGCCACCTGGTACCATTCGAACAGCTCCAGCACCGAAGCTGCTGCCAGGTCAAACTGCAGGTTGTCCTGCTCCATGTCCTGCAGGGTCAACACGTGGGGCTTCCCGTTCTTACCGTTGGTCACTAGGGCCAAGGAGAGAGGGAAGGAGACACCGTGAGGGAAGGAGACACCGTGAGGGAAGGAGACACCGTGAGGGAAGGATACACCGTGAGGGAAGGAGACACCGTGAGGGAAGGAGACACCGTGAGGGAAGGAGACACCGTGAGGGAAGGATACACCGTGAGGGAAGGAGACACCGTGAGGGAAGGAGACACCGTGAGGGAAGGAGACACCGTGAGGGAAGGAGACACCGTGAGGGAAGGATACACCGTGAGGGAAGGATACACCGTGAGGGAAGGAGACACCGTGAGGGAAGGAGACACCGTGAGGGAAGGAGACACCGTGAGGGAAGGATACACCGTGAGGGAAGGAGACACCGTGAGGGAAGGAGACACCGTGAGGGAAGGAGACACCCGTGAGGGAAGGATACACCGTGAGGGAAGGAGACACCGTGAGGGAAGGAGACACCGTGAGGGAAGGAGACACCGTGAGGGAAGGAGACACCGTGAGGGAAGGATACACCATGAGGGAAGGAGACACCGTGAGGGAAGGAGACACCGTGAGGGAAGGATACACCATGAGGGAAGGAGACACCGTGAGGGAGGGGGACACCGTGAGGGAAGGAGACACCGTGAGGGAAGGAAACACCGTGAGGGAAGGAGACACCGTGAGGGAGGGGGAGGACGCGATCGTACTTAATAATCGATCTAATGAATCTCTGTCCGTCTCTACGTCAGAAGGCCCGAGAAAATGCTATGTCGAATTTCTGGACACATGATACCTTCAATAATCTTAAACTTTCAATTTACATGAGACCAGCGCTCAGTAGCTGCAGCAGCTGGGACAACACCAGCGTGTTCACGTCAACTGGTTTACTACAGTAAGACCAACAACATCCGCACGGGGAGAAATGATATCTGCCCTCCACCAGGGAAACAATCATCTGACGCCCAAACAACTCGCACTCACAGTTTTGGATGTTGCACTTGGAGATGTCCACAACACCTTTACACAGTTCACCCAGTGGGTTGTCCTCCAGGTCCTGTTGTGACACACACACACACACACACACACACACACACACACACACACACACACACACACACACACACACACACAGTCAGTTTCGACGCTGATTGAGCTCCAGTTTATTTGTGACCCAGGTTCTGATCACCTCCTCTTTGGGCTCAGGTTGGCTGTTGTAGGAAACGTCCTCTACGTAGATTGATGGGAAGAAATGCTGGATCTTTCCCCCGTGGTCACCTTTGCACCTGAGGGAAGAGGAGTGAGTAGAGTTGTTATATGTTTTGTTTGGCACGATAAGTATTATATTTCATAATCTCGGCACGTGCACATACGCCTACTCAGCAAACCCGCTGAACTTCAGTTGGGAGTAACTCACAATGAAAGCATTCATGACACAGGGCTGTGATCAACTAGAGAGAACTATAATTAAAACCCTACAGTTGTATGGCTCCACCATCTTTGAGTCAATGTCAACTATTGTGCCAAAGTTATTCCCTCAAGTCGTTCTTGAGACATCCTGCTCACAATGTCCTGCAGGAGGCAGCGTAACGTCTGCTGCAGAGATCATTTGTTTTTGTTCACTTTTGTTTGTGTGTTTGTGTGTGTGTGTGTGTGTGTGTGAGTGAGTGTGAGCGCAGACTCACCATGCATCTGTCCCCTTGGTGACATTGTGTATCAAAGCTCCTTTACTGAAGCTGAGCTCGTTGGAATTTCTCGCCTGGAAGCTGTATAAAGCCCTGACTGTATTCTGAGGCTAAAGAACACACACACATACACGCACACGAGCACACACACACACACACACACACACACACACACACACACACACACACACACACACACACACACACACACGCACACAGAGAGAAACGTCTTTATCAAAGAAAACTGCGAAACATAACAGACACAACAGTGTTGTGTACGCACCAGCGACGGCTCGATCTCGTTGGGCTCCACGTATGTCTTCACCCCGTACAGAGACGCACAGTCTTTCTCCTGTGAAGCACAATCCACTGTCAGCTCAGAGGAACCTCATTCAACTGGTTTACATTCAGAATGTCTTTAAGTGAAGCTACAACGACAAGAGGGATAGAAAGTGGCCGTACGATGACGCACTGGTGACTGAATTTACTGGTGAACGAGAAGAGAAGAGTGAGTGACTTTGTTCTGTCTCAACTCCCTGTTATCATTTGAAGCAGTTATCCATCGATCCTCTATCTTTGTACGACAGAGACTCACGGTGCTGAAGCGGTCGACCAGTGCGGGGGTGACTGGGTAACGTAGCTTGATCTTGCGATACAGTGGCCTGGTCTTGAAGTAATTGACCAGCTCCACCAGGCTCTCGAACTCCGTGGTGGTGCCCAGCAGGTACATGCTCCCCTCCTTCTGGATCCGACAGTGTTTCACTTTACCGTCGCCTCTGAAAGACCAAAAATCCAGATTCATACAAAATCCCACGAACAAAACAGTTCAGGCCGAGAGAGGGAAGGGGTCACTGAACCTGAACGTGATGGCGAAGGAGTCTGTCTCTCCTTCTCGCTGTCGGATGAGGAACGCTCCGTCTCTGGGGATCCTCAGCAGGTAATCCTCCGCCTGGCCTCGGCTCAGGTTACTGTAGAACCACCTGCACAGGAGCACAGTCACATCATGCATGTGTGTGTCTGAGTGGATCTAGTTCTATGATGTACACACAGTGTTCAGTCTGGGGCATCTCTCAGGGACACCACAGAATGAGACTTTGGGAAAATCCATTTAAATGGATTAAAAAACTGAAAGAGAAGAAAGAGAAAGGGTTTCAAACATGCACTTCAGAAAACGTCCAGAATATTGGGTCTGGACTTTCTCTGGAGGTGGTCGGGTCCGACTCGTTCACAAGAAGAGGAACATGTGGAGAACATTCAGGCGAGGGGCGGAGCCTGTAGAGCGCCAGGAGGCTGGACATGACATTTTACTAGGAGGCTGCAGGAGAAGTTCCTGACTCCGACGTTTGCGTTTTGTGACATTTTTATAAATAAAATGATATAAAATCCAATTAAATTGTATCTGTATGATGCCATATCATATTATACACTATCCCAGATGCAGAAACCAACGGTTCCAACAAGCAGCAGCACTTTGTGAACAGTTCCCTCAGGATGAAAACAACAGGTTTAAAAATACAAAATGGCCGTGGACCCTGAACGTATCAGCCCACAGCGGTTGACATGTGACTGACCCTTCTGACCGATGGGGGGTGGGCTGAGGGACGGCGTCGGTGAGGCGCAGCTCGAAGTCTTGACAGCGCAGCGGGTTTTCTCTGTAGTGAATGATCAGGGAGTAGACGCTGAGAAAGTGCAGGTTGGGCGTCAGGTAGTAGTAAGGGAGCCCCCCCTCGGTGCCAGAGCGGATACGGCAGTGCTGGACTCTCCCAGTGCGCCTGGAACACACACAGACACATTTATGAAGCTTAAAAACTGTGAAAGGAATTCATTTTAATAAAACAGAAAAAAGAAATCTGGACTTTCATTGCAGCTAGGGGACGGGGCTGTCCAGGTTTTGGATTCAGTTCGGGCACGAAGGTTAAACCTAAGAGTTTGGGTCCTCAGTGATGCCAAACTGTGTTGACATGCTCAAGGGGGACAGACACAAAAACTGTTACCATGTCCCTTCTCTTTGATTTAAATAAAGATGGACGACGTGTCTCCACTTCCTCAAAACATCTCCGATACGGGCGGGACACTCGACCAATCAGTCGGTCTCAATCACGACGTCAATCACGACGTCTCAGCCTGTTTTCATGTCCGATCTGCTAACATGGAGGAGGCCGGGTTTATGACCTACGCTGTTTTCAGACATGAACTCGGGAGAATGTCCAGACAATGCTGTCCGGACTTTCTCCGGAGTTTCTCTTCACACGTGAAGAACGCAGCAGGAGCTTCTCTGGGCGTCCAGGTGCAGGGTGGCCCCGCCCGCAGAGCCAGGATGTGACCTATGACTGTGGAAGTGATGCCTGAGATCATGAAATGTGACGCTGTACCAGAAGGAGAGGGTGAAGTCCGTGACGTAGGTGTCGCTCTCTCGGACCAGGAAGGTCCCGTCTCTTCCTCCGGTCTCTGCGCAGTAATCGTGGATCAGTCTCTCGGCCATCAGCCGGCCCTCCTTCATGCGACCATGAAACCACGGCTCTGTAGAGTGCTGGTCCTGGGGTCGAGACAGAAGAGGAACAATGGTTCACACTGGATTTGTGAGGTTTCATGTTGAATGTTGAAAGATGAATTTGCTGGTCAAAGCTCCTTCACCTTGGTGGATTGCTCCTCCTGCTCCGTGTCCTCCTCGTCGTAGTACAGCTTGTCGTCACAGATCACACAGAAGTGCGTGTGCCACACCTGAGGAACATGTATCATGTGAAACACGCAGAAAACGATGAGACATGAATTGATATGAAATGTGGTGACTTCTGGTTTCAATAACACCAACATGGCTCTGGACAAAGTGGAGGCTTTGTTTTTCAAAGGGTTCCACCGGAGACGGGCGGGACAATAACAACATCAGTCAGAATCTGTGGATTATTCATTTTTCCATGTTCAATTGAGAATCAAAAATCGGTAAAAGAAAAAAATGATTTGTTATTTCGTTATTCGTTTATTAATCTCAAACAAAAAGTTAACTTTTGTTTTGTGCTCAAATCAAAAAGAGGAAATGAAAACCCGTCCCTCAGCACACGCTGCTGAACAGCTCGTGTTAAACCATCAACCACGTTCTGATCGTGGCTCTGCTGCGTGATCACAATATCTGCAAGGCTAATAATGATCCAATGAGACAACGACTTCCAGGTCAGACCAATCAATCTAAATCAAGTTCTGCCTGTGGCCTGTTTTATTCCTATTTATACATGTTCATATCTGAGCACTTGTATTGAATGAGCGGCGTCTGAGACGAAGCCTCTGATGAGACTGTACCTGATCCACCGGGTCCCAGATCTCCAGGTCGCCCTGTTTCTGCCCTTTCCTAAAGTCTTTACTGATTCCTCCTTCCTCAACGCTGATCTTCTTGTGCTGCACAGGGACAAAGAGAAGAGCACAGTCACGACATATCAGTATGTTTAGAGACACACACACACACACACACACACACACACACACACACACACACACACACACACACACACACACACACACACACACACACACACACACACACACACACACACACACACACACACACACACACACACACACACACTACCTTGAGTATGATCTTGCCCTTCAGCTGAGTAGGCGAAGGCAGCTGCTCGGCCATCTGCTCCACAGGCTTCGTCAGCAGCTTGTTTCCGAACACGTCTTTGAAGATGCGAGCCATCTGACGCTGCTGCTCCAGAGGACAGTGCTCCTCGATGGACAGGATCAGGGGGAAGCTGAGGAGCAGCAGCAGCGAGTCCGGGTCGAGACAATGTGAAGAGAAAGAGATCAAATAACTGGACTGATGCAATGATTTGGAGAATTAGATTAAGAAAAAGGAGGAAGAATGGCCGAATCATAGTCAGAGAACATGAGAACATGTTGTTAATCCTGAAATTCCTTTCAGTTGATGTAGTTTAGTGACATGAAATGAAACCACGTGGAGACCAGGTCTGCAAAGATCCTCAGAAAACACAGACAGGGCAACAGTAGTTGTTCGGACTCTCACTCTGAGGTGACGAACGCGTGGTCGTTGATGGCTTTGACCACGTCCTCGAACTTGATCTTGGTGGTTCTGGTCCAGCCGTGGTAGATGATTGGCTCCCCGGGCCCCTCCCAGCAGTCCACTGGATGGATTCAGCAGCACCGCAGAAAACACACACACGATACAAAGTGTATTCAAAGCAACAAAGGAATAAAACTCACAAAACATCATCATATAAACTGTCTGTTTATCTGTGTGCTGGTGAAATGGCCCAAATAACGACCCCAGTGAAATAAATTGAGATTAAAGAATTTCATACTGACGCTCCACACAGCGACATCCCAGACGCAGGCAGCGGACATACGCCTCAGTGGACGACTCACTACGAAGCTGATCCCCGGTCAGATACCTGCGGAGCAGAACAGAACCTGCATCACACGCTGCCTTTAAACACCGGAAACCTCAATAATACCTGATTATGTGTTGTACAGTGGAAGTTGTGTAACCAGCGACTATTTAGTGTTCGTGTAATAACGTAGTAATGACTACAGGATACTCATAACGTAGTACTTCACGTATTAATGACTACCAAAAACGAATTAAGTAATAACTAATGAGTACTGGTGTAATATGACTACTGAGAGTACTATAGTAATAACTACTGAGTACTCAGAACTCATTTAATAATGTAGTAATAATTACTGCGCACTCTTTGGACAAAGTAGTAATGAGAAATGTTTAATCATGTAATAACGACGTAATGTGATCTTATCTTGTGACCTTTAGTTTTAAACTACTTTTCAATTTTAATTAATTTAATTAAGGTATAAACGAGGTATTCATAATCCCACCCACACAACCGGTTAATTTCATGAGTCACAGATTAGCCTCTGTATTGAACCATGGTTGATTGTGCGGGTGTTGTTTGTGTTGTTTGTGCGGATGTGTTGTCGTACTGACGTGTTGTGTGAGGAGCTGATCCAGTAGTGGGACAGAGGATTGTTCAGGTCCATGGTGTTGATCTCTGAGAACTTCTCGTCCCACAGAGAGTTCTCCTTGGAAAACAGGAAACTGAGGAACTGGGACAGAAGAGTCACAGTTAACACAGTTACTTGTGTGTTGCACGTTTTAGTAATGACAAAACTACAGATGCAACAACTAAGCACAAATTTAAGCCAAACTGAATTTGATGAAACGATTCTATCACAGTCTGTTATGTTCCATGATTCACGCAGAGAGCAGAATACTTCGCTGACGGTGAACTCAGGGTCGTTGGTTTTTCTCATGGTGTCGTCGATGAAGGTCGTCATCAGTTCTCTGACCTGGTTCAGATCATTGGCCCAGAACTCCTGAGGGATGAAGAGACACAGAGAAGGAAGCCGGTGTTGATTGGAGGATGTTTGCACTCACTACACTCACTGCTACTTACTTACTACCAAAATTAATTCAAGAAAATTTGGCAACACACAAAAATGTTGGTATATTAGGTTATGGAGCAGGTGCTGGAGCAGGTGCTTGGAGCATCCAACATGAATGTAGAACATGACGTGACAAGAAAATCATTTTTACTTCATGTATCTGAGATGCACAAAGGTCAGAACTTCCCCCTAAACCGTTGGAGTACCCCAGGGTTCGATCCTGGGTCCTCTTTTATTTCTATTCTTTACTGAAATATCATCACAGTTTAGTTTTCATGGACGTGAAGAGTTTACGAAAAATGTGGCGAAGGAACTTTGAGTTTTGGGAAGTTAGTTTTATGGATAAGTCCCACACACTGATGACATATCAATTAACTGCATCTATAAAACCACTTGGGACGTAAAGGGAGGAAACAGTTGTTTGATAAAGTTGAAACAACATCTCCGCTTCCTGCTGTGCGGATGTTTCAGCTGGCTTCACCTTCTGCTGGTAGATGAGGAACCGTTGGAAGTCGTGGAGATGAACCACGGAGGCCTCGGGTTTATCTGTGTTTCTGTAACAAACAGTCAAACTATGAAGGAACTTCACGATTCTCCACGATCCGTTATCAAAGAAGAGCGATTACAAAAGCTCACCCCAGAATAAAAGCACACGATTCATTTTTGAACTCATCGAGGATCTGACGGTGAAATAAAGAGCATGAATTAAACCACTTGAAAAAAACATATTCACGTGATTTATTCAATAAATATTGATCAGAGTTTGAACTCACCTCATTCTGTTCAAACATTATAAGATTGTACAATTTATGAAACTGCTCAAAGTCCAGTCGATCTTCTTCGCTCCCACTTCCTGTGACGGCAAAACATAAAAGCATGAAGGTTTGATTTTATTACTCAGTTAAATATCTCCACAAAGGAAAGTATATTTTAACCTCTGTCCACGGTTCGATTGTTTGTCAGCCAGATGACATAAGGAAAATTCCATGACTCGTTCATTCTGCTCATTTATTTACAGTTGTTGACGGAAAGTCAGCTGAAGTGAAGATAAACGCAAATGTGTGGAAACGCTTTCTTAACTTTTTATTCTGCACCATTAGGATGTGTAAACCCAAACAGTGAATATCCTGGGTGATGGAAATGATACAGATCATTTTCCAAAATGGAAAGAAAACACGATAAATTCAGTTTCACAAATACGTGTTGATCTAAATGAAAGTTTGATGTTTTTGGTCATATTTGTGAAAGACTTTCTAACATTCGATGGATTGTATGATTCAGTTTAGCAGGATTACGGGTGGTGGTGGAAACTGAGTGACGGGGGCAAGAAAGAGCTCATTAAAATGTTGGCAGTTTTTAAAATGGCAGTTTTCAATATAGATTAAATCAACAAGTGAAAGTAAGTTCGATGATTAATCGTGTTCCCAAGGCCTCAGACAGAGAGGTGCATGTGGAGGACATGACGGGAGGAGAGGAGGACGTCACCTGGAGTCTGTCCTTGAGGACCCGAGAGCTCGGGGTCTTGTAGTTGAGCTGAGGAAGCAGAGCCTTCAGCTCCTTCAGGGAGATGCTGAGAACGAAGCATCGCACATCTAAGATTCACGTCACCGTCATTCAGACCAATCACGAGACGGGAGCACAGCGTGAAGCTGGACGGCTCTCCAGATGTTCCACATTCAGACACACAGAGACTAAACTAAACACCTACATCTGGAAGACTATCGCATTGGCTGCAATGTGCATTTACTGGAACTATCATCATCAGACAACCTGATCCTGCTTCTAATGAATAACCTTCTACTTCTATTCTGCCTTAAGATATTGAAATGTATTTAATCCTAATGTGCATGTTCCTGAATCTCTGCACCATAGTTTATAAAAAGCTCTGCACACACACACTTAACAGAAAGTGACGACTCACTGATGACAAGGATCAGTATCAGCACAGGACAAGAGAACACAACGTTACAAACACACACACGTTTACATGTTACATTTAGGGAACACCTTCTAATGATGATACTATATTAATGACGTGACCAATAATTATGTACAGTACCTGTTTGTTTTGGTCTGATTGACAGAATACATCTGCTTCCTCAGCCAACTGTAGAAAGAAGGACACAGAGATGAATCAACACACTCAACAACCTGTGTGTGTGTGTGTGTGTGTGTGTGTGTGTGTGTGTGTGTGTGTGTGTGTGTGTGTGTGTGTCTGTGTGTGTCGTGTGTGTGTCTGTGTGTGTCTGTGTTCACCTCTCTATGAGAACCGGAGTGGGAGCGGCCTCTGTCTCTTGCCTCAGCAGTTCGAGTCCAATGAGCCATTTCTGAGCCTCCTCTGCAGAATCAGCTGTTCACAGGAGCAGAACAAAGACAGATGAGCTTCCTGCACAGAGGTGTATCAGTGTGAGGTGTATCAGTGTGAGGTGTATCAGTGTGGGACAATGAACAGTTCACCATGACATCAGATCTGCTGTTTACACGAGGAGACGTGTTCAAACCGCTGCAGCCCACCGAGCTTCAGAGAGACACTTCACACGTCATGACTGTGATCAGAGGTGTTTCTGCTCAGGAAGTTTCCAGACGGAGGGAAACGACCTGACGGTGTTTCAGTGGCAGCCGTGATGAGAGCGGCTCCACTTCTCCATCAGTGCTTCCTCTCTGTCCTCCGTCAGCAGAGGAAGCACCGGACCCTCCTTCCATGTGTGTTTGAGCTGTCAACTAAATGATATGACTGTTTCTCTTAATGAAACTAATTAATGTTGGTTTTTAATGTCACGTAACAACCACCCAGTGTTTCTAACGGCCTCGGACCTTTCAGGACCAATATTTACATAAAGAGTCAACAGTTCTGGACGTCTCTGTGTCATCACATTTATTTGTATGTGAAAAAGTTAGCACTGCCGCCCCCCCCCCCCCCCCCCCCCGCCGCCACCAGCGACTACTAGCAAATGTGTGAATCTGTAAATCCATTCTGAAACTAGACATCAAAACACCACATCAGCGACCAATCAGAGACGTCCCCCATCCACACACACACACACACGCACACACGCGCACACACACACACACACACACACACACACACACACACACACACACACACACGCACACAGTTGTGATCGACTGTCCCTGGCTGAGACAGACGCCTGCTCCAGCAGTTGGTGGTTAAAGGTCTTAACCGTCAGTGAACGTCAGAGGTGAGAAGCCTCAGCTTCATGAGACACTTCTGTGTGTGAGCTGCTGCTGGAGTAACGTGCTGCAGCCGAGCGATGTGTTATCTCATGGTTCATTACTTCATCACAGACCCGTTTCTAACTAAAGAGCTCACCCCCCAGACTCAGGGTGTTGAGGACAAACTGCGAGCCATAGAAGATGGTGAAGCAGGCGTTCTCCTCGTGTTTGTCCTTTCCGTCCCTGAAGCGCTCAAAGTCCTTGGAGTTCCTCCCGGGACGGATCTCCCTGATCTCGAACAGGTCCACTGAAACACAGCACACACTGGACATCAGAACTTGACTTTGATTGAGCGGGTTGACATCGAGGTCGAGACACATGAGGTACAGGCCTCAAAGACAGATCTGCCCATTGGTGTGAACGACAACATGAACTAGGAGGGAAACAGGGATTTCAATGATGAGGATACTTACAGACGCCGTCGGTCTTGTCCGCTGTGCGTGTCCACGCCACCTGGCGGGTCTCCATGATGACCTGCACGGTGAGCCGTTCTGCTTTCTGCCGAAACACCGTCATGACCACACCCATCTCCATGTCCCGTTTGATCAGGATCTTCTTGTACTCCGTCATCTCGCCTTGCTGCCCAGAACGAGCCATCTCTGCAGGGGGGAGAAGAAACCCAGAACCTTCAGTCACAGGGTTCGGGACCAGAGTCAAATCAAGTCCTCACAGCTCAGTCTTCAGATGTTTCGGTCGTCACATCTTTCCAGACGTTTGAGACCTTGGTACAGGGTTTCTTTCTCTTTATTCAGATTTTAAAATGCTCTCACTCGAAACCCTGCGCTCTCACTCGCACAGCCCCTGCTTGTGCTTGGATTTGCTCCGTTTGTGCTCAAACTGCTTTTTAAAACCAGAAGTTACCATATTTGGAGGAGCGTGGGGGGGGGGGGGGGGGGGGTGGAGCCTGTCTTAGATCTCGAGGACACTGCACGCCCACCTTCACCTGCCACCTGCACCCATTGGACAGTACTAGCTGTCAATCACACTTTGGTGTCCACGCCCCTTTGTGCTATAAACTCTGTATTTACTGACGTTATAAATAAAGTGAGAAGTGCACTTCCTCGTTGGCTTCACTTGGTCTACGTCCATTTTTATTTACCTTTTTTATATTATTTACATATATAATAAATATCAGAGATCAGATCTAACTCATTGTGACCTTTGTTGCTTTCTCTTTTATTTCATTCTCATTATTTTCAGACTCTCTACATCAATAATAATTATGTTACGTGTTCCCCACACTGTATTCTTGTTTCATTAGTTTGAGGAGGAAGTTGGAGAAGCTGGCGGTAATGAGGATGAGGTGGTTTTGATTTGAGTAAAATAAAAATATGTCTTCAAACAGTGGTTAACATGAGGAATATGTAGTGGTGACAAAAGACATGTAGCGTCTGCACATACGTGTGTGTCAGTGTGCATATACGTGTGTGTCAGTGTGTATATACGTGTGTGTCAGTGTGTATATACGTGTGTGTCAGTGTGTATATACGTGTGTGTCAGTGTGTAGATACGTGTGTGTCAGTGTGTGGACGACACAATGCCCAGTATTTAACTTGCAAATGAGCAGAGTGAGATATAAAGAACACAACACCACAGGAAGAGTTCTGTGGAAACAAATTTCAATGAAACTGTGTATTAATGTCAACAATACTCGGTGAGCAGTTTCCCTCCTGATGTCTACTCTGAAAAATAATGTATCTGTATTCAGAGGTCATTGAAAATGCATTATTATCACAGACTGTAAGTAAAGATGGACGACACATCTCCGCTTCCTTCCGCTGTTTGAGAACAACGTTCCTATGAAGTCGAACAACTCGGAAAGTCAGTGGAAATGTTCGTACCCGAGTTGTCGTCATCGCCGATAAACATCATTTCACAACCTGCTCTTAACGTAGCTTTTAATGTGAACTTGTTAAACTGTGTCTTTGGCTCCTCACGCCACGTTTCAGTCAATACAGACATTGTTATAATTAACATGCACATTTTAAACGACACGCCTGTCGTACCAACATGTGAATAGGGGAAACCCTCCACACTGCGCCTTCACAACTTGGGAAAGGCTCCTTCCCGAGGAGCCTGTGGACGAGGTTACAGCATCGTGCTAACACAGGAACCGAGGGAGGGGTCAGTGTTGATGGAAGCTAAATAAAATACAGAGATGAATAAAACCTGGTCCTGAGCACTGAGGACCTCAGATCACGCTTTTCCACCACAGGGCAACTCAAGGGCCAGTTTGGAGCCGGGGGCCCGTATCGAACGTGTTCTTTGGCAAACGTCCAGGAGAACTGGTTCGACTCCGGCAGCAACACTTCACTGGTTTGGGGAAATGATTGTTTACGCTGTAGTCCACCATTGATGATGTCATGCTTGAAGTCAGCACGAGTGTAGCTTGGAAATCAGAGACACACACACAGAGCGACGTGACGCAGCCGGAACCCAACGGATCCTCTCTGACACCAGAACATGAGCCCGACAGGATCTGCATAGACCAGAGACAGACAATCCCCAAATCCAGAATGAAAAGCTCGGTTCATCCAGGGACTGTTTGTGAAAATGGACGTAGACGGAAAGTGAAGCCAAATGCAGAAGTGCCTGAAACCTGTGTTCTTCAAAGAGGTCATTTTCTCTAGAAGTCTGTGAGAAGCACTCATCTGACTTTAAAACTGTAACGGAGAAAACGTGTGTAGTGTCATTACATCCTGGTTTCATGTGCAGTAAACACAGCCTCTCCTGACATGGACGTGTTTGTTCACACGCAACATGAACGTACATGGCTGCTGCGGCTCAGTGTTGTGTCTTGCTGCTGCGGCTCAGTGTTGTGTGTTGCTGCGCGGCTCAGTGTTGTGTGTCGCTGCCGCGGCTCAGTGTTGTGTGTCGCTGCCGCGGCTCAGTGTTGTGTGTCGCTGCCGCGGCTCAGTGTTGTGTGTCGCTGCGCGGCTCAGTGTTGTGTGTCGCTGCTGCGGCTCAGTGTTGTGTGTTGTGTGTTGCTGCTGCGGCCGTATGAGGACATTTGTTTGTCTGAATAACCACAGTGATCCAATCGGTCCGGTCCCTTCACACGGGTGAAGGTCAAACCAGGAAAAACAGGGGAATAGTTAAACAATCAGTGAATCATCAACTGAAGGACGCTTGTTAGTTTTCACACTCCAGGTTTCTCAGTGTTTACAGTGCGTTCAGGAACTGTTCACGCCTCAGGCGCCGAAAGTGAAATAAGCATTTCTGTACATTATCAATCTACTCACAAAAGAATTTTTAGAAATGTTTGCACACAACTGAAAATATCAGAACTAAATAAAAGTAAACACACTTTTACTCAACACAAGGTTGAAGCGTGTTCGGCAGCGATGACACTCTCATGTCGTCTTGGACACGATGAGACCAAGTGTCCACACTCTGTGACGTCACCCGCTGGTTTGTGAGCTGCTGCTCTGAAGCCCCAGGTTCACATTGTGTCCAGCGCCATCTTGGTTTTTAAAACCAGAAGCACCCATATTGGGAGGAGCGGGGGGGGGGGGGGGGATGGAGCCTGACTGAGAGCTGGGGGACACGGAACTGTTTTCTGTTTCTACTTTAATTGCATTGGAGCAGCTTTGGTTGCCTGCAGGTGAACGGCCTGTTGACCAAAGTGCTTTTCATGAATCTGCGTTCACGATCGGAGAGCTGTTGATGGAGGTTAACCAAAGTGTCATCTGGACCTAAAACACGTACACGAAGTTTCACTGTAGTTCACTGGGTTTGTGCCGAGAGAAGTTTGACTTGTGCGATAAAGGAACTTGTGTGTTTGATCTGGAAGCCCCCAAAATATTGTCCGTTACCCCCGGGGGCTAATTCGAGATGGAGACTTTTGAGGGCAGAGGAGTCGCCCTCTGCTGGTCAATGGAATAGAGGTTTGAGGAACTCCCACATCGGCTTCACTTTTCAGACGCAGACTCGACGTCCTTGTTTCACGGTCCCTGGTGCCGGAGCAGCTGAATCGCACCGAGACGTGTTTCTTCGCCTGCAGCTCTGAGGGTGGAGGGCTCCGACCACTCTGCTCTTTACTATCGTTTCAAAGCGATGAGCACAACTGCTCTTCATAGACACCATGTGGTCACCTGATAAACCCTGCGTTGTTAAAAACTCTATGAAATATGAATAACAAATGAAGTTTACGTTGATATTATTCTTGTTTAACAAAGTGGTAACTCCAGATAACAGCAGAAGTCTGTGGTCACGGAGCCGGTGCGACAGAGCAGAGAACCGACGACCCTCGTCACACACATCATCATCTGCAGAGCAGGAGATATGCTGCTCGTAAAAAAAGAAAAAGGCGGATTTCCCCCTTTCTCACTTCCAACCGACTCAACACGAGTTTGACACGAAGCTGCTGAATACTAAAAAACAAAGATCAGGAGAAAATGAAAGCTCACCTTTACAAGTGAAGTTGGTTCTTTTCAGCTGTGCAGTTTTCTATCGGATCATGATTTGAAAGTTGTGAGATGAAGCTGCAGAGGATGTGGAGTGTTGACAGAAAGGCCAGCCGCAAAACGGTCAGTTCCTCTATCTGAGAGGACGAGGAAGTAAAAGTTCACTTGCATTATAGACCCACACGGAAAAAAAAAAAAGAAAAGAAAAAAGGCCGGAAGAAAGGACGGTATCTATGCAAACGAGGCTGCACAAGAAACGAGAGCTGCAACTTTGACCTCAGAGGACGAAGAGACAGAAGAGACACGGAACTCGAACCTCCAAGGATCGTTTAATTCACCTCAAATGAGCCGAGCTTCAAATGAAAGAGTGAAAAGAAAAGTGATGGATCTGCCTTCACTAGTATCTGTGTGATTATCATTGGTCGAGGGGAAACTTAGACCTGACACCTTGACAGTTAAATCTGAAAGTTTATAAAAAGTAAAAATGCTGCAGAATTACACTGTATATTCATGGATGCATTTAGTAAAGTATTTGAATCATGTGGCTGCTCATTTAGTTCTTCTACCCAACTACACACACTCATAACGATCAGTCCCCTAAACATCAGTTCTCATGAAGATCCATGAATTAACCTCTGAAGGGGGTCTTCATGGGGTCACGCCCCGCCGCTCCACATAACTGCAAGGAAAACAGTTGTGTGATTTCTGCATAATCCTTCTGTTGACTCCTCCATAGTGGACATTATATAAATAATGATGCATTGGTCTGACAGTGTTAGTCTGAAGAACAGCGCCAGCCTGTGAGTTAACCTGCGGAACAAGTTTGGTTTAATAGATCAACTTTCTACACAATGAACAAATACAGAGTTGTTATGAACAGTGTTTTATTTAGCTGGGGGGGGGGGGCAGACACACTGAACTTATTCTAATATTTTCACAATGAATGTATGTACCAATGCATCAAGGTTCTTTGTGGATCCTTCTTTGTGAACGGCTGTGAGATTACACCACAGATTTGCATTTATAACTTGTTTCAGTAATTTGCATGGTAGCAGCACCGGGGGGGGGGTGTGTGTGTGTGTGTGTGTGTGTGTGTGTGTGTGTGAATACAGGGTTACCTGTCACTCAGAGCACGAGCTCGGCGACGCGATGTTTTACAGGAAGGTTGGAAAAGTTGGACTAAGTTAAATTAAAGTGAACGAACACAGTTCACGGATGAAGCGGAAGAAGCTCCAGACTTTAATTAAAACAACTACACAAGTTTACACACACACACACACACACACACATATTAGCCTATTAGTTTCATATCACAACACCACAACTACTCACCATTACTTCCACTATATATGTATGTCTGTGTACATATACATATGTATGTATATATATATTTTATTTACTTATACATATGCACAACTACAGTATACATCAGAAATATGTTGAATCTGTGCAATTATAATACTATAATCAATTTGTTCATGTACTTTCTCTACCCATAATATTCTATCAGTAGTGACACATGTAGGATACAGTAAATACATATCTCTGTATTCTTTGTATATATTTTTATTTTAATTGTTTATATTATTCTATAGCTATCAACGCTGTGCGCACGCGCACACGCACACACACACACACACACACACACACACACACACACACACACACACACACTTTAATCTTCAGGTGATGATCTGGATTCTGTGCTTTCTGGTCGACTGAGGCCCCTCCCACATCAGACACAGTGCAGGGGGAATCGAACACGTCCACACTGATGGTCGGTCTGGCGCCTGCACACTGGGGCCTTTCAGTCGTCAGATCGGACTTTGCAGATCACTTATTTGCCAGGCTTAGCTTAGCTTAGCTTAGCTTAGCTTAGCTTAGCTCAGCTTAGCTTAGCTTAGCCTGGTTTACATTGTGAGAGTGTCTTCTGGAGCCAGCACCATCTTGCAGCACGTCTTTAAGTCAGATGTGATCAAATCCCATCACGTGTGAGCAGCAGGTGAACCAGGGGCCCGTTGGCCCTCAGTGCTCGTCGTCCTCCTCCGGCTCCCTGAGGCCCTGACTGTGCAGAGTCTTCCCCGACATCTCCATCATGGCCTGGAGCTCTGGGTTAACATCCAGGATGCTCTTCTTCTTCTTCCCGTCCACCTCCTCGTCCTGAAGCACACGACAAAAGGGACAAACCATCATTCTCTCCAGGAGACAGCTGTGTCATGTAAACAACTATGGACCAGTGTTCCCTACATATTGCTTCACAATAATATGAGGTCACTGTGATCTTTGACCTCCCAAATTATAATCAGTTCATCCTCGAGTCAACCGAACGTTTGTACCGAACTCCGTCAAGGTGTTGGTGTTGTGTTCACCAGAATGGGACGGACAGACGACCTGAAGGCCTCTGGCCACTGGGTGTCGCTGGGCGGGACATGAAGGTGTAAACAGAAGAACGGAACATTTGCTCTGACCTCCTCTGGTTCCGGGGGTTTCCCGACGGCCCACACTTCCACTGAGTCCAGGGTGAAGTCCTCCTCTCCAGAGAGCTGCGGGCTGCCGTACGTGGAGCACTTGGGTCGGGCACGGCTATGACCACGGCCAAAATCACGCTCCAGCCACAGGCCGAAGTAGCCGTGCTGACCCCCCATACCCTGGTGAAGGCACACGTAAAGAATGAAGACGAGCACTGTTACTGTACATATTATCGTACATATAAATATAAATATAGTATTATTAAGGTCTATTTATTGTACTCTAAAGTAGGAATTTAACTGAAAAACTGCAGTTTCATTTTAAAATGTTGACGTTAACCACCAGGCAGAATAAAAGCTCTCCTCTGTTAAACCCGTGAGTCTCACCAGTCCGTTGGGCATGGTCTGCTGATTCTGGTTGAGATACATGAAGTGTTGGTTGTATCCTGTTGCTGTGTAAACTCTCAGTCTGGGGAACACAGTGAACAGGAAGCATCTGGAGTCACCTGCACACATAAACACACATAAACAAATCATGGAGATCTGAGACAAGTCAAGTGACAGCTCAGAGAATGACTTCCTCCCCGAGCCAGTTAATCGGAGCTCGTCTGGTTCAACATGAGAGTGAAGTGCTGCAGTTTGAGTGACTCTCACCCTGGAACTGAGGCTTGACGTCCCACGCGTGGGAGGCGAAGCCCCCGAACGCGTGGCCCTTCGAGTCTTTGACCAGCAGCAGAGTCGGCCCGTGCTTCGTCAGGCCGCTCACCATCCTGGTGAAGCTCTCCCCGTGCAGCTGTGTGGAAAACACAAGTCTCCAGGGGGCGCTGTAGCTGTCTGGCAACTGGAAAGATTAATAGAGTTGAGAAAGGATAAAAGAAAGCGGAACAATGACAGCGTCTGCAAATTGTAATAGTGAAACAATAAATACAAATGAAGCTTAAGATTTTAAAGTAAAATGTGTTTTCTGGTTGAGTTGAAGTCAGGTCACCAAACTTGGGTTTACATTTGTAAATATACAACTTTTGTAGAAGTTCCACCAAAATTTTGGTCAAACTAAAGAATAAGTGAAGTATTAAGAATCACACACGTGACAGTGTGAACGTGTGTGATTCTGACCTGTGGGGCCAGAAACATGATGGTGGGAAGGTCCAGGAGACACTTGAGATCTTTCCAGGGTGTGTCCCTGCAGGGGGGGAGGAGGGTGGGGGCCGGCCGTCCACTCAGAGACACGTTCAGTCCTTCAGCTACCAGCATCTCCAGGTACAAGGAGACCTGGGAGACCCTGAAGATCCAGTCCTCCAGACAGGAAACATCACAACCTCCTTCTTCTGAGGAACAGAATCAGCTTCAGTCACGTTTTTCTTTCTGTTCACAAATATTTAACTCATTCGTTTACCTGCAGGTTTGAGTTCAGAACACATCTGCTCTGCCAGGAGTCCGACCCCCAGGGAGACGTCACCCATTCTCTCCGGCTTCCAGCCCTGCAGGCGCCCCCTGTGGACCAGAATCTGAACTACAGCAGAGATCAGGTCCTGCAGGAACTGTGGGGGTGAGAAAAAGGGTCAAAGTCAGGCGTGAGAAGGGAAGGATGGAGTGAGACGTGAGGGTCAGATTAAAAACACCACCTCTACTCACCTCTGCGACCTGCTCACACGTGACTGCTGCCTCTGCTCCACGACGGGACATGGCCATGACCAGAGGAGCCCGTTCCTCCGCGGTTCCCCGCAGGGTGTCTGCCAGGAACATAACCATCTGCTCACGGCCGACTCCAGACGCAGCGGAGGTGCTCGTCTTCCCAGCGGCTGCAGGCGATGCCAGGCCTGGGTCCATGCCACACATGCACTGGTAGACCCTCCTTATCATGGAGTCTGGTGCCAGGCTGCCCATTGAGGACTGAGAGCGTCCAGAGGAAGAGGTGATTATACACAAACAAAATACTGTGGGTAGAATAACAGAGCTGTAGCTGCAGGAATCTATAAAACATAAATAAATTAGAGACAATAATAACTGGAGATGGAAACGGAAATGGATTTAAGCTCCAAAAGTGTATTTAGTAGTTTCTCATACTGACATTTGTGTTTATGCTGCTTCCTCAGAATGACGCCTGTACTAGTAATGAAAACTGCTCTGGTAGACAGACCTGCAGCATCTCAAGTGTGAGAGTCTTCCCGCTGGCGTTTTCTCAGGGGCTCCTGGCGGGCCCCCAGCCCCCCCCTGCAGCCGGTTGAACACCCCCTCGACCACAGGCCGCTCTTCGGGGCGGAAGCGGGCCATCCGCTTCTGGACCACCACGCTCTCAGTGTTACCCATGGCCTCTAAAGTCCAACACACAAGCAGGGCCGAACACACAGTGAGATTAAAGAAAAGAAATCTAAACCTAAACTAAACTGCACAGCCACGTTGCCCTGATAAGATGCAACCAGCTGTACTTTAGATCAAATGAGACAAAACTATGAATAATATGTTCTTCATTTGACATCAAAACAAACACAGCTGTCCTTCAGAAGCCATTGACTGGTACGAATCTGGATCGGGGGGGCAGACACTGGAATTTGTTATCTTTCTACATTGTGAGCATTTCACATTCTATATATATCCATGAAATGTTGCGGAGGATTGGGGCATTTTACATTTGGTGTGGATCTGGATCAGGAGACGTATCCAGGAATCTATTTTCACTTTCTGTAACATTATTTTTCAACATTTTCAGTTTTCCTGGGTAATAATCAGTAATCAATAATGTTCAGAGGTATATGTATAAGTGTGTGAGCGTTGGTACACTTGATTGGACTTCAGGGAGTGTCGGGCCTTGGACCTGCAGGAGTCCACCTCCATGGCCGGGTCCTGGAGGACCACCGGGGAAGGGTCACCCACAGACTCGTGGTTCCTTTCTTTCCCAAACCCACTGATCTAACACGCAAAGGTTTACATGTGTATTCGTGGTTTTGTATATTTGTATCTGAATGTTGTTTGATTTCTTGAATTCATTGTAATCACGGGTTATTTGCTTGTTTATCTCGAGTGCAGCGTTGTTGAACAGTTAATAGTTTGGATGATATCAATTATGATGCACATGGATTCTCCACAGATGTTTGTATTTATTTATAAGATAGATCATTGTATTTTATTAAAACAGATGTAAACATGACTCAGTATTGAATAAATGAATGAATGAAGTGAGCAGCTCCAGTGTGATTCAGCTCAACTGGAACCTGAACAACTCAATGATGATTTACTGAAGACACGTATTTAACAGCAGCCTGTGTTTGAATACATATCTTCAGATGTTCACTAAGTTTAAATCAGTGTTTCAGAACGAGCTGTGTCTGTGATTCAACAACATGTAGCTGGATGTGTGCTAGCTAACAAGCTAGCTAACAAGCTAGCTAACGGACAAGGCTGAATATTAAACTCTTCAGATAAAACAAATCAAAGACATGAATGAAGATGAAAGGAACAACTTCCACATTGATCTCAGAGTGTGTGGTGTGTGTGGGGGGGGGGGGAGTGTGTGTGTGTGTGTGTGTGAGTGTTTCTGACCTTTTAAATTACAGCAGCTCGGCCAACATCCGGTTTCTAATGACAACACACCGTCAACTTCCGGGTGACGACAGCGACGTCAGCCAATCAGAGGAGCCGCATCTTCCGTGAACGGTCCATGATGTCAAGAGGCGGGGCAAGTTATTTATTATTATTATTATTATTATTATTATTAGTAGTAGTATTATTGCTGTTGTTGTAATTATTATTGTTATTACTGTTATATGTAATATTTGTGTTATTAGTAGTAGTAGTCGTCATAGTGGTAGAAGTGATATAAGATGGTTTATTCAGAGAAGATACACACAGACATACAGGTGCATTATAATTATTAGTACTTATAGTAAACCTGAGCTCGAGTCATGAATATATCCACATGGTTCTGTTCACAATTAATGGTTCTAAAAAATAAATAAACAAAAAAGTATTGTTAAAGATTTG
The DNA here is from genome assembly GCA_006182925.3 of Reinhardtius hippoglossoides. Lineage (NCBI taxonomy): Eukaryota > Metazoa > Chordata > Actinopteri > Pleuronectiformes > Pleuronectidae > Reinhardtius > Reinhardtius hippoglossoides. Next base: position 1,243,163 of record CM031674.1, read on the forward strand.
AAGTAATATTTACCAAGGAAAAATAATGTCAAGTACTTTAATTGAATTTAAAATAAATAAAAGAAAACATAAATCATACAGTTGTGTTGTTCTGGTCTTTTTCTCACCAGTCTTATAGTTTTCCAGAAAGTAAAGAGTAAGTTCACTGACCTAGTTCCATCAGAGACACGCACCATGAGCACAGGACGACACGGGGACACGGGGACACAGGACGACACGGGGACACGGGGACACAGGACGACACGGGGACACGGGGACAGGATGACACGGGGACACGGGGACACAGGACGACACGGGGACACGGGGACACAGGATGACACGGGGCCAAGGGGACACTGGGACACGGGGACAGGATGACACGGGGACACGGGGACACAGGGACAGGGGACACGGGGACACGGGGACACGGGGACACGGGGACAGGATGACACGGGGACACGGGGACACAGGACGACACGGGGACACGGGGACACAGGATGACACGGGGCCAAGGGGACACTGGGACACGGGGACAGGATGACACGGGGACACGGGGACACAGGGACAGGGGACACGGGGACACGGGGACACAGGACGACACGGGGACACGGGGACAGGATGACACGGGGACA
>CM031674.1:1248773-1440329 GCA_006182925.3 Reinhardtius hippoglossoides
TTCCGGACCCTGGATTCCCCTTTGCCTGCTCCTTATCTGTTTTGCCTGACCTGATCCCTGACCTGCTTTCCGGACCCTGGATTTCCCTTTGCCTGCTCCTTATCGGATTTGTTTGTTACCTGACTGTCTACCTGGCTTTTGACCCCGGATCGTTCCAAATAAAACTGAACTCTTGTCTTTCCCTAAACCTGCTCCAGTGTCGTGCTTTTGGGTTCACGTCTGTCTTTTGGCCGCCCCTGACAGAACGATCTGGCCAAAAATGAACCCAGCCGACTCTGAGAATCTCCGGAGAGAGATGGCGGCTCAAGCTGGTGCTCTGCACCAACACGAGCGTCAACTTACCGCCATGGCAGAGGCTTTCCAAGAAGCTTCCGCACGCCACGACCAACATTTGGAGACTCTCAACGACCAGTTCCAGCGGTTAGCACTAGTCCATCAACCACCGGCTGTGTTACGGCCGGCCAGTCCTCCCGTTGATGCTATCTCCAGTCCGGAACCTTGCCTTAACGCTCCCGAACGGTTCTCCGGAGCTCCAGGTACCTGCCGGTCCTTCCTTACTCTCTGTTCGTTGACTTTTGAACTACAACCTCTCACATATCCCACCGAGAGGTCGAGAGTGGCTGGTATGATCACCCAGCTTTCGGGACGGGCACGGGATTGGGGAACCGCCGAGTGGGAGAAGCAGTCGGCGATCTGTTCTTCCGTGTCAGCTTTCGCAGATGGTCTCCGGAAGGTTTTTGACCATGCTACCCCCGGCCGAGAGGCGGCTCGTGGACTTTTCAACCTGATCCAGGGGAGTCGGCGAGTGGTGGATTATTCCATTGGATTCCGGACTCTCGCTGCTGAAAGCGATTGGAATTCAGCCTCGCTGACGGACGCCTTCTACAACGGTCTCTCTGACGTCATCAAGGATGAGCTGGCGGCACGGGATCCTCCGGCTGATTTGGACACGCTCATAGCAACGGCGATCCGCATCGACGGACGTCTCCAGGAACGGAGGCGAGAGAGGGCGGTGACGAGTAGTCACCGTAGCCGTCACCCCTCACCACCTTCACACTCCTCGTTTGCACCGATCGCGAGCGTTCCCAGCGAACCAGCGGAGCCGATGCAACTCGGCAGGACCCAGCTGTCATCAGCGGAACGACAGCGCCGCCAGAGGGAGAACTGCTGCATGTACTGTGGGCAGGGAGGCCACTACGTGTCATCTTGTCCGGTAAAGAGACCGGGCTCACCAGAAGTTCCGAGGGCGCTGGTGGGCCATATCACAAGTTCTGAAATGCCCCTTTCGGCCCCTTATCCACGCCCAGCTCTTCTGCAAAGGACAGGCTAACACGGTCTTGGTCTTAATTGACTCTGGGGCCGACACCAATCTCCTGGACCGTACTCTTGCCGTGCAGCTGGGTATTGAGCAGGAGCCTTTGGTCCAGCCCATCAAGGCCACCGCTCTGGATGGGCGCCTCCTCTGCACAGTAACCCACCGCACCATCCCTCTCCGTCTGGGCATGTCAGGTAACCACACGGAGACTCTCACGTTCCACCTGATTCATGCACCACAACAACCGGTGATTCTAGGGCATCCATGGTTACGCCAACATAATCCTCATATTGACTGGGTTACCGGTTCCATTTTACAGTGGAGTAACCACTGTCATGCTGTCTGCCTCAGATCTGCGTCATCTCTTGTCTCCAGTCCCTCTCCTCCTAACGAGTTTCCAGATCTTACAGGAGTTCCATCAGAATACCAGGACGTTAAGGAGGTGTTCAATAAAGCACGGGCCACTTCGCTTCCCCCTCATCGCCCGTATGACTGCGCCATCGATCTCCTTCCTGGCACCTCACCACCCAGGGGGCGACTATTCTCCCTGTCCACTCCTGAGACCAAGGCCATGGAGAGGTACATAAATGACTCACTGGCTGCCGGAATTATCCGTCCTTCTTCATCTCCTGCAGGAGCTGGATTCTTTTTTGTGGACAAGAAGGACAAGACCCTCCGGCCATGCATTGATTACCGAGGTCTGAACGACATCACTATTAAGAACAGGTACCCCCCTCCCACTAATCTCCTCGGCATTTGAACTGTTGCAAGGGGCCACAGTGTTCACCAAGCTTGACCTCCGTAACGCCTATCACCTTGTTCGTATTAGGGAGGGGGATGAATGGAAGACTGCATTCAACACCCCGAGTGGTCATTATGAATATCGGGTTATGCCGTTTGGACTGACTAATGCCCCTGCGATCTTCCAAGCTATGGTAAACGATGTTCTCCGGGATTTCCTTAATATTTTTGTGTTTGTTTACCTCGACGATATCCTGATCTTCTCTAAGTCTGAACCGGAGCATGTTCAGCATGTGCGCAGTGTTCTCCAGAGGCTCCTGGAGAATCAGCTGTTTGTAAAAGCGGAGAAATGTGAATTCCATGCCACTGAAGTAACGTTTTTAGGGTTTATCATCAGGGCTGGTCGTATCCTGATGGACCCCACCAAGGTCAAAGCAGTGGCTGATTGGCCTACCCCCACCACCCGGAAGAGGCTTCAGCAATTCTTGGGGTTTGCCAATTTCTATCGTCGGTTCATCCGTAATTATAGTTCTGTGGCGGCTCCCCTAACGGCTCTCACCTCCCAAAGACTCACCTTCCAGTGGTCCTCTGCTGCAGAGAGAGCATTCGGTGAGTTGAAGTCACGGTTCTCGTCTGCTCCCATCCTTGTCTTTCCAGATCCAGAGCGTCAGTTTACTGTGGAGGTGGACGCATCGGACTCCGGGGTGGGAGCAGTCCTCTCCCAGCGGGCTGCAGAGGACCAGAAGATGCACCCGTGTGCTTTCTTCTCCCGTAAGTTGTCACCAGCCGAACGACATTACGATATTGGGAATCGGGAGTTGTTGGCTGTCAAATTGGCCTTGGAGGAGTGGAGGCACTGGTTAGAGGGGGCGGAGCAGCCATTTGTGGTTTGGACCGATCACAAAAACCTGGAGTACATCCGGTCAGCCAAACGGTTGAGCTCCCGTCAAGCCAGGTGGGCTTTATTCTTTAAACCGCTTTGACTTTTCCCTCTCTTACCGCCCAGGATCTAAGAACGTCAAGCCTGATGCCCTGTCTCGTCAGTTCCAGTCCGACAGTGGTGTCACATTGCCGGAAAGTATCCTCCCCTCCAAGGTTGTCATCGGCGTTTTAACCTGGGACATTGAGGATAAGGTGAAGCAGGGTCAGGCTGATCTTCCAGCGCCCAGTGGTTGCCCTGGTAATCGCCTATTTGTCTCGGCGAAATTACGCTCCCAGGTACTCCAGTGGGGACATTCTTCTCGCCTTGCCTGTCACCCAGGGGTTAGACGCACCCTAGCTCTTTTGAGGCAACGCTTCTGGTGGGGTTCCATGGAGGAGGACACTAAGGAGTTCGTCGCAGCCTGCCAGATTTGTTCCCAGCACAAGAGTGCCCGCCACGCTCCTTCCGGTCTGCTCCAGCCACTACCCATTGCGCATCGTCCATGGTCTCACATCTCTCTGGACTTCGTCACTGGACTTCCTACATCGGACGGTAACACCACCATTCTCACCGTTGTGGATAGATTCTCCAAATCTGCCCACTTCATCCCTCTGCCCAAACTACCATCGGCCAAGGAGACGGCTGAACTTATGTTGCAACACATTTTCCGTCCGCATGGCCTCCCCATTGACATTGTCTCTGACCGGGGGCCACAATTCACCTCCCGGTTTTGGACGGAGTTCTGCAGTCTGTTGGGGGCCAAAGTCAGCCTATCCTCGGGGTTTCATCCGCAGTCTAATGGGCAGTCCGAGAGGATGAATCAGGAGATGGAGACTGCCTTGCGGTGCGTCGTCTCCCACAACCCTTCCTCCTGGTCCAAGCAGCTCCTCTGGGTGGAATATGCTCACAACACGCTTCCCTGTTCATCTACTGGACTCTCACCCTTCCAGTGCTCCCGAGGGTACCAGCCCCCACTTTTTCCGGAGCAGGAGCGTGAAGCCAGTGTTCCCTCGGTTCAGATGTTTATCCGTCGCTGTCGTCGCACCTGGTTGCAGGCCCGCTCTGCTCTCCTACGTTCATCGGACCGGTACCAGAGAGGGGCCAACCGGCACCGCATCCCGGCTCCCCAATACACTCCCGGCCAGAAGGTTTGGCTGTCCACTCGTGACCTCCCACTCCGGGTGGAGTCCAGGAAGTTGGCTCCACGGTTTTGTCGGTCCTTTTCCCATCGCCAGGGTCATTAACCCTGCTGCAGTCCGTCTCCGCCTTCCCCGGTCAATGAGGGTCCACCCAACATTTCATGTCTCCAAAATCAAACCTGTCAAAGAAAGCCAGCTTCAGCCCTCCTCCAGACCCCCACCACCCACCCGGCTTGTTGACGGGGGCCCTGCTCACACCATTAATCGTCTCATGAAGTCCCGACGGCGGGGAAGAGGCTTCCAGTATCTGGTGGACTGGGAGGGTTATGGCCCTGAAGAGCGCTGCTGGGTCCCGTCTCGCAATATCTTTGACCCAGACCTCATCAAGGAATTCCATAGGGCCCATCCTGACCAGCCTGGTGGGACGTCAGGAGCCGTCCCTAGAGGGAGGGGTTCTGTCACAACTTCACCCAGTTTTTAACAGTTTCATTGTCTGTTTATCTGCATCTCTAACCCATGTCATTTCAGATGTCAGCCACTCCCCTCTGCTCTGCATCACACGGATCCCATTACCTGCCCCACCCCCCAGACTCACCTGCTTTCCATTAGTCATCACTCACCCAGTATATCTACCTGCTCATTTCCCTTGTCCCCTGCCAGATCGTCTAGTGTGTTTTGTGCCTAGTCTTCCAGCGTTATCCCTGCCTTATCTGTTTTGCCTGACCTGATCCCTGACCTGCTTTCCGGACCCTGGATTCCCCTTTGCCTGCTCCTTATCTGTTTTGCCTGACCTGATCCCTGACCTGCTTTCCGGACCCTGGATTCCCCTTTGCCTGCTCCTTATCTGTTTTGCCTGACCTGATCCCTGACCTGCTTTCCGGACCCTGGATTTCCCTTTGCCTGCTCCTTATCGGATTTGTTTGTTACCTGACTGTCTACCTGGCTTTTGACCCCGGATCGTTCCAAATAAAACTGAACTCTTGTCTTTCCCTAAACCTGCTCCAGTGTCGTGCTTTTGGGTTCACGTCTGTCTTTTGGCCGCCCCTGACAGTAGTAGCAGTAGTAGTAGTAGTAGTAGTAGTAGTAGTAGTAGTAGTAGCAGTAGTAGTGGTAGTAGTAGTAGTAGTAGTAGTAGTAGCAGTAGTATATTAGACACATGGAAAGTTGTCGTTCATTAGCAGCTGGTTTATGAAACTGACTCATCCTGAAGGAACTACGATTATTTCATGTGTCAGTTAAAGACGGAAACACGTCCATGAGTCTCCAACTACTCATGTAACCTAACACACACACACACACACACACACACACACACACACACACACACACACACACACACACACACACACACACACACACACACACACACACACACACACACACGCACACAGCAGCTGGTTCAGTTCCTGATCACTTCCACCCAAAGGCTCTGCATTCAGCCATTGTGTAGTTGCCGTGGCGATGTGGGGCGATGGGTCTGGGGAGCGGTGGAGCTTTTGAAGAAGTGTAGATATTTAAAGGAGGGGTGTGTTTGTTTTTCTGCTGAGTTCAAGTATCTCCAGAGTCACTCCACCCTTCAGTAGTGAGCTTTAGAGAAGTAGGTGCGTTGCTTTCTGTATTTGTCTCACTGGATGGAAAGTGAACGTGACGCTTCTCAAACCCAAAAGTTGCCGTCTGTTGTTGTTTGAGGATTTTGCACATGTGGCTCCGGACGTCTTCGTGTGCATCTGGTTTGTTGTTCCTCGTCCTCGTAATGAACCACAGCTCACAGCTCGGTGTCGGATTCTCCCGTTGACCCGTGCCTGGATTTATCGTGATATTAGCCGAGCAGAGTCATTCAGAGAGTCGTTAACATGCACAGCCACTCTCCTCATTGTTATTTAAGTGTGTGTGGAGGCAGTTGACCTTTCAGTTCCATCGCCGGCTGCAGGTTCAATAAATAAATGGCTCTTTACCGGTTGTCACTGATTCGTGCAGAGCAGAGTTATCGTCTAATTAAGACGAGAGCGGCGCCCATTCAGAACTGTTACGATTAGAACGAGTCCATGTTTTATCTTGTGGTTATTTTTGAATGAATGTTCATACAAACAACTTCACCACCGACACTGAGCTTCTTCTGTGGGTCTGTCGGTGTTCACCCTTCGAAAACATGTGAATTCATTCATTCTGTAAGAATAAAATACATTTACTCCGCATTTAGAATTTCAAATTGCTTTTATTTTTCAGTTTCTTAAGAAATGTACTGAACCGGACTCTGTAAACAGGGCCAGTTTATTTGACAAGTGAACCTGAACATTTAATCTGCACCAGGAAGTAAAAACACGACATGAATATGAAAACTCATCCCCGTGGATCCGTCTTTTGAACAGAACAGGAAGTGAACTGTTCAGCTTCCTGACACACGGACACAGATTAGAACGTCTGCTTGGTTTCAGTTTGGTTGTTTGTTCGGTGCTCGGACAGAAAGAAGAGGAATGAGCAGCGATGCACTTTTCTTCAGTTTGTTTTCTGCTTATTGGCATTGACTGAGCTAAATGATGACATCGTTAAACAACGACAATCACAAAGAAAACATATGTATTTATGTGTATACAAGTGTAGATAATAATAATAATAATCTACATAGAGATAGAGGGAACAGTAACAGGTAAGAAGAGATAAATACACAGTGATAAAGATGATATGAAAACCAGACATGTCTCATTTCAAAGGCTCCTTCAAATGTGTCCTTGCATCCCTGAGACATGACGAATTCAGAATTCCCAGAATTCATTGTGCTTCAGTGTCACAGAGGTGATGGTGATGGTGGCAGCAGACGAGACGTGCAACGCTTCAGGCTTCAACTCGACCAAACAAGGGGCGTTAAAACGTTCCTGTCGCGTCCAACTCCCGCTCTGTTGCTAGGAAACAGCAGCGAGCTGGTGACGGCCATCACAGGAATCCTCCGCAGACCAGACTCGCTCTCTCTTCCAACACGTGCTGCTGCTTTTCACAGGTGATTGATTGAGATGGTTCAGTCTTTGTTATTCCATCTGGAGTACCGCCTCCTGCTGGACTGGAGTTAAACGGGGTTTTCACACAAATCGGTTTAACTGATCTTCCTGTGTCTTTAGACGCACGATGGAAATGACGTGATCAATAGAGTATTAGCTTTAATATGAGAGGTGATCATTGGCAGTGATGGAAACCAGTAGTGACACCGCAGCAAACAGACGTCCCATTGTGGAACCAGTGTGTAAATGTCCTCAGTAAACTGGGGAAACCGTCGCTGGTGTGAGGCGGGAGAATGAAGTGGCCTCGTTAGTCTCTGTGCCAACACTGTTACACACTGGCACACAGGACCATTCACACTCACCGTCCCCTATTCACATGGCCTGGAAGAATATGAAAAGAGACCCCCCCCCCCCCCCCCCGTCTCTCTCTCTCTTTCCCCCCTCGCCCAGTCGGGGTTCCTCAAACAGAAAAGAAGAAGAAAGAGAAAACGCACAATTCAAAAGTGTGTGTGTGACCGAAGCTTCTTACACTCGGATTGTTTACATTGATTTACACCGACTGAAAAAAATAAACAGGCAACGCAAAGAAAGATTTCAGTGTAAATAAAGATGGACGACGTGTCTCCACTGGAAAACAAACACGCCGAACACTCTGGATAACGGTGCAGCCATCTTGGGGTTTTCATTTCGCCTGCTGTGTTGGGGGGGGGGGGGGGAGTCGTCTTTCTGTTTGAATGACAACAATGAATGAAGAGATTGACTTTGTTCATTTGATATGATGTTGATATTAATACGTCCTCGTCGCTATTCAGACGTCATATCGCTGGAGGCGGAGACGGCAGCTGCTTCCTCTTCTGCCCCAGTTTGATCCAGATCCACTTCTCTCTGTCGGACTGAATTCACCTGATATCTGGGTTCAGACTGAACCGAGGAGTCTGAAGGTCTCATTGTTCATGTCAAAGTCTTTATGCACAGATTCAGGACTAGAGGGGATGGAACAAACAAACGTCAATAAGAGTTCAAAGGACTCTTGTTATTGATTCATTTCACACCAGATAAATCATCGGTTTTCAAAGACAAAAAACACACGTGAGATGTCAGAGGGAACATTTGGCTTTGTTGAGTAGATTCAACTCAGGGGCCCCCGAACGCACACACACACACACACACACACACACACACACACACGGGGCCCCCCTGCCTTTCTCCTTCTCGGGGGTGATGAGCTCATTCCCAGACCGCGGAGTTGCATCACCCAGCGCTCGTGCACGTGGACTCGGAGCCGTCTGGACTCAGGACCCCACCGAGCTGTGACTAACCAAACGTTGAATCAGTCAAACACGCAGATTGGAAGCGAACGGCTTTTATTTAAACCTCTGAATGTCCCGTCTTGTGTGTCCATGGCTGAGAGTTACACCGACAGGTTTCAGCCTTTCAGTGATTACGTTAAATCAAAAGTTCTTTGTTGTGCCTCCGCACCGGCATCACCCATTGGTCGGAGGTTTCAGGTGGTCTGTCCGTCCCAGTCTTGTGAACAGGACCTCTAACGATCGCCTTGTAGGGATTCCTTCAGATTTGGCACAAACGTTCCCTTAAACCCACAAATTCACTGATTCGATTTGAGTGGTCAAAGGTCAAATGTTAAAGGTCGAGGTCACCGTGACCTCAAATAGCTTCTTCAACACATCTCACTCAGACTCGAGGGAAGTTCTTCACGTTTTGACCAGTTGTTGGACTCAAAGATTAACTGATCAGATTTTAGAAGTCACAGGTCGAAGGTCACAGTGACATGATATGAATCTGGAAAAAAAGAAATGACATAGACTGAGACTGCTCTGGTTAATGCAGGCAGACGACCACAGGGCTCTAATTGTACTTCTGGTTTAGCAACTAGTACAAGACTTCATTCACCAAGTTACTGAGCTGAAGATGGATTCCAGTCCTCAGCCTGAACCCATGTAATCTGTGACATTTGTGTCTCTGGGAAAGCTCTTGAATGTACTGAGACAATTGTGCAATGTGCTCCGACAGAACACATGACTCGCTGTGGGCAGTGAACTATGCTGCTGTGCTGAGGAGGTCTGAGGAATGCAGGAAGGATCCGAGTGGTCTCGCTCGGCAGGAACCGATCTGACAGAATCTGTGCGTAACGCTGCTGACGAGAGGTTTGCTGGTCTCGGCTTTTAGCTCGGTGACGGTCGCACAACAGAAATATAGCAATAGTGAAAAGCTCACACATGCACAGTCTGTGTATCTGCTACAGTAAGACGGGCGATGCCAGTATTTACCGTCTCAGAGACCGGAGCTGTCAGGACATGCAGAAGAGGAGCAAGGCCGTGTGGGCGGGGACATACTTCATACTTCAACAGCCAAGCTAGACAATACTGACATGTACGATTTGTTAAATGTGTAATGAGTGTACGATCATGCTAACATCGGCCAATTAGCAATAAACATTAAGTAGAGCTGAGGCGGAATGTCGTTGTTTTGGAGGTTTTTATTTGTGGAAAAATGGAAATGAAAAAATGGAAATTCCGACTTAAAGAACGATCGTACGTGAAGATGGAGGATAGCTCGCCAAAGGTCAAGCCAAAACACCTGGATCGCCTCCTGGTGGCTGGCTGCTGTACAGGTCATAGGCCTCCTCCATGTTAGCAGACATAGAGCAAACTGAAAAGTCAATGTACACATATAATACAGACGTGTTACTTCCTCAGGAGGATATAAGATCGTTTCTTGAACTCAGGCTCAAACTTCTGAGAACTTTGCAACTTGTGGTTTTACCGAAACTAATTGTTTTCTCAGGAATAAGAAAAGGAAGCAACATTCAGAACTTGGCATCGTCTGCATAATATGAGGTGGATGTGGAAACTTCCTCACAACAGGGCACGGCCAATTCAAGGGAAGGAGTGGTTCTGACCGACTGACACAGCCTGACCACAGACGCCCAACAGACAAGAGTTTAGTTTTTCAACGTTTGTTCCAGTAAGTGGAAGAAATTTAGGAGCAAAATAGTCAAACATTCAGTCAGTGTTGTTTCTGCCAGGGACCCCTGTCCCCCTCAAGGACCCCTGGGGGGGGGGGGCCCAGGCCCAGGCCCCACTAGGAGAGCCCCTGAAATATAGAACAAGGAATTTGTTCTCTACGCTCAAGACTGAAATGAAGTTATTAACCATATTAGTGTGGCTCCTTCCAACTGTCACCTGTTTCAACTAGCCTGAACACACACACACTCTCACACACACACACACACACACACACACACACACACACACACACACAGCAACTTAAGCTTAAACTACACCCTCAACTCCTCACAGCTTACTTAAAGCCACGGTGAGAAACACCGGAGCTCTATCATTACACAACCTGCCATTAGTCCCCAAAGATCAGTGCCACCACCCAGACGCCTGTCACTCATCCTGCTGCGGCCATGTTTGATCAGACAAACCCTGAAATCCATTCATGTGAGTGCAGTAACACACACACAGACACACACACACTGGTGGTGGAGCTGGGAGCCATCGACCGACCTCCAGACCAGCGGCTGTCACTGAAGCACCGACATGGAAAAGAGACAATTAGTCCATTTAATGAAACTCTCTGTGGACCACCTCCGTCCTGGACACGCCGAGTTCCCTCACCTGAGCAGGACGTGGGCGCCAAGCACAAGAGGCTTACTCACTGCGGATTAAGTCATTAGGAAAGTGTTTAACTGTCACACCCTCATCATCAGTGATGAAGATTTACTGATTTAACTCAGGGCACAGTGAGGTCACTGAAACCGTCCGATTGGCTGTTATAGAGCAGCAGGAAATCCACCTGATTATAAGATGAACGAGTGACTTAGTAATAAAATGCCTTTGAAATGATTAACATTTAACGAGTGACTCATTCATTTATTGAGGTCAGACAACACAGTGAGGAACTAATTGAGACGCTGAATGACCAGTGGACTTTGTTTTTCTCCTCGCCCACGGCGGACGGGCTCAACGCGAGGGTTACGGCCGTATCCATGGAAACGCTCGGGAGTCCCTGAGCGAGCAGCGCCGGTTGCCGTGTGGGCTTTGACTCCGAATGCACAAAGTGCCAGAATGACCTCATCCTGCACCGACAGAGAAAAGAGATCCGAGAGAACATCTCGGGTCATGATGATCCACTTCTTGGAATAAAGAGACGTTTTAAAGGATGAGGCGAGATATGAGAAGAGGAAGTTTTTTGGTTTCATTTTGCATTTTGAGAATAAGCAGAATAAACTAAACTTGAAACAGGATTTAAGTGGAAGCTTTATGAATATTTCAAACTGCTGACAATGCTGCATTTCTACTAAATGTCTTTATATATATATTATATATATATATTACGAGGAAATTCTGTCTCTTTCAGAGGTAATCAGTAATCAGTGATACCGAATCAGAGCAAACCTCACAGGTCAAAGTTCACCAACGTTTCACACCATGAAGCCCTGCTGTTGATTTACTTTGCTACAGGAAGCAGATGTTTTATTCAAACGTGTGGCCGAGCCCGTACGGTGCAGTCACACCAAAACACAAAGCCAACGTTGAATAGATTTCAAATGTTCGAGCCGCCTGCTCCTCCTCATGCTGCCACAGACGTCAGCTCGGGCTTCTCCTGCAGATGTTCTGTATTTGTGCATCTCAACAATAAAAGAATATCCAGAGTAAAAACGTGAAAGTTTAAGATTAGAGTCGAGCTTTAAAAGCAACAGAGAACCGGCTGTTGGCTTCGAGCTGAGGTGCAGGACAAGATGTGCACGTGCTTCATCCGAAATGTTTAAGTTTAACATTGAACAGTTTGTGGATCTTTATGTGAAGAATCAGTTTTTAAAATGCTAAAGGAGGATGTGTTTAAACCCGCCCACGTGTTTATTGGTTTGTCGGATTTCCTCGAAACCTGGAGGAAGGATGCACAGATGACGTCTTTCAACAGTTTTCAAAGAGAATAATTCTTGACTGAGCTCTGAGTGATTCTAGGTTATATTGATTTATCTCTTTTTAAAAACAAACTAGATCTGTACTTTGTGCAGAACTTATAACATCTTCAAAGTCAAGTGAAGAAACATGGAACCAGCATGGACACAACCCAACCTACTGGTACAGGGACATGTATTCACCAAACTTTCACTTGTGGTTTTGTAAGTTTCAGAGACACACAGAAAAAACTTCAAGAAGCCAGTTTTGTAAAAGAAAAAACATCAAATTTTATTTTGAAATGACTGATTTTGTGCCAGTTTTCTTTCTTTTTCTTGCATTATTTTTTGAAAATCTCTTCCACCAATATCCTAGACAACAATGCTCTTAAAAATGAAAACAAAAGAGGTCAAACCCTTAAGAGAAGATAAAATTCATCTCAAAAATAAAACTAAATAAAAAAAAGTCCTATTTTTTGCAGGGGGGAAGGGGGGGGGGTGTTTAAATTAATAAAAAGAGATGCTACAACCGAGAAACGGCTCCGCCTGGGTTCAGATGACAAGCCCAGGCTCATGCATTGATGACGCGCGTGCCAATCAAAGTCCCGCTCACATGTATGGAGGATAGCCAATCACAGTGTAGTGTCCACAGACTCCCATGATGCCCCTCTCTCCATGGGAGACTAAGGCAGTCAAACACAGTAGGTTACAGTATATCATGGATACCTTTCAGATGAGACACCAGAGGAAAAGATCTCCGCTCTCAAAGACGACGTGCTGCTGAGGGATCAGAGTCTCGTCTACAGATTCTGTTCCAGCTCTGGAAAATTCTAACATCGACTATTTCCTACAGAAACTGGAGGAGAAAGTGAACAGTACAAACACAGTAAGACACAGGTGGACCGCTGATAAAAGAGATTCACAGAACAACGCTTGAGTATGAAAACAGGAGGATGAATCAGAGTCAGCCTCGACCTTGAGGATGGAACGCAAACTCAACTGTCTGGCTGGAAATGCAGAAGTGGCTAAATGTGAACTTGATGACGCTTCCTCACAGTGAGCTGAAAACCATCTGGAGATCTTTTCCTCCGGGCGGTTCAGTGTATCACGACTAAGAGATGTTCTGGTGTCAAAGCACACGCCTGCAGGTCGCTGCAGCCACGTCACCAATGAAGTCACTTCCCATCCAGTTAAGTTACGAACAGTCTAAAACATGTTCCACGATCACAGTACGGCGCGTTGAAGGGAAACCCTTGAGCTGATCACATCCTCATTACATGAAAACTCAGACCGGGCCGAGGCCTCGATGTTAACTTCACTCTGCTCAGCTGCGGCTCAGCTGAGATGAGGATGAGTGTGAGATGATGATGCACAGTAGATAACCAACCATGAGCTGACTGGGGAGAGGGCGGCGGGCGGGAGAGGAGAGGACCTGCTCGTACGGTTGCATCAAGCCAGCATGAGAACTATCGCATGTAATCTGCGTTCTGTCAGAGCGACGGCGTGTGTGCAGAAACAGGGTGGAAGAAAATACACAAGCCAATCGGTCTGCAGGGCGTTAATCAATATATCGGATCGCATTTGTTCAATTGGTCCAAAACACAAGGTCAAACTGATAATTTGTCATTTTACTGCGGGTTACTTGTGGGACTATTTCTTGCTCCTCCGGGAAGATTAAGAAACGTCAAACCCGAGGGCGCGTGCAAAAAGATCACAGCCAATTTCTATTTGTTCATATGATTTTTTCGTTTTTGATCTTTTTCTGAAAAGGTTTGAAAACTCCCCGGTGACGTCCGAGAGTCTCCGCTTGTTGCCTGGCAACTGCTTCCGTGTCATTCTCACACTCTTGTTTGTGGACACATAACGTAACGAGACTGGAGAGGTGCTGGTCTGGGATCTGTTAAACTAACCAGCATCTGGCTCCAGCTGCAAATCAACTAGAGAGACTCACGTTTCTCATGTGAAGCTGGAAAACAGCAAAAAGGTGCAAGTTTTAATATTTCTTTAGCAATTCAGTGACGTCTCCATGTTCAGTGATGATTCGGCTCTTTTCGTATCTTACAGCTACACAGACAGATGGAAGTAAGTATGTTCATGCACTCACTTTAAAGTCAAGTGGATTTTGAGGGGCACCAATAACATCTCTGCCGATACACATGAAAAAGCTGCTGCGTAGAGATTATTAAGAAGCTGTTAAATGAGTTTTCACAATGAGTTATTATCAGGCAGCGTACGTGTTGTGTGACGAGTGTTTGGAACACTCACTCTGGCTCTGCTGTGTGTTGGTTCATTTGCCAGACGTCGCTTTGAAAGTAAAATGTTTGTGCTTGGCGCGTGCTTCTCTTATTTTCTGCAGGTGACCTCTCCTTCCTGCCACGCCCTCTCCCCAAGAGGTAGCAGCCCTGCCCCAACACTCCCCAACCCCACTTATTCCAACCCCGCCAAAACCCTACCCCACCCCGACCCCCTTTCCCTCCATACCCCCACCCCGACCCCGACACTTCCAGTGGAATGTGGCACTTCTCTACTCGGCCTGAGCATCGTAGTTGGCTCCACCGGCCTTCTTCAGCTCCGTGCGGATGTAGTCCTCGTCCAGTTCCCTCAGGTCACTGATCATGAACTCCTTAGCAAAGTTCTGCAGAGACAAAACAGGAGCTGAAGTGAAGAAGAGTACGAAACAAAGGATGAATGTATCCGACACCAAAAAATACAGTTCACAGCGACGGCTGGTATGAACAAAACGCAGAGGCTGAGAGTCTGAGTACGCTCCAGTGACTAAGAGAGACTAAGTTCCACCGTGTGGAACCACATGCGAGGCCAGGGAACCTCCTCTGTTCGCCCGTTTAGACCTGATGCAACGTGTTTGTACCTTTAAGACCAGATGTCTGTGAGCCTCTCCCTCTAGACCTGGTCGGGACACGAGCGTCT
Source organism: Reinhardtius hippoglossoides (assembly GCA_006182925.3). Lineage (NCBI taxonomy): Eukaryota > Metazoa > Chordata > Actinopteri > Pleuronectiformes > Pleuronectidae > Reinhardtius > Reinhardtius hippoglossoides. The sequence continues at coordinate 1,263,742 of CM031674.1, forward strand.
CATCCACTATGTTGTTTTAAAGAATGTGACTGATGAAATACATCGTGAGTCACTGAAACACTTGCAAGAAAGGTGCAATGCATCATGGGAAAGGGTTTTCTGCAGTTCTCAGCCTGTTTTAGAGGATAGCTGTTAATCCAAGTGAGGGGAGAGATATCGAAGCAGAAGAGATTCACTGATGGATGAAGAAGAAGATTGAGATGAGACGAAGAGTAAGAGACAGATCTTTATTTCACGTCTCCATCTGCTTCATCGCCTTCTGTCTTAATGGGTTAAACAAAAGTGGATTTGGATACAAACTAAAAGCGCTTTAGACCATGAGCTCAGATCACTGGAATAATGCCGTCTTTGTTCTGGTATTATTTTGCCCACCAGCATGTATAAATTATTGACACACTTCTCCCACTCGATCCAGCATTCTGTTGCCATGCTGCCTCTGACCCACCCAGAGGGACCGTTCCAGCCTCGTTCCAGCCTCGTTCCATTACTCGCTCATAATGACAACACTGTAATTGCCTCCTCTCACACACACAGTCACCACTGACCTGCACGATGTCTTTCACCAGAGTCTTGTCGGTGCTGATCTTGGCGCGCTGCAGCCCGCTGATGTTCTCGCCGATCCAGGTGATGAGGGTGAACTTGGCTCGTTTGCTCATGGCGTCTCCCGTCGTGATCCGGATGAAGCCGAACAGACGAGCGTCATCTGAGGGAGGAGACGCAGGAAACTGAATTATACAGATCTCATCATTTCACTTCATCACATCCCAGCAGCAGAACCGTCTCCACCGATCAGGGACCAACTGTGACTCAGTCTCTGACCCGTCATGTGATGTGAGGTCATTCTCGTGTTTACAGTAAAAAGCTGCAGATTCTTTTACACCTGAGAGATCGAGCTTTTCCAACGGGTTGCTTGAGGGTAAAGACCTGGTTTTAGGGTTAGAAGTTGGTTTAGTTGTGATGGTTGAGGTTGGCAAATGCATTATGCCATGAGTGTCCTCATGTGTGTGTGTGTGTTGTGTGTGTGTGTGGTGTGTGTGTGTGTGTGTGTGTGAGGTGCCCAGGGCAGATAAGAGAATGAGATAGAATGTAGGTCTTAGCTCTCAGCTTTCTGCATCAGCAGAGCGTGTGTGTCCCTGTATGATTATCTTTGTGGGGACCGTACTCGTGAGGACATTTACAAAAGGGCTTCAGGGTTAAACTCAGATTAGAGGCAGGGTCGGGGTAAGGCAGCTACTCTAGGGTTTAGTTTAGGGTCAGGGGCTAAAGAATGAATTATGTCCTCACAATGATAGGAGCACAAACCCGGGTGTGAGGCATAAGGAGGTATTCAGGTCAATGGACAAAGTCTTTTGTCAGCGGCTGGTCACAAACGTCCCAGTGGCCACGCCTGTCCTGTCAGGGTGGTCCACGACACAGGCCACTGTAAATAAAGTGTGAACACACTGAACCAGGCTGACGGGGGAAAACAAAACACGTCTGCTGCTATTTTCTTCTGACTCATTCATCGTCCAGCCTCTAATTCACGTTCTGAAGGAACTGCTCAGACGCTCGCAGCCGGGGGGGGGGGGGGAGGACAAATGGAAAATAAAATGTTGCACATCAATAAAAGGTAGAGGACCAGTTGTTGAGGGAATCAGCTTCAGTGACACTTCCATGTCCCTGAAGTCTCCTATTGTCCTCAGATAAACTACAGCCGTGATCAGGAAGTGTTCAAATTCAACAACATTCAGAATCACTTCCTCTTTAGCAATTTGTCTATGAAGTAAAAGCACAACGCTTGTGTCATGTGCTTTAGACTTTAGAGCTTTTATTTAGGAAAGTTGTGAAGTCAGAATATTAAGATAAGATAAGATAAGATAATCCTTTATTAGTCCCTCAACTGGGAAATGGACAGCAGCCAGCGCCAACAGGGTATCAGCCAGTAATAAGTAACATGCAACACTTAATATAAAATATGAATGTTGTACAGTCTCACTGCTGCAGGAAGCAGCGACCTGCGTCTCCTTCAGACACTTGGGGTGAAGACGAGTTTGAGGATGATTCACTAATGACGAAGAATAATTCTGAAGTACCAACGAAGGCAGGTTTAAAACAGAGACTGCAGTAGTTTGCATCAATAGACAAATGTCCTCTGGAGACACAACCTAAAGTTGCCCTTGTACTCTAACGCATGGGCGCTGCATCTTACATTTCCCATGATGCAACTGACACTTGTCCCATTTCCCGGCGTGTGATGATCGTCATCTGAACCGAACGACCCACAACAAGTGGGACAGTCGTGCCAATTCAAGCAAACCTTTATCTGATTTAGTCGCAGCCGTAACTAAAGCCAACTGGTACAATTCGTGCTGGTGATATGATAATAAGACCAATCATCTCATAAACGTACTAAAAGCTCCATAGCTACTAAACAATAGAAGCCGAGACAAGTATATTGGAGTCAAGTTACGGTTTAAAGGTTTGTTGATTCTACTAAATTGCATTCGGAGCTTTTACAGCACGAACGGTTTCCTTTTGATGTACCTGTCGATAAAGGTTTTCCTGGCAGGGACTCGGATTTCAGATGAGACGAGCCGCACAGTCACAGGAGCCGCCACTGAAGAGTCTTATCAGTGCAGTCACAAAGGATATCTTTTGTTTCAACACCTTCACACACACACACACACACACTCCTCACTCACACACACACACACCTCAGTTACACACACACACTCCTCACTCACTCACACACACACACACACACACACACCTCAGTTCCCTCCTCTCTGCTGCAGAGAAAACTGCCCTGAATCTACGATGACACAGCAAAAAATAAAAATGTGCTGAAAGAGACGTTCTGCACAAAGTGACTTTCTTTGAGCAGACCAGAGGTTGGCAGGTGACACTGCAGCTTCCTGTTGACCCTGCACCAGCCCACGCCGAGTCCCTCCGAGACACATCCTAGAAACTGGAGCCGTCTCCTGTGGTCTCTCTGTGATGTTTTTAATCTAACTGCGAGCGCAGGATGGTGAGGTCGGCCGACTCGCTGGATTCTCAAAGAATGAGTCACACCGAGTTGGGCGACACCCACCTTTCCTCACAACTAACACTTACAGCTAAATACCTTTTCATTGATGGATATATATCTTATGATGTGATCTTTCCTCTAGTGCCACCACAGAAACAAGACTGTCACCTGTATACGACAAATGTCACTCGACGGGTTTCCAATAAATATCGGAGCCTGTTCATGCTCCCCAGAGGATGGGCGGGTTCTACAGCATTCTGCTCTGGCACTGCCATGTCACCAACAAACAAGCATATGTTCCTTCACTTGAAGATTCAGATTGTTGGGTGTCATGGGCATAGCAGCCTCTAGGGGTTGCTATTCATGCCTGTTGTTATAATGAAGCTAACACAGAACTAAGATGGAGTCAGGACGTACAGCAGCTTCACGTGTTTGTTCCATAGCTTCGTCTGATCTGTTAGTTTTGGTTTCACATTGTAATTTAGGGACTAAAGACTTTTGTCTGTCATACGTACGTCCTGTCGTCATCGCCTACGTGGGCGGAGCCTACCTGTACTTGACTCTGATTGGTTGCTAGTCTGGCAAATGTCTGACGTTGGCGTGTTTTCAATTTGGCTGTTGTCGCAAAACATAATTGAATAAAGAGCTTAGAAAGAAAGTACTGTGATATCATTATAGTTTTACAACCAGCAAAATGAAAGTCGGAGGTGAAAACAATCCATCGGCTGCTAAAAATTGAACATCAGTCGGATTCATCCACTGGGGACAATGAATATTTGCGTTAAATCTTGTCCCCATCCATCCAGTGGATTGACAGAATTAGGAGCAGTGAAAACTTTGACCTGCTGGTTGCGCTAGTTTCCTACATGTGCTGGAAGCAGTTGACCAATCACAACCGAGCGGACCAGCTGGCCAATCAGAGCAGGCTGAGCTTTATCTTAAAGGGACAGGAGCTAAAAACCAAGTGTTTGAGACAGAGGCTGAAAAGAGGAGCTGCAGCGACGGACAGTCTGAGGAGCGTGACGTGTTTTCTGAACATTAGAGCATGAAAACATTTCACAGTCATAACTCTAATTAACATTATCAATCTGAAGAGGAACAGAATGTGTCTCCTTGAAATGTCAACATTCCAAACCAGCTCCTCTCTACTGCAGATGATCAATCTGCATCAGCTCCTCCTACACTCAGAGTTCTGCAGAGTTACAACTGCACCACTAAATAAGGAAAACAGGCCGACAGGCCGAGAGATGTCGGATGTGTGTGTGTGTGTGTGTGTGTGTGTGTGTGTGTGTGTGTGTGTGTGTGTGGTGTGTGTCTGTCATCTCTGAACAGGAACCAACGACAGGTTTACGCAGCAGCTTCGCTTTGTAAAGTGATAAATGAGCTATTTCAACATAGGAATGTGAGTTTTATCAGAGAAACAAAAAGTACAGCCCTGAGGGGGCACGCTTTAGAGGCATCAAGAGCCAGCATCAGAAACAGCCACACCCAACATCTGAGCAGATGCTTCACTGCAGACGACACAGACGACCTCATCAGATTGTCTAAACCCACACGGACACATTATCTGAGCATCAGCACGAACATCTCACACCTGATTATACAGCTGTACACTACACGCCTCTGTTAGGACGTGGCCTTCAGATTCAGGCGGGAGACGGTTAACTGGCACCAACTGGTCGGAGAACAACGACTAAAGTTTAAAGTTTGCATTGTCCCGTCACTCTGGATAAACCACGTCTCCATACACGAAAGCTTGACCTTTAATGCGTCACCTTGTGAAAAACGTGCGCAGGATATTGTAGAAGAGATTATGCAATGCAACATAGTGTTTGGTGCTTTGACTCAAGGCCAATGGGTAAGAGAGCAGAGAGTCTTAAAAGATTAGTGTCCTGGCAAGTGGAGCTGTGGTATATCGGCTGTTAACCTCCCCAGAGCAGTCAGCCTCAGTGACAGACAGCTCCACCCTGAGAGGCTGGGGGGGGGGACTAGTGACCCACGTTAGAATGAAAAACCTGCTGTTTACCTGTGCACATCCTCTTGAAGTCCTCATAGTCGGTGCCTTGTCCCGCAGGTACGATCCTGGGGCCCTCGTACTTGAACGCAGCCCTGCACAAAGACGCAGACACATTATCACACCAGACAAACCGACCCCGGGTCTGTTGATCCACGGCGACGACATTCAAAACACGTCAAAGACATTTTTTTATTCTGCAAACTGGAGCAATGCACAAAAAGGCTGGGACGCCCACGTGGTGCGGGCCGTGTGTGTGTGTGTGTCTGTGTGGTGTGTGTGTGTGTCACGACTCTAACGTTATCCTCTGAATACAGGACAAAGGAAATTACTTCTGCCCCGCTGGGCCTGGTGGCTGAGCGGAGTGTGGCCGCCGCACGGCCCCGCACGGCCTGCATCCACATCCCCGCACCGGGCCGCGACGCCCCGCGCCCTTCACCTGCTGCTGGTGGAAGCACAGAAAACCCGCAACTCGGGGTTTCACGCAATAAGTGTGAAACAACGGAAACGGCCCCCGCGCCCCGGTGTGCCGTTCTAGCGCGTACTCCTGGTGGGCACATTGAACTGCCTTTACATTTCCAGCAATTTAAGGATTCTACGCCCAAGTACAAAAGAACACGAATTATACTACACGATTTATTACATAGTACACATCATCAGGAGTCTATCTGTCATTCGGCGTGTTTCACTTCATGTGAACTGCGCGTATTTGACTAAAATATCACATTTTATCCGAACACTTCCTCTTTCCGCAGCCTCCTCCGCGGACCAGGCAGCGCAGCAGCAGGGCGGGGACGCGTTGTGTGAAATCACATATTTAAAATAAATAAAAAAGGAAAACGGGTCGTTTAACGTGTTGCATCAGCGCCGAACCGAAGCACGTCTGCTAACTACCCCGGTGAGGTTCTGCTTTCTATGTGCGACACGTTCGATTTAGCAGATTTACGCTTCTAATTAGAATGGCCGCATTCTTCAAGGGAGTCTGGCCGAGTCGCACTCACCAGCTGGTGTCCGTGTTGTCGTCCCGCACTTCGTTGTAAGCTTCTCTACAAGCCTCCTTATCGATCTGCGTGGACATGGCGGCGGTGAACCGGGCGGGCGGCGCGTGGAGTCTGCGGTGCTGCGGCGGTGAACCGGGCGGGAGGAGGGTGGAGGCTCGGCGCTGATGTGGCGGTGAACCGGGCGGTGGAGGAGGGTGGAGGCTCGGCGGTGATGGAGCAGCGAACTTCTCCGGCTGAGGCCGAAGTACCGGGTGATGCGGTTACACAACAGGCGTCTGTCCCCCGCACTGAGAGCTCTGGAGCCGGGTGGACTCAGCGGAATGAGGCGGCTCCTCTTCCAGCAGCTCGGGTCATTTCCTGGAAGATGGTGGGCGGGGGTGATGCGGCTCGGTCAGGGAGGAGAAGAAGAAGAAGGAGAAGAAGAAGTGATGATGAAGAAGAAGAGGAAGAAGAAGTAAAGTCCTGACGACCATCAACAGTACCAGGTTGTCAAGGCAACCGAACGTGCACGCACAGCTTCCGGTACTAACTGTCACAATAAGACGAACAGCCAGGTGGAATGCATGTGTTTTATAAATAATAATTAGAATAAAAGATTATTTTACCTACATTCCTGTCATATTAGCATCATCCACATTTTAGCAGAATGATTTGATCGCTTATTTTATACAGACCAGTTTCTTAATACGTATTTGATTTGATCTATATCCACTTAATATTTACACTCAAAAAGCAGGAAAACAGAGGGAATGACAGAAATGCAGAGATCTGAATTCAAAACAAACTTTATTTGATCCCGCAGAGCGATTCTAATGCACATAGAGCGAGACAATAAGTCAGTTAAGTACAGTACTGACATTATAACGTGAGGGTTGTGTATGTGACTGTACAAGGACAGTGAACAGGATGTGAAAACTGATTGTAGGAACATAGATAAATACTGATTAAAGTGCATTGAGGTAAGTAATACAGACATAAATTATATACAGTTAAGGTGAATGAAGAATATATGTACAGGCCCAGATAGCAGCAGATGAATAAATACTGTAGCTTATGAGTAAATATATATATATATACAGCAGATGTGTAATAGATGAATAGATATAGCAGCAGATAAATACATCTTAAGCTGATGAGTAAGTATAAGAATATACTGTAGTAGCTGTGTGTGAATAAGTTCAGTTGCTTGAGAGTCGTGTGTGTGTGTGTGTGTGGTGGGGGGGGGGGGGGGGTAAGTGAATGTCTGTTGGGGGGTGTAAGGAGATATCAGTTCTGTACGAGGAAGAGAAAGAAGAGAATTTGAAAAGTGAAGCAGAAATATGAAAAACATCTCGAATATGAATCCTTAATATAAATAAATAAAAACATTTTGAAGAGGCGATGTGATATCTGAGTGTATTCTTGAATTTTATTATCAAATGTCAACAGTGATCTTTGTGTGTAGATTGTTTCTTTCTCTCGGGAAAATAAAGGTTGATTCAAACACCCACCCAGCCGGAAAAATTTTAACTTTAATATACATTTAATGACGTAACTATAATTTACGAGCAGAGGTTCATGTATTATGATTTAAATAACGGAAAACGTCAAATACATGGCTCATCCTTTTTCTCAGTGACAGTTTTGAACTGTTTTAATCTGAAGGCACAATAACCACTTCCAGTTTTTTCTTGTGCTAAATTGTTGAACTTGACAAAAGCTCTGCGGAGGAATCGAACGGTTTCATTTTCACTCATCACGTTTGTTACTGATGATCAATAAGAAACATTAATAAAACACGAACTGACACTTTCACTGTGTTTATATTTTAACATGATGTCTATTCTTCATAATGTAAATACAACTGTACTATTCAATACAAGACAAACTGTACAACTGCAAAACACAGACTACAATATGTGTATGTAGGCTGGAGTGGGGGGTCAGACAGTACAGAGGTCAAAGGTCACGTCATCAGTCTGAGTCCCGAGGCCGCAGCTTGTCCATCACTGCATCATCCCGCCCCCTGCTGGTCCACAACGAACTCACAGCCTCACCCATCCTACTGTCATATTTATTACATATATATTTATCATTTATTCATGACGTGTGTCTCAAAGGTGAGAAGCTGACAGGATATTATTGAGTCTGTCTGAGACTCAAAGAGCTGAGTCGTGAACTTGGATCCATCAGTTTATGAGTTTAAACTCATTTATTAAGACGCTCAGTGGAAACATGGAAACATTCATAACTGTTTGGGACCAAATTATCACAAAATTCAACATCTAACAACGAAACATCTTGGAGCACGTGGAAGTTTTCCTTAGTAGATGTGACAAATATCAGTCTAAATAAATCTGTGATTACTTTTATGTATGTTTTAAAATATGATTAACTTTGCAGATTTTGTTTTTGATGATTGTTTAATATCTTTATATGTTTTAATTGTGGATTCTATAGGACTAGTTCTGCTTTACAAAATAATAATAATGATAATAATACCTACTACTACAACTTCTACTACTAACGTTATAATATATATATATATATATTATATATATTCAGAACTGTGTCGTTGTTCGTTTGATATTTACAGTCATATTTTAAAGTAACGTAATGATAGTAAAAAATCTCTTAAAACGTTTGATGATATTTTCAGTCTTGAATGTGCTCTGGTTTGTGATTGGTCCGTTTAGCAGCATTGAGTTTCAAAATAAAACAGCAATGTAACGTGTTGACGATCTTTTCAAGTAGAAATGAGTTTAAAAAACTAAATTTTAAATGACTAATGACCCCTTTGATTTTATTGTTGGTGTTAGTATTATTAAATTCTTACGGTCTTTATTTACTGTCAGTTAAATGTTTTAGTTGTGGGAGGTATACAACAAAGGGACTTATTTTGAAAACTGAAAGCGGAAGTGTGTTTGTTTATCCAGATGACAGGAAGTGGTGCAGCTCTGTGTTTTATGTTATAAACGTTTTTTAAGTCTGTGTATGGTGTGTGTGTGTGTGTATGTGTGTGTGTGAACAGACACGTGATCAAACCGGTTTATAAACAGTTTATGGTTCAAACACAACAACACTCTTCAAGCTTCCGGTTTGTGTTGTTTTTCTTCTTCTACGTTTTAACTGCGACAACGAGTGAAACAGACGATGTTTCCATGAGAGGTCAGTTCACACACACACACACACACACACACACACACTCACTCACACGCACACACACACATTCTGTCTCTCGACGAGAGTGAGAGTGTGTGTGTGAGAGAGAGAGACAGAGTGTGTGTGTGTGAAGAGAGAGAGAGACAGAGTGTGTGTGTGTGTGTGTGAAAGAGAGAGAGAGAGTGTGTGTGTGTGTGTGTGAAAGAGAGAGAGAGAGAGAGGTGTGTGTGTGTGAGAGAGAGAGAGAGAGAGAGTGTGTGTGTGTGTGTGAAGAGAGAGAGAGAGAGAGACAGAGTGTGTGTGTGTGTGAAAGAGAGAGAGAGACAGAGTGTGTGTGTGTGAGAGAGAGACAGACAGAGTGTGTGTGTGTGTGAAAGAGAGAGAGAGAGAGACAGAGTGTGTGTGTGTGTGTGTGTGTGAGAGAGAGAGAGAGAGACAGAGTGTGTGTGTGTGTGTGTGAATGGAGGATGGGGAGAAGAGTGGTGTGGATGAGAGAGAGAGAAGTGAGAGGGAGAGAGAGGAGGTGTGTGTGAAAGAGAGAGAGAGACAGTGTGTGTGTGTGTGTGAAAGAGAGAGAGAGAGACAGTGTGTGTGTGGTGTGTGTGTGAAAGAGGAGAGAGACAGTGTGTGTGTGAGAAAGAGTAGAGAGTCTCTAAGTCTATGTAAAGTCCTCTGAAGTCCTGGAGCTATAAGTGTGTGTGTGTGTGTGTGTGTGTGTGTGTGTGTGTGTGTGTGTGTGTGTGTGTGTGTGTGTGTGTGTGTGTGTGTGTGTGTGTGTGTGTGTGTGTGTGTGTGTGTGTGTGTGTGTGTGTACTTTAGATGATGCCTACCTGAGGGGACGTGATGGACAAAGTCAAAACAAGCCGTGTGAGTCGGCCTCAGAGGATCAGTGAATCATCCAAGGTCAGTGTGTGTGTGTGTGTGTTTGTGTTTGTGTGACATCAACATTTCTCAAAACACAACAGCAAAATTATAGTTTTCAGTAATTTGTTTTGATGTTTTCACCATTTGAGCTGCAATAGTCAAAATTCAAACCCAACACACACTGGCTCGTTACCATGGTAACAAGTATTTAGAGTTAAAATGTGCGATAATCCATAATTATCTCACCTGATGAATTTAAACGTGTGAAATACAAAACATTTACTTTTAAAGTGGTTCCTCAGAAAAGATGCTGACTGTCACATCGTTGTTAAAACTGCATAAACATCTTATTAAAGATATTTCACAAAAATGGTTTCTATGAACCTTTAATCTAAATACGTAATGTTTTTTTAAAAGGTCTCTTTCTTCTTCTGTGCTGGATTTGTTTTGTAGTGATTTCTAATAACTGTGAATAAGTACAAACAGGAGTTGTGTGTTCGTGTCCTGCGGCGCTGCAGGTGTTCCGATGGGCGGACCAGGCAGCGGGGGTGCTGCGCGGCCTCAACGAGCAGCGGCAGCTCAGTCACTTCTGTGACGTGGTGCTGGTGGCCGATGACCTGCGGGTCCCGGCTCACCGCGCCCTGCTCGCCATCGCCAGCCCGTACTTCCACGCCATGTTCACCTTGGGCATGAGGGAGGAGCATCAGGAGGAGGTGAAACCACAACATCACAGATTTGTGTTTCACATCATTTCTCGCCCCCGTTTAACGTGAAGGAAGTTCACGTTAGAGTCGCCCTGATGTCTCCGTCCTCCTCCTCCCCAGGTGGAGCTGGTTGGGTTGTCCTGCATCGGGCTGAAGGCTGTGGTCGACTTCCTGTACACCGGAGAGCTGCCATTGGACGGAGGGAACATTGACTCTGTGCTGGAAGCTGCTCACCTGCTGCAGGTACTTCCTGCTCCACACGTGTTGTTAACGTGTACGACACAAGATGGACGACAGGCCTGCTCCTCAAAGCAGGCCTGTCGTCCATCGAAGCCAAAGCGTCTCTATTGCCCACTGGTGGCTGGTTGCAGTAGAGCTCATAAACCTCCTCCATGTTAGCAGATGGGACATGAGCCAAACTAAATAATCAAAGTAGACGTTAAATAAATGTTAAATGTAGTTTTGATCACACTGATGTTTGTCAGTGTTCATGTTTCAGTCTGTGCAGCAGGGATGTGAAGTTCCGGGCGCCACTCATCCCTTCCTTGCTGTTGTTCAGGTGTGGCGAGCTGTGGATTTCTGCTGTCAGTACCTGGAGCAGGAGGTGAGCGAGGACAACTACCTGTACCTGCAGGAGCTGGCTCTGTTCTACAGCCTCGAGCGACTGGACACCTTCATCGACCGCTTCATCCTCGCACGTTTCGCCACGCTCTCTTTCACCCGGGACTTTCTGCACAACATTCCTCTCCACAAACTCAGCTCCTACCTCGCCAGCAGCCAGGTAACTGCTGCAGGTGTTTGAAGTGCTGGGAGTTTCACACATTGTGTTGGTGGAGAAGAGAAGTGGCGAGAGGAGCCTCCATCATTAATCTCAGTGCTCCTCCTCTTCTTCTTCATCAGGTTCAGCACGACAGCGAGCAGGCGCTCCTCCAGGCCGCCATGCAGTGGCTCAGCCAGACTCCCAAGCGGACGGCCCATTCCACACAGCTCCTCTCCCACATCCGCTTCCCTCTGATGCCGGCGGTCGACCTCGTCAACCGGGTGCTGTCGGCGGTGCGGTCGCTTCTGCCGGGGGAGGCTGGCTACGAGGCGCTGGTGGAGGAAGCTCTAGAGTACCACACGAATTCCAGCGCTCAGCCGCTCCTGCAGACAGGACGCACCGCGCTGAGGGGGGGAGTGGAGCAGCTGCTGCTGATTGGAGGAGAGGTACAGAGGATTTCATTTCTGGATCTGTCCATCATGTTGTCCAGTTGTCTGTCCGCGCCCTCGAGAGAACAAGATATCTCACGAGCACCTTGAGGGAATCAAACGTACAAACGTTCAGTTGGATGCAAGAGGGAACTCATTGAACTTGGTCAAAGGTCACGTCTCAAGTCTGAACCACCTCTTCTCACACAAGTTGAGTTACGTCTTTAAACTCATTCGATTCTTCTCGTCTTTACTTCTCGAGGTGTCGGAGTTCGGAGAGGAGCTGAGCGCCAACGTTTGTCGGCTGGTCGGTGAAACAGAAAAGTGGGAGGTGGAAACGGAGCTGCCGGACCAGCGGAGCCACCACTGCCTGGCGGTACTGGGCGGCTTCATCTTTGCCGCAGGCGGCAGCTCCTCCAGGTACAATGGTGGAGATGCTGCCTGTAACCTCCTGTACAGATACGACCCCCGACACAACCAGTGGACCAGGGTACTTCACCAGACCAATGCTTACAGTTCATCACTACCTGCTTTTGAATTTCAGCAGCTGAATAACACACAAAGTGACAGTATGATGTTTTCCCAGGGGGCGCCAATGAACCAGCGGCGGGTGGACTTTTACCTGGGGGCAGTGGGACAGTGTCTGATCGCTGTTGGTGGAAGGAACGACACCGGAGCGCTGTCGTCTGTGGAGGCTTATTGTCCAGCTGAGAACTGCTGGTCCTACATGGCAGAACTTCCCCGGTAACACGACTTCATGCTGGGTCTGCTCTTTAGTGGGGGGGTGAACTTTGGTACAAACATTTACAGTCGGTGAAAACGTGTCCAACCCTTCAGAAAATCTGAGGTTCCAGCTCCTTCAGCTGGTTTCAGTACAAGTTAAACATCGACCCATTGAGCCCTGAGGTGCTTTTAAAAAGCCTAAGTGGTGAAACATGCTCATGTTGCATTCGGCCTTAACCGCTTGATCCATTAAAAGTTTGTTTAATTCTGTTTTACTAGGTTTACCTACGGCCACGCTGGGACCGTCCACCACGGCGTGGTTTACATCTCAGGCGGCCACGACTTTCAGATCGGCCCGTACCGCAGAGAGGTCCTGAGCTATGATCCGTCACAGGACGGTGAGGTTTGGGTGGAACGCCAGGCCATGTCTACGGCCCGAGGTTGGCACTGCATGGCCTCCCTCAACCACCTCATCTACGCCATCGGGGGCAGCGATGACCACGAGGACACCACTGAGCGCTTCGACATCCTGCAGGTCGAGTCCTACGACCCACGTAGCGGCCAGTGGACCCGGGTGGCAGCGTTGTTGCTGCCCAACAGCGAGGCGGGGCTTGCAGTGTGGGCAGGCAAGATCTACGTGCTCGGGGGCTACAGCTGGGAGAGCATGGTGTTCTCCAGAGCCATGCAGGTGTACGACCCCGACAAAGGTTCGTGGTCCAGAGGGCCCAACCTGCCAAAACGCATCGCAGGGGCCTCAGCGTGTGTTTGCACCGTTAAGCCCTCGACATCATCATCATCATCCTCCTCCTCCTCCTCCTCCTCCTCTCCGGAGAAGAAGAAGATGGGACAAAGAGTGAAAGGAAGATCAAACCCTGTGTAACGACGAAGGACTTTCTATTCGTCCAGATAGAAGCATCAGCTCATAACAGAACCAGCGCAGGAGGAATCCCTGACTGCTCAAACATTCGTGTTCTGATGACCCGAGGAGGTTCTGCACTAAACCCGTGGAAGTGAAGTCTGGTTCACTGGAAGCTGCAACGTTCCAAGGATCCGGAACAGAATCCAGAACCAGAGCTGATCTGGTGGAAGAAGAGTTGGCATCTGAGTTTTAAATAGAACCCATCACCTCCATCAGGGAAGCAAATAAACTGACGGACGTGGAGACAAATGATGTTTAGCTGAAGTATTTATTCCTCAATGATTCCAGTATTTTTCCACATTTATAAACTTCTCTCCTGTGTCGTGTCTTCCCAGGACCTCTGTCCTACTTAAAAGAGGAAGCTGACTGTCTGTGGACGGAGTTGTTCCGTCTTTTAGTTTTTATCTATTCGACTTCTGAGCCTTGGTTCCCATGGTTACTGCCGAAGAGAGAAGGGACTGAACTGGGTCGGATCAATAGGAATAAAACCAAGTTCAGTTTGAAACCATGAAAACCATATAAACAGCCTCGACCGGCACATTTCGACAACTGACTGTAATAAAATATGAAACGTGTCTCAACTGTCAAACTGCTTTTAATTAAAAATAATCTTTTGTCAACAGAAACACACTTGACTTTATTCATAACAGGAAAACATTAAGCGCTGATCTATATTTTTTTCTTTACATTCATATTCGTAAACTGAATTTTCTTCACAGTTGTCATCACATGTCATCAGGTATCAGGTGAACGAGTCGCTGATGGATTTCAGTGTGTGATGCTGGTGGTCGGAGACGTTCTGAGTATTTCCTTTGGGTCAAATCAAATCCCACGAGACGAGCTCGACTTTGGCCTCAGTGCTGCAGAGCCGCGTCCCCGGAAGGTGAACGTTTCAGTGAAGGTCCAGTTTGTGGTCTTTCCTCTCTCCGCTCGGTGAAGCCTCACACAAAGGGATAGTACGGATGAGACTTGACTCTGAGAAACACAACACACACACACAGTGAATCGCTGCATCGCACACGAGGCCGAGGCTACGGAGGACGTTGTGTTGACTTACTCCTCAAACAGGAAGGCCTTCCACCCTCGGTCCAGACCCCTCAGAGCGCTCATGTCTTCTTCAGACAGACTGAAGCCAAAGATCTGCACAGTAACCCAGCGGCAGGGACACAGGCTGGTGTAACCACGTTACTACTTCCACAGGCAGCTTTTTGTGTGTTCGTGTGTATAGTTTAGTCAGTAAACTGGATTATTACATGACAGAATATGTGCAGCATCTATATTTGCCCTTATCTGTATTGGTCCCACAACGGGGAGAATTACCTTTGTGTTTTCAAGAATGCGATGAGGTTTGTCACTCTTAGGAATAACGGCCACACCCTGCTGTACGTGGTACCTCAGCAAAACCTGCCAGAATACAACACTACTGTTAACGACAAAGTAATACACACATACATGTACACACAGTACAGACGCCTGCACTGACCTGTGCCGAACTGTGTCTGTGCTTTTTGGCAATTTCTGTAACGACTGGGTCGTCCAGGAGTTTATGAGGATCAGTGTCTCCTCGAACCCTGAGACCCAGAAAACACACAACTGTTTTATTCATGACAATCTGAAGGCATGATGGCACGAGGAACACAAATATTGTTTGGCTCAAAACAAAAGAATTAAATAAAGTGATATACAATATGTATTTGAAGTATTTGTATTTTTAAAAGGATTAGACAAACTGAGTGTTTTATGTTAATATCACATCCTGGTTATTTGAGGAAACCTTTGGCTCCTCTGACCTTTAACGAGCATCAGAGTGATGCTGGGACTCTTACATGTCTGGGGGTCGTGCAGGTGAACCAAAGGGGCTGTAGGCGACCAGCGTGATGTTCCTGGACTTGCAGAACTCCACCATCTCTGTGTGCACCATGTAAGGATGCAGCTCCACCTGCAGATATGGGAAGTTAGAGGCGAGGATCTGTGGATGTTGATCCATGCAGACAAAAAGCTTCTGGAGTATACGGCGGCACCTGGTTGACAGCGGGGGGCACCTGACCCAGAGCAAGAAGTCTCTCCAGCTGTAAGATGCTGAAGTTGGAGACTCCGATGCTCTTCACCTTCCCTGAGGCCTGGAGAGCTTCCATCCCCTGGAAACACACAGTGACGGTCAACGTGTGCAGATCCACCAGGAAGTTCTGTCACACGCTACTTCACAGGAACAGAACTCGAAATGATATGTTGTTAATGAGACACTAAACAAACCCATTTGTCCTTAATAAGAACTTTTATCAGACCATTGAATGCTGTTAATAAAATAACAAAATTCACCTTGAGGAGGAAAAGTTTCTGAGGAATAAATGTTCTTCTTTTCTACAACTGGGTTAATAAACTAAAGTGATTCTCTCTCTCTCTCTCTCTCTCTCTCTCTCTCTCTCTCTCTATTTATTTTCATAATCTTTCTGTATATGTTTATTACTACAACTCATCTTTTGGAATGATCTCTTACCTTCCACACGTCCACGTAGTCGATGTCAGACGTCAGTATCTCTCCGTCCTTCTTTGGAAAGAGCTCATCGCCCACTTTCTGTGGAGACACTTTCAATTCTAACAAACGCTTGTTGGCAGAAACACGCGTCCTTATTTCATTTGATTTATTTAGCAAACTTTAAAAATACATGTCGGCCAGAAATGACTCTTAAACTGCTTTAAATTATATTTTGATATTGTACAATGAGTTTTGACCTTCGGCCCCCTGGTGGTCAAGAATCATTTGATGCAGCTTTAACTCATTTACTTCATAAAAATTCCACTAATCATAATTCCGTCACACTGTGCAGGATGTTTATATATATATCTACATGCTGACCTTCAGGCCGACAGGGAAATGCACAAGGTAAAGATCCAGGTAGTCGAGCTGGAGATCGCTCAGGGATTTGTTCAGACACGCAGGGATGTCCTCTGCGGCATGGTGGGTAATCCACAGCTGGAAATTAAAGAAATAAAATAAAACCAAGTAGAATGTGTAAGAAAGCATTTGAAGCATTCAAATCAAAACAGGCAGTGATGAAATAAGGTCAAATCCTTTACTCAGCACCCACCTTACTGACGATGAACATGTCCTGTCGCCGGATGACGCCCTGCTGCATCTTGGAGCGCAGAGCTTTGCCGATATCCACCTCGTTGCTGTACAGCCAGGCTGTGTCGATGTGGCGGTAGCCGGCAGCGATGGCCGCCTCCACCGCGCCCTGGACTGAGGTACGAGGAAGGTGGGAGGACTGGAGCAAAGGAAACACAGTAAAACCATAAGCAGCTTCACTTCTGTTACAAGCTGTTCATCAAGGGCATTTGGAGTCAATATATCAGCACTTGTACTAACGTGGTTAAAGTTATTTATCACACTCATCCGTCTACATGTTCACCATAAAGACTGGGAACAGTTTAGTCCATAACCACCATTAAAAGTACGTATTGTCCTTTTTATATCGTTGTCTTTGAACTGATCAAAGCAGATGAGACGGAATGAGTGGAAACGAATGCAGAAGCTGAATCATAAACATCTTTCAATAAAACGTTCGGTAAACAAAAAGTCAGGAGGATGAGGAGTGGATCAGGATGAAGACACAAAGTGAGACGCTGAGCGAGGAGGAGGAAGAGGAGGAAGAGGAGGGACTCAGGTGTGACACATCCGGCTGCAGGTGAGCAAGGAAGCAGGAAACACGAGGAAGTGAAGTGAGATCAGATTTCAAAATAAAGCTGAAAATGAGACAACAAACATGAGAAATGACAAAAATAGAAGTAGTTTTGTCCTCATCATTAAATTACTGTGTCGGCTGCATCACTCCTGTTTCCTGGTTCGACCTAAAGGTGTGTTTGAGGGCGGAGCCTGTTTAAATACAGAGGCCAGGTAAAATGGACCGGACCAAGTGCTGCACCAGCATGGGGGTGGGTGGGGTTTCTTTTTATGAAGTTTAATTTGTTGTGTATTTTGTTTCCCCGTATTGTTTCCAAATGGTCGGATCGGTCTCCCCTGTTTTTACTTAATGTCCTGCTTTGTTTACCGTGGTTTTTTAAAAGTAGAATTCTGTTTGGTCGACCCTTTTATTCTAATCGACTCCTCCAGACGTTCTGCGGACTCTCTATCCGGGCCGGGCTGGAGAAAGTGGGCAGAAAGTTCGGAGCCTCTCGCTCGGACATTAGCGTTCACGCATACACCTCGTGAGAACGTCTGGAGGACGTCTGGAGTTCAGTGCAGGTCGGAGAGCGGAGGCCTCAATTAACCCTAATCACAACACAGTGGACCAGCTGGCCAATCAGAGCAGATTTATCAGGAGGCGGGCCTAAAAGAGACAGGAGCTCAAACCGAGTGTTTGAGACAGAGGCTGAAAAGAGGAGCTGCAGCGACGGACAGTCTGAGGAAGTGATTCCTGAAGATTAGAGCTTGAAAACCTAAGTTCTCCTTAGAACAGTTCTATAGCCCGGCTCCCTGGAGGAGGATACATATAAAGAGGAGTCACTGAAGAACCTGTTGACCAAAGTGCAGCTCAGAGCAAAACCAAGAGCCGACAGCTGAACACAGATATAAGAAGGAGTGTGTGACGCTACCTTCCACGTCCCCAGACCCAGAACGGGCATGTGTGAGCCGTCGTTCAGCTCCAAGGTCCGGGCCACCTGCGCCTCCTCCATTTCCACAGAGAACATTAAACCACACGACGAAACGACCAGCTCATCGCTCAGGGCTTCCTCTTCTCCGGTTCCTCTCGGCCGTGACTTCACGTCCTTCCTTCCTTTTCTTTGCTGATTCTGCTTCTCTATCTCGTGCCCTTCTGTCCTCAACCCACTCCCTTGTTCTTCATGTTTCTCTCCCTCTCTGCTCTTATCAGTGCAGAAGTTAATTATTGGACAACACTCAAAGTACTTGAGCAGCACACACAGTATTTACATGTGTACTCAGGAAGTCAGGAGGAGCATGTTGCAAAGGTCACTTTGGTTAACGGCATAGGGGTGAAGTATAAACACACACACACACACATCCGCACACACACACACATGCGCACACATGCAGGTTCACTGTGAAGAGAAGTACAATCTGCTGTAATGTCTCCAGTCACCTTTAGATGGTGATGTTGTATCATTGTGTTACTCAGCTAAATACAGATGATTTCTGGGAAAGAGAAAAACAACAACACAATAAATCCTCACTGATCTTCATGTTCAAAAGCAAAACGCTTCTGCAGCTACATGATTAACTGTGTTTGATTTATGCTTTTATTTAGCATGAATCACAGTTTGCTTTCGGGCTGTGGTTCCGGAGCTAGAGAGACGTTCACAGAGCATTTACTATATTTAAGGACTGGATATTGCAAATGACCCAGGGGCCGAAAGTATCAAAACCCTTGTGCGTCATTTGGTTTGTGGTGATATGATTATTGAAACCAGAATGTGAGCCAGTGGAGAAGAAACCTCCAGCAATGCCAAACAATCAGACACATGATTGTCTAGTTCTTATAAAATATAATTATTATATCATTCTTTTAAAATGTTCCCGACCACAGGCATCTCGGCGGCTCCCTGGTGGCTGGCTGCAGTCTGCTCCATGTTAGCAGAGGGGACATGTGGAGACAGACGAGGAAACAATGGTTCACAGGGGATTTGTGATGTTTTATATTGAATCTAAGCTGAAACCAGCACGAGATGAATTTGCTGGTAAGATTTCTGTTGTGTATGTGGATGAGACTCAGAGCAAACATGCACAGCAGTAATGGAACACCCCCCAACACGAAACAAGACATTTAGAAGAAGAGGTAACAGGATGAATGGTTTGAAGTTTGAAGTTAGAAGTTAGAAGTTTGAAGTTAGAAGTGTGTTTATTTCCATCGTGACTCATGAGATCACAATCTGTGCAGAACAGTCTCTGGATCTCCTCAGAGAATCTGATTCTTATGCAACTGCACACGTGGCTGCACACACACATATGGATCCGTACACTTCTTCTCATCCTGGTTCCCCAGAAACATGTGTGAGCACTCTGGAGGATTGAGTTACGTTCTCCTCGGCAGTTTGTTCTCTGGAAACACAAAACTTTAAATAGCCAACAGTGTCAGCTGAACATTAAAGTATTGGACAGTAACGGGCCTTGGGTTTGATGGGACCCAGTCCTGCAGAGCGGGTCTTTATGGATCCTCTGAAGATCCAATAACGCACTGAGATTTGCTCCTGTTCACTCCTGTTTTACACAATGACCTGAAGTGAACCAGTGTCTGGAGTTCTGCAGCTACAGATACATATTTGGCCTCTGGCACATTCTAATGTCCCTGTTCCTTCATATACACTCATTTTAATTACTGCTTATTAAAGCACAAGGACAATCAGAGAGCACGTACCTCCGAAAGAATCCTGGATCCGCCCATTTATCCGGATCCTCTTCTTTGTTGGGTCGTGAACCATCAACCCGAAATATTAATATTTAAAACATATTCCTGACTCATCTGTGATATTTTGTGATATCTATTATTTGTATTTATTGACACCTGATGGAATCCGTCAGTGACAGAGAACGTGAATCACTGTTTTATCAGTATCAAAAATTCTCTAATGATCTTTTCTTATATCAATCAACACCAGTCATGTCAACAAGTTTATTTTATTAAGCAACTATCAACAAAACCACTAAATAAAATGTATAAATGACTTTCAATATGACACAATTAACATACAAATAATATACAGTTCTGATAAAGACTCATTTTCAAGCACAAGCAAAGTATAGAGAAGATTATAGATACATAATGTTTATAAAAAGGAATATTGTACATTTATTTATATTTATATAAAATAATTCCTCTAATTATCGATCAGAAAGTGAAGAAAAGAATCAAAAGGTCAAAGTGATGTCATGTCCTGCAGTGGATTTCACAGATTACATCACAAAGCGCTACACAAATTATATAAATACACAAAAACCAGTAGAGGTTAATATACGTCGCTCATATAAAATATAAATATTAGGTTTTGTCATTTCAAAGGTTTACATATAAAATTACAGCATGAACGAAACATCAGATTCGCTGCTCACCAGCTTCTCGTTACCACGGTGACGACAATATCAAAACTGATCTGACATCAGATTCATGTGGGGGGGGGGGGGGGGGGGATAAACACCAGCGAGCCACACACACAGGAAGTGATTATGTCGTAACAATGGTGCACGTAAACATGTGGGATCCGTCAGACGGGGACTGAACGGGGGTAATCTCAGTTTACATGTTGTACACGTGTGGATTTATTCACCTTCGTCTCCGTGAAGGATTTGAAGGAGGCTCTGAAACACACCTGATTTCTGATTAGACAACTGAGCCTTTGCTTTTCTAACTTTTCACGATCAGCCTCAGCCTCAGTGGTTTGAATTAAACATGACGAGTGTGTGCGACCACGGTTCGGTCCGTCCTCTGGTCTCCATCACTGGTCCAGATCGTGGCCACTGTCGCGGCTGCTGGGCCGATAGTGGCACAGGCAGAACTCCCGCATCCGACTGCAGGCCTCCACCATCATCTCCTTCGGCACCGTCAACACGATGCGGAAGAAGTTGGGATACTCGAAAGCCTGCGAGAGGACGGGACGTGCACACATGATGACACCTGGTATTTGGACAGGACAAAGAGATGGAGGAGGAGAGGACGGAGAGACGCGGACTTACAGAGGCAGGTAGACAGAAGACCGACTGTTCAGTGACCAGGCGTTCAGTGAAGTCCACATCGTTCTTAAAGTCTGGGAAGTGATCCATGTCCATCCCCACCTGGACACACACACACACACTTATATAATAACACTCTATATATGTGATAATATGTGACGATACATGAGATTATCTTCTGACTGGGATGTAAGATGTTTCTCTTCTGGTGAATCTACGAATCTACTGTGGATTAAAACACTTTCATCAGCTATTCTACATAAAAAAGGTAAAAACTATAAGAAATGAATTCCTCAGAATGACATATTCATTGTCATATTAAAGTATGGCTTCCGTCTTTGACTTTGAACAGTCCCAGTTCATTTTGGACACGTGCACGAAACCAACATTTGTATCCGACACAATATGTAACTCAACAGCATCTTTTGTGTCAGAAGATTCCCTGCAGAGCCACATTAGACGTTATTCTCTCTGAGACAAATTAAAACATTAAATAAAACATATATATATTGCGTGTTCAGAAGTCACTGACCATGAGGTACATGGCCCCTGAGGTCTTGACGGGGTTCAGGCCGGGGACAGTGGACAGCTCGTTGAAACAGATCTCTGCGTTAGACTGAGGAGACAAAGAGAAATCGTGACATCCGTCTCTTATGATGCGTATTAATGTAAGTTCTCAATCCTCATTAATCATCCCCAGATGTACCTTTAATAAGCTGATGGTGTTGTCGTAGAAGCTCTGAGGCGTGTTGTTGAGGATGCCCTCCAGCGCCCCCTGGATCAGGCTGCAGGCGCCCAGAATACGTTGGCTCAGTTTCACCAGCCCCTGACGAATCTGTAGTCGAGACACACGTGCCATTTAGTTTAATATGAGAGAGAGTGTGTGTGTGTGTGTGTGTGTGTGTGTCTGTGTGTGTGTGTGTGTGTGTGTGTGTGTGTGTGTGTGTGTGTTTGGTTTGCGTACCGCAGATCCCAGTATGTCGTTCCTGTCATGGATGAGGATCCATCCCATCCTCCACCCGGGGACCAGCCAGCGTTTGGCCAGACCCCCGCAGGAGATGACGGGGACGTCGCTGCTGAGCGACGCCATGGAAGGACAGCTGCAGCCGGGCAGCACCTGGAGGAGCAGGAACCATTAGATATTATAATACTACAACATTATACTGAGCAACCGAGGGCGTGGCCGTAACGTCTCAAATGGTGCGGCCATCTTTACCAGCAGGGAAAACAACGTTTAGCAAACATTAATATCAGAGAACTTTTCATGGATAAAACATGAATTGACTTTTCTGAACAACGGAACAAACCGTAAACACAACACTTCCTACACAGCTGGACGGGGTTGACCAATCACAACAGAGTGAGGCCAGCTGGCCAATCAGAGCAGACTGAGGGGGGGGGTCTTAAAGAGACAGGAGCAAAAACCAAGTGTTTGAGACAGAGGCTGAAAAGAGGAGCTGCAGCAAAGGACAGTTTTCTGAACTGATTGAAATGATCAACCTGAATATGAGCAGAATGTCTCCTTTCAGTTTCCAAAAATAATAAACTGAAAGATGGTAAATGAAGCTGAAACTCACTGTGACACAAATAAACAATCATAGAGTCTAAGAAAAGGGGAAAAGTCATAGATTCTTCATCATTTCTTTAATAAACATAACTTTCTCAGCGCCTGATAATCTTGTAACTCATAAAACGAGCATTGTGAGTAAGTTGGCTGAATCTCCTCCTGAGATATTTGATATTTGATATTTGCTCTGGACGTGAAACCGAGGGAGGTTTAGAGGGGAGAGAGAGAGAGAGAGAGCGGGTGATGGTGCAGGAACCTCGCTCCACCCACAGAAAGCTGCTTCTCATTACAGTCGTACAGTATCTTGGACACCGAGCCAGGAGCCGGGCCAGGAGCCGGACCAGGAGCCGAGCCAGGAGCCGGACCAGGAGCCGGACCAGGAGCCGGACCAGGAGCCGGGCCAGGAGCCGAGCCCGGAGCCGAGCCAGGAGCCGAGCCAGGTCCTGCTGGTCACACGGCTGCCAACTGTAAAACAGCACGAACACTTGAGGTCTCATTTGAACTCGAACTCACTCACTCCTCCGAACTCTGAACCCGAGAACATCAGGATTTCTTTTGTTGTTTTTGTAGTTCTCCATCATGCAACTGGTGACACTAAAAGGTGGCACAGTTCTTTATCTTTAGATTTTATTCAAAGCTTGAGGGATGTACCTGGTGAGAATTTTGCTGATATCTGGTAAGAAAGGAATCATAAGAAGATAAGCTGGAGAAAAGTGGTTTGAGAACGTGGAGGAAATTTACTCAGCTGGAAAAATGTGTCTTAAAAAACACAGCTGGAAGAAAAGTGTGAGAAAGTTTGATGATGATGAAAGAATCAGAGAAAGGACGGACGGGGGGGCGGGGGTTAAACATATCTCATCTCGCAGTAAACTCACAACACATCTGCACAGATGTGTTGTGAGTTTACTGCTGGGGGGGGGGGGGGGGGTTGAAGGTTAAGTGCCCCACTGACTTAGTGTCTGCTCGGCCGATCTGGCCCCTCCCTCCAGCCATAAAAAGAAATGCCTCCACGCCCCCCCACAACACAACCACCAACCCTCTCTTCAACTGCCTCTCCGCCCCCCCACACGCCCCTCGACTCCTCCCTGCATGTCCCCCCCCCATCACCATTAAGTGCAACCACATGTAGCCAGAGAAAGTGCTGAGTCATCGTGCTCTGCTTGGTTCAATGTGAAGGAGTCGGGGGGGGGGGGGGGGTCTCTGGATGCACCCAACAACCCCGACTCTAAACTTTTCCACTCACAACAGCGGCTGCAAGACATTTTTTAAAAAGCCCCGACGTTAACCTGCGAAACATGCATTTGTCTTCATGCACCTGGAGAAGAAGTGCGTTTCGGTCTGAGTGGCTGAGAGACACCGAGTGTTTGTGTTCATCCTCAGTGGAAACAGCTTGTTTGGGTTAAAGAAGCATGAAGCTGGGAGTAGGAACATACCAACCCTGTGTTTGCTGCTTACATAAGGACACACCAGCTTATATACCGACATCATATAGGCCACACTTCACCCAATGGGAAGAAGGGGGCGTCGTGTTGCTACAACAACAACATCTCGACCCTCGAAACGAACTGAACAGCGAGAAAACCGGATTTGGACGTTTATTCCAGCAGAGGAAAGGCGATGAAATGATGCTCGAGGGAAAAGATATATAAAGATACAAATATTTCATGTCAGTCAATATGATATAGTCTCTCACGTCTTTGTTTTTCTGTGGAATTAAACCCAAGAGAAACAAATACTCAGTGAAACACGTTTTACACCGTGCAGAGACACGTTCTCTACTTTTCCTTAGTTTTATAATCTTTTTTACTTGTTCTAAAACGGTTACATGTATACAGGAGGAATCAATAAGGTTCTCATCTCATCTTAATAAAGCCTTCGATGAATATATCAAATCTATATTTGTTCATTTTACCATCAGACTGTCGATGAATTAGATCAATGAGTCATTTTCACATATGACCCATAATTAGTTTATCAAAATGGAACCTAAGTGGAAAACTACTGGATTCAACTCTGACCTTTTGTCCACTTTTATAATGAGTTGGCAAACTTTTCACCTGCGTGTGTGTGTGTGTGTGTGTGTGCGTGTGCTGTGCGTGTGTGTGTGTGTGTGGTGTGTGTGTGTGTGTGTGTGTGTGTGTGTGTGCGTGTGCGTGTGTGGTGTGTGCGTGTGCGTGTGTGTGTGTGTGTGTGTGTGTTTGTGTACAAGTACAAACTTTTCAAGGCCGACACTGACGTCCACGTTTTAGACTGAATTTGCTGATGTTGTATTTTGTCTTTGATCCTCAGTTTGGTCTCTTTCCTGTTTGACGGGTTCGTTTGCTTTGATTCCTCCAGAACAGACGACAGAGCACATTCTACATTTGAAACCTTCTTTAGTTCTGGAGGAAGGTGCTTTAACCGATAGAGAGAAGTTGGATCCAAATACCAGCGACCGCAACACAACCTCTGCTGATGCTGCTGTGTTGGAAAATGTGCCCAGCCGCCCGGCCGCCCTGTAGACGTGCCTTGTGTCGGTGGTGAGGTCACACTCACCATATCGCAGTAGATTTCATCGGCCAGAATAGGAACACAGTGTCTGGAGGCCACTGGGAAAACACAGGAGAAAAAACGTGTGTGATTGTTCTGCTGAAAGTTGAGTTTTTGTTATTTGACATGGATGAGATTTTGAGGGAGGTCCGAACTGACCTTTGAGGATCTTCTGCAGATGTTCCTTGCTGTAGACGGAGCCACACGGGTTGGACGGGTTGGTAACAATCACACAGGAAGTCCTCTCGTCGATCAGGCTCTCCATCTGCTGCAGGTCGACCTCCCACGACTTTTCCGGCTGCAAATCAAAGACAACGTGCGTCAGGTGAGGACGGAAAGTGAACCGTGCATGTTGAAGCTTCCTCGTGATGCTCAGAGACTCCAGCTACCGAGAACCGGATGCAACCTGCAATTCCAACCATGGCCACA
The DNA here is from genome assembly GCA_006182925.3 of Reinhardtius hippoglossoides. Classification (NCBI taxonomy): domain Eukaryota; kingdom Metazoa; phylum Chordata; class Actinopteri; order Pleuronectiformes; family Pleuronectidae; genus Reinhardtius; species Reinhardtius hippoglossoides. The sequence continues at coordinate 1,289,509 of CM031674.1, forward strand.
AGTCCAAATGTCTTTCAAATAATGCATGTGAGGGATTTCGTTGCTCTACTCACCAGCAGGTTGTAGAGTTTGACGTTGATGCCCATGGAGACGGCCAGAGTCTTATATAAGGAGAAGCCCGGGCATGGCACCAGGATGTTGTCCCCGGGGTTACACAGGACACTGATAGCCAGGTCGATGGCATGGCTGCAGCCGCTGGTCAGGATCACATCCTGGAAGAGCACGTTTACTTTTCAGAACACAGACACTGAAACATACGATGTCATTGGGTTTCAGGGGGAGGACGTGATTTTAAAAGTGCGTGAGGATAAAGAGACGGCACCTCTGCCTCCAGTGGAGCCTCGGGGCAGCTGTAAAAGTTGGCCAAGGCCTGTCGGCTCTTCAGATAACCTGCAGGTGAACACATGCAAACAGACACACAACAACAGTTGAGAAGGACATCACTGTCAATCATTTCAGTGGATTTCTGGGCCCTAAATTTTTTCAACAAGCACCAATAAGTCACTTTTGTGGCTGTAAAAACTACGTTATCTCGTCTTTCACCTTCGTGCATCTGTGCCAGAGCGTTCAGCACAAACATCAACTGATGGTTGATGTTGGATCAGAGCGACTCACCGACAGAGGGAGCGTAGCCGTTGAATTTCTGCGAGTCGATGGCGTCTTTCACGGCCTGAAGCACCACCTCGTCTGTGGGCAGGTTTCCGAACACGGTGGGGTCCCCTGGGGAGCAGGTCAAGTCACGGTTACACATTAGTCAACAAAAGAAACCCATTAGAAAATAAAGGTTTTATGTATTCGTGCAGGAAATATGGTCAATCATCATTTAATAAAACAAAATGAAGACATCCGAGAGCAGCAGTGTGAAGTAAAGACTCTCGTATCTCTGGTTTTCTATCATCCAGAGCTTTGTCTCCAGTCGTAGGAAACTGGTTCTTCTCCTCTCTGATTGGAGATTTGAGATTTGAGTGACAGCAGACGGATGCTCAGCAGAAGCCCTCTCACCTATAGAGAGAGCGATCATGGGCTTGTCTCTGTTGGGTGTGAGCTTCATCTCGTCCACGATGCTCCTGATGGGGTTCAGCGTGTTGTTGGCCATCTCCGAGGGCTTCACCTCCCACCTCTGCCGGCGGCTCTTCACCTTGGCCGGGTACAAGCTGCCGTTCATGCTGACGTGGTTGATGCCGTTTCCCAGCACCCCCCTCCCGTTGACCACGGTCCCACTCAGGGTTTTGGCGTTGAGCGCGGCTTTGCCGTGGACTCCGTTCCCGTTCATCTTCACCAAGTACGACTTGTCATCCATCCTGGAACTGAGGAGGAGGATTGAGAGGAAGAACAAGAATCGGTTTATTTCCAACCCTGGAACCTAAAATAACTTAAACTACCTAAAATAATAATATATGAACAGCCTATAAAATAAGCCCAAGTGCACATTCTGCATTATGAGCAGTACATTTAGGTTTTGTGATTTTAACATTTTATATTTGATCATATTCACTCAGTGTGGTTTTACTTTATTAACCTAAGAACAGATTATGTCCTTCTCTCTTTGATGCTGATGCAAAACTGAAAAAAAGGAATAAAACAATTCTCAAATTTGTCATTTTATTCGTAAAACAAGATAAAACCTACAGATGAATTCAAATATTCTTATTTCTAGGCTTAAAGTTCCTGCTCAGACAATCATTTTTAATTAGTTTTATTTGATTAGCTCCAAATCCCAACAACTATCTGTTGAGTTGATTTAGAAAAACATCTAACATTTCCATAATATAGATTAATACACATTATTATACAATGTCAATGTATTTTAAACTCTGATTCATATAGAGGACGAACTTTCTTTGACTATTATCACTGATGCATTTTATTATCATCATAAACATCATGTTCAGTCTCGTAAACAGAAAGAAGTTCACAGTCAAAGCCACAAACTGATTCTGGTCCCAAAACAAACAAACTGACAAATATTAAACTTCTGCAAACAGAAGAATCAGCCTCAGGGTGAAGAGGCTCCAGGAGGCTCCTGCACAGGAATCACACACAATAAAGTCCATTTTCATTCAGGATATTAATGTTCTGATGAACTGGAATCATAAAAGTCACTGACCTCAGTAAATATTCAGCACAGTTTGGTCCAGAACGCAGCAGCAGCAGATTAATCAGCAGGAATGAAGAGCATCGAGCATCGAGAGGCTTTTATAGCTCAATACCTCAGAAATGGGTGTTGAACGCTGACAATACTTCTATTGGTGGAGGCTGAGGGCCGTGTCATACACCCCTCTGACATCACTAACCAGAACCAAACCACCTCAGCCCTCCATCAATTATCAGCGGGGGGGTGGGGGGGGGGGGGGGGGAGGCCGCCCATATGGAGACGTGTCTGCGTGCGTAGTGGGGTTCAGACAGAGACAGAGTGTCAACATGACTCCAGGTAGGGAATCAAGTATTACCATGTTCTTATCTTCGTGCTCCGAGCAGGGAAGTTCACTCTGAGTCTCACTGAGTTTAAATGATTGAGTCTAATATGCACAGATTCTCCGTTTGGCTCGGTGTTCGGTTTCTGGGACACAGATGTGACTGGGATCCATCGTCCTCTTGTCTGTGGTGAAGTGTTAGAACCGATTCAAAGGAAAAACTGATCTGAGATTCATCTTAAATCCAGAAGGAGTCGAACTACGGAGCAGGAATTCTCCGTGATGCTTATTTCCTACTAAAGAAAATGTCTTTTACTCTTATAATATCAGGACTTTCTTCTCAATCCCAACTTCCCTCTGCGTCCGGCTGCATTACAGATCACACACCTCCTCCATGTTAGCAGATGGGACCCGGACCAAATGGATCTTGAGGTCGTTCTCATCCCACTGATGTTTGATGTGTGTCATCATCGTGTCTGCCCAAACACAAAGTTACTTATTCACGGTGGCTATGACATCACGCTGACACCCAGAGTCAACAGATTGTGTTATGATAGAAACTGTTTGTACTCTTCAGGCACATCGTGAGAAATCAATGTCCACGGACAAATGTTAGTTTAGTCCAAACACAGCGAAGCAGCAGTTCGTTATGTCACTGGGAGGATTTGGGTCATATTTCAAATGAGCCCAATTTCATTCAGCGGCTTCCAGTGCAGTCTACAGTGAAGTACAGTGAGCCGCCTGATTGGTCGAACTCAAACTTCCTGTTACATGACTGCTGGTCAGTCCAGCTCTTCTTCTTCTGTATGGTTCCTGCGCTCTGTGGGAAATAAGATGAGGAGCATTAAACACGACTTCAGTTATCTCCACACAGAAGATGCTCTGTAGGTATTTTACAGTTTTTCTTCAACCAAGGTCTTTACATCTTGTTTTTCAGCATCATGTTGTTTTATTCTCAGGTCAAACGTCGTCCTGGTGAAGTAACGTGAGCCGACTGCTGCTTCAGCAGACTCATAAATCATCCTCTCAGTTCACGGGTCGATTCTGCATCAAACCGTGGGACACAGGCTCAGATTCTGAGGTTCAGAAAGTTTCAAGTTTAAATTTAAAAGATTAGAAACATGCAGTTACTACACGACACGACCGGTAAAAACATATTCATGTACTGGCATTTTGAGGTTTTGGTCTGTTCTGCTTCAGTGTCGTCAAACTGCTGGATTTATGGACCTTGACATTAACATTCCGACGTATTGGGAGAACTGGGATCTGTGAATGTGTGAAGTCTGGTGTTGACCGTGTCCAGGGGCTTGGTGGAGGTGTGAGCTCCACCTCTAGCCGGGCTTGTTTTGAGAACTTGACTCTGGCTGCTCCTGTGGCCCCCAGCGTTTGACCCCAGGTTTCCTCCAGAAGTGCAGAGTCACTGCCTGGTGCTCCATCAAGAGGAGAACACTCGTAAACCAGTGTGAAGGTGGAGGAGGTGGAGGAGGTGGAGGGCGGAGCCAACATGGACTCAGCACAAAGGATCCAGTTGAGCCAAAGCAGAAGAAGCTTTACAATGAATGATATTGTGTTTCTTGCACGATTGTGACATTATTGTGTTGATATCATCTGCCACACAACCAACCGTGATGCCATGAAGACACACAAACAGACTCACACAGTCTGGTAAACATGTTGTGTTACATCAGGTTGTGTTGCTCTTGAGCCGCATGGTGGAAACGTACCTGATGCAACAGTGATACGAGGAAAACACCCGGATTAAACAAATAAACACAAACCGTCATTGTTTAGTTAAATTAATTAAATCTATGCCGGTCACTAATATGATACTGAATTCAAGCAGGTTAATGAGATTTCTGTCGTTTTATTGTGTAAAATAGTGGAAACATCATCACATAAATTCTGATTAGTTAGTTTTTTCCGATTTTGATCACGACTAATTCTTATATAACAACTGAACACACACAGTTTAGTCCACACACTGCACTTTGTACTCCTCCATCAAACCAGCACTGCATCACTTTGGTGGTGATGGGACCTGAGCACAAACAGAACACGAGAACATCATGAACAAATCCCAGAGGAGGAGGAGGAGGAATCAATCAATCATTTATGTCTTTGTAGATAAATAGAATCTGTTCCCATAACCTTATTAACAGACTTTATACCCATTTTTATTAACGGTCCTGGCTCCAACACGTTTCTGCTTCTCCGTTGAGGCCGAAACATCAGATACATCAGAGTGTGTGTTGCAGTGACGGTGGAGCCTCAGCTGTCAATCACGACGTGTCACCCTGTTTACAAAGCATCAAATAACACAACACACACACACAAATTAATGATGATATGAGAATCCATGATTGATTGGTGATTCGCTGGGACCTCGGAGGCTCCGTCCGCTCGACTCCAGGAGACGCTTCACGCCTCGACAGCGGGAGGAAGTGGAAACTCGTCGTCCATCTTTATTTGTCGCCTGTGGTTGTGCTGAACAGCCTCATATTTCCTAATCAACCCTCAGGTCAGAAAGCAGTGTCCTAACTTCACCTGAGGCAGAGACCGCCCTGCCTCAGCCCTCTGTAAACACACATGAGCAAACAGAGGAGGATCTGCTGACCTCTGTGCTGACCCCCAGGTGGTGGGGGGGGGGGGGGGGGGGGGGGGGGGGGCGGTCCCTGGAGAACAGGTCAATGTCTGCATCGGGAAACAGGCGAGTGGACACAACTTGGTCATGAGCTTCACACACACAATCAGTTGTTTCTCTTTTTGGGCGTAAAACGACTTCTACTGAACCAAACTCTCGTCCTTGTCAATGAAGCAGAGCTGAAGCTGAAAGCCGCTCACATTAGAAATGATAGATTAAGATGTTTTATGAGAACGTTTAGGATGAAAAACGCTTCCTGATGGAGACTGATACCTTATTTACAGACAGAGTGAAATACCATGTGGGCGAAAGGACTGCAGAGCTCGACTGCATGAAACTGCACGAGCGAAAAGAAACGAAGATTCAATAACAAATACTTCTGTCAATAAGTTACAAGATATAGTTTGAGGTAAACAGTCGATTGCACAGTCTGTCCACCAGGGAGCCCCGAGGAGTCGATCTTTACAAAGTGAAACGTCCCAGTTGGAAACATGAAACTCTCCCTTTGTTACAATCTGTTTGTTTCTGCAGCCTCACACTCGGACCAGCGTCTTCTCTTCTCAGCGGGAGGTTTGTAGTCGGGTCAGAGTTGAACGAATCGTCGCCGACCGAAGAACGACTGGAGTAAAGAATGTTCAAATCGAAAGAGGAGTCAGAAACTTTCCCCTCGTCGCCTTGTGACTCAGACTCCACACGCCGGCTCCTGGTCAGGCGGTGACACTCCTGAGCGCTCAGCCTGGTCAGGCTCACGTACGGCTGCAGCAGCACGGCCCGACTCCGCTCGGACGACCTCAGCTGGGCGCCGCGGGCCTCTGACCTCACGGAGAGGCGGTCAGTGTTGGAGGTGGAGGAGGACGCAGCGGTGCGTAGGTCACTCTGCGACTGAAGAGGACTGTTGTTCTGTCGAGTTGATCTGGGAGATGAAGGAGAAGACTCGTGTGCAGAAGGCGAAGAGACACGGAGGTCGGACGAGGGCCGATGGGAAGCAGGAGCCTGTTGGAACTGCTCGGCCTCATCCAGAGTCTGTGGTCGTCTGGAGGCAGTTAAAGTCTGAGGAGGTGGTTTTTGACAGCTGGAAAATGCAGAAGCCTCATGAGAGACAGGAGACGTTTGTGATCTGTTGCTTGTGTTTGAGGGATTTGTCGGGGCAGCACTTTCAGAGTCTTGAGGAGAAGTTAGAGCCTGAGGAGTGGAAGCTGGCAGCTCGTTTCGAGACACGATAAAAGTATTTGGAGAGGCATGGTGGGGTTTGAGGAAGGGACAGCTCCCTCTGACAGACGTGATGTCCGTCAGGCAGACGACCGGGGACAACAGAGAGGGCAGAGGAGCGTCTCCGGAGCAGCACTGAGGCAGAGATCCAGCACCTGCTGATCCAGAGCGCCGCTCGTCTTCGAGGTTCCCCTGTTCTGATGCTGGCGGAGGGCGGGTGGCGGTCTGCGAAGGAGTGAGCTGTCGGTCGGGGGGCCACGGGATGAGGCCAGATGGGGTGAGGTCCTGAGATGAAGAGGTGCAGGAGGACAACTGGAACAGCGGTGGAGATGAGGGAGCGTCGGCCTGAAGCTGCAGCTCCTCCGAACACTCGTCAGGACACTCCTGCAGGATGCTCTTCACCCAGCGCTGGTGTTTGGAGCAGAACTGAGGAGACGCAGCAGCTTCACTCGCTCTCAGACTGGTTTCCTGAGCACAACGGATCATCTCATCATCGCCCTCCTTCGATTGGAGACGTCTCCCGACATCTGGATGATTGTGACTCTCTCCAGACACTTCCTGTGCTGCCACATCTTCTGGTTTTAACACCTCAGGCTGGGACTCTGGGGAGTTTGATCTTCCACTGACGAGAACAGACTCTTTGAGGAGCTGACGCACACAACACACTTTGTGAGTCCAGAGTTTCCACTGGAGTCGCTCCGTGTTCTGATGCCTGAGAAACCGCCTGACGACAGGAAGCTGCATCTAAAATAAAAAAAGGTACAGGATTTTAAGCACTTTGATTAACATGTAGAATGAGAAATACATTATGTGCTGAACATAAACAATGTGTGTGTGTGTCTGTGTGTGTGTGTGTGTGTGTGTGTGTGTGTGTGTGTCTTACCACAGTGCAGCAGCTTCCTCAGAGTCATTGCTATGGTCGTGGAGTCGGATGTGATAACATCCAGCAGCAGCTTCTCCTCTTCAGTAACAGGACTTTCCTTCTTCAGGATCTAGAACACACGTTTGGACGAATGAGGTCAAATGTTCAAGAGGCCGCAGTGACCTTGACCTTTGACCTCCAGATTCTACCCAGGTCATCATTGAATCCAAGTGAAAGTTGGCACCACATTTAGAGAAATTCCCTCAAGGCGTTGTGTGGACGTACAGCACATACATGCAGAGGGACAATCTGGAGACATGATGCCTCCAGCGGAGACATAATACAACTATATGCACACATCAAAGCTCACACACACACACACACACAGACAGACACACACCTTGTCGATGAAAGTGTCTCCAGGTAACGCAGCCTCCAGCTCCTGCAGTATTGCAGCAGCCTGTCCTCGACCTTCTGTGCGTAATGTTCCCCGTACTGCTGCTGCATCTGTTCCTGAGACACGAGAACACGCCTCACGTCAGGATGTCCACGAATCACAGTTTATAATCTCACGTGTTTCTTTTCAGTCGGGACCCACAGTCCGTGCAACGGGCACCTTCTCACTTCGGGTCTGAATTAACGTTTAACCTTTTCTTTACCTTTCACTGTAAAGTTTGTTTATTCTGCTTATTCAGTTGTTTTTATGCTCATCTCACCTGTGACACTTTTATTCTTATATTTCTGCCCCACTGCTTTCTGCTTTGAATTGTTTGCTTTGAATATTTCATTTTGAACTCGTAAAGCACCTTGTAACTGTGTTTTGAAAACGTGTATTGCGATAATAACAATTTATTATTATTATAAGCTATAAAGAAAAAAACACCTGGGTCACAAACTATTTAGTGAAACCTTTTCCTTTACAGTCTGACGGCAGATAGAACAGCGGGGGGGTGAGTTTCCATCTCCGTTTACTGTCCGACTGAGAAACTGTAAATTCTGAAGTTTCTGAGAAACGGTTTCAGCTGAATCTCGAATTCTGGAGAATTTCTACCCACAGGATTTAGAGTGATTTGAATGTTTGGCCTCCAGACAAAGCAGGAATGTAAATCCTCGTCCTGACTGCATCGTTCTGTTGATCCGGAGTGAACTGCGGCGCCGCCTGCTGGATAGAGTAGGAACTGGAAGCTGAGAGAGAGAGAACCTCTCATGCGATTTGAGACGTCATGTCCACAAACCAAAGATTTATATGTATTATGTTTTTATAAAAAGATGATTAACATAGGACCCCCCCCCCCCCCACCACCAGTTTTTCCAGCTGCCGTCAAGATGAAAACCTTTAAAAACGTTCTTCAACCATTGAACAAATCACAGCTATAAACCTGAAGATTTTAAATCAGACGTTCTAAAGTTTGACTGTTTCTACCTTGACATAATATTCCAGTTTGTCCTGGTCCATAGCGAGAGCCTGAGCTAGAACCCTGAAGTCCAGTTGTTCTTCCTCATGAGGAACATCTCGTGTTGGTTCTGTGCAAGAAAACAAACGTGAGAACAGATCAGAGTCAAGTTTCTTACACAAGAGAACCCTTTCACGTTAAGGTTTTTCATTCTTCATATAAAAAGGAAGGTTAGTGCACATTAATGCTGAGTAACATCGTGTTTCACCGTTCATAGACACACAGCGGATCCTTCTACTGCTGGACACTTACACACTGATCCTGATATTGAGGGAGTTTATTTGGGAAGAACTTGGTGATTTTAAACACGGTCTCCACCATCCCTCGGCGCTGTCTGAGCATCCACATGACGACCTGCAGGAGACGACAGCCAGGAGAGAGCGAGATCAACAGGAAGCAGAGGAGACCTTTCAATAACGCTGCTGCTGGAACGTTTGAAACAAAAAACCACTCGTGTCCGTACCAGGGTTTTAAGTCCAAACATGATCTTCATGTGTTTGATGGGAGCCACCAGTCTGGGTAGGAGTCTGAACGTGGCTTCCAGAAACGTCATCACTCTTTCAAAGTGCTCCATGTCCCTGCTCTTCACGATGCAGAACATCTGAGCAGACGCCACACGCAGCCGCCACGAGTCCTCGGTGCTCAGAGGCTGCGAGTCCACATCTGGCCAATCAGAGGGGTCCACAACTGGGCGGGGACAAAAAACACAGGAAGACAAATTCAGTATCTAAAAGTTCATATCTCAACAAAAACCACCGGAGAAAAATTAAGATTTGGGAATCAACACTGAATAACTTCACTGCTTAACACGGAGACTTGGCAGCTACAGATGTTTCCTGGAGAAACATTACGAATCTTTGCTGGTGACAAAAACTCAAGCATGAAAAAATGTACTTAAGTACATTAACAAAGTAAAAGTAGATGTACTTTGTTACATCCCACCACGACACAGTCTATATACATAAACACACACATCTCTGTACCATGTTGTGTGTTTAGTTTCTTTTCTTGTTGCGTGTGATGCTGTGATTGTTGTTGTTGGCAAACTGAGGGAAATTCTAAATAACTGAGTTAAGAGGTAATAAAGTTTTGAATCTTGAATCTTGAATCTTGAATCTTGAATCCAGTTCAACACACCCAGGAGGTTCTTTCATTTAAAATAACAGATTGAACACGTGACAAAGTGTGAAGCAGAGAAAACACGCATCTCAGGTTAATGGTTGAGCATCAGTTGCCATGGCGACCGGGCCTGGAGACCAGCTCCTGGGCTGAACCCGGAAGTGACCTGGACAAAGACAAACCTCCGCATCCGGAGACATGGACAGTGTCTCACTCACCTTGCTGAATGTCCATCGTCCTGTGAGTCCACACGTGTTCTATGATCCACACCGGGAACCTGCGGAACCTCTGGAACCGTCTGTCGTCAGCGGGCAGCTCCGGTTCCTCCATCCCCGGGGTCAGATCACCGGGTCCCGGCCGCCGGCTCTTTTAAAGGCCCCGGTCCCCCGCCCCGGTCCCCGCCCCGCCCCGCGGACCCCCGCCCGGCTGGAACATGTACAGACAAGTCGGATGAGAAGTGAACACACAGTCCGAGGCTGAACGGCCATCGACAGCTGTTTGAAAGAGACGCGAATCACTTCCGTGTCAAACCCCCCGTCGCTATCAAAATAAGGCTTGTTTTTAAAATGTGGATCGCGATAAATACGCGGTTGACGCTTGGAGAGTTTTATTGTGAAGAGGACTGATCCGTCTGTGCCTTCAGACCCGGAACTACTTCCCCACAGCGCAGGGATTCCTGTCCGTGTGTTGTCCTTGTGACCTGGACCTAGTTAACGCTCCTGGCAGGTAACTGGGCTGTACCTTTCTTATTTATACATATATTCATTTATATATCGTCTCTATTTATTCATATCTAACGAGTGAGATCTGAACATCACAGACATCAGTGTCGTGCTGCTGAGGGGGGCGCTTGTTTCCTGCACCTCGTTGACCCGCTCACCTCCACTTCTCCTCACTCCTCCTCAGTGGAGCTCCAGCAACTGGCTCCTGTTTCACTGGTTCTGCAGAATCCTGCAAACAAGTCTCATCGGAATAAAGAGGGTTTCGTTAGTTTATGCTAGTTGTAGCTTTAAAGGTTCAGTGTGTAGAATTTAGTGACATCTAGTGGTGAAGTGTCATGTTGCAGGTGAATGGAGCATTGATTAAATAAACGTCTCCCTTGTTTGATGTCTCTCCAGAAGTGTCGCGTCGTCCCGGCTGCAGCATGAACCTGACGCCGTGTGGGTCGGTGCTCCGGCTCTGTGCCACCGGGCTCAGACCTTCATCATCCACCACCGCCGCCGCCGGAGCCTTGAGGTCGACAGCAGCCACTTGTCTCTCACGAATCTCCACTGACTCGCCGCCTGCGCCCTGCAGACGCTCTACTGCAGCGACATCAAGGTGCGCTCCTATCTTCACTACCTCAAACGCAAGATCATACCCCCCCCCTCCCCTCCGTACATCCACGTGTGCCAGGTTGGGGACCCGGTGCTGCGGTCACACGCTGCAGCCGTCGACCCGGCAGCCATAACGCAGCCTGAGATCCAGAAGGTCATCAGCACCTTGGTGAAAGTGATGCGCAAACTTGAATGCGTGGGACTCAGTGCGCCTCAGATCGGGGTGCCGCTGCGGATCTTGGCTCTGGAATATCCCGAGGAGATGTTGGAGGAGAGTTCTGCTGCCTCGAGGGAGGCCCGCGGTCTGTCGGCCCAGCCGCTGAGGGTGTTCGTTAACCCTCAGCTGAGGGTGCTGGACGGACGGACGGTGCTCTTTCAGGAAGGCTGCGAGAGCATCTCAGGATTCTCCGCCACAGTTCCTCGCTACCTGTCTGTGGAAGTGTCGGGTACGCATGTTTCCATTTAATCTCATGTGTCCTGTAGAACACTGGTGCCTTTAGCATTATGCTAAATACTCGTGTAATCTTAGATTGTGTATGAAGGTGCAGACACTGTTGTCATCAGTTGACAGATTTAATTGTTCATGCTGTCGGCCTGATGTTCTCGCCCGTGTGTTTGCTCTTCACTCAGGTCTGAATGAAAAGTGCGAAGCGGTCACGTGGCAGGCGAGCGGCTGGCCGGCTCGTATCCTCCAACACGAGATGGACCACCTGGACGGGCTCCTCTACACCGACCGCATGGACAGCAAGTCTTTCATCAACATCCACTGGCAGAAGCACAATGAATAGAAGACAATCCACAGGACAGACCTCAGTCATCTGTGAAACCGACGATGCGGTTGTGAATTGAAGTTAACCTCTTAGGTTCTGGTTAGAATAAGAGCCGAGTGACTGGATCGTGGAGAACTGGGTCACTGCATTGGACGTGTTGTTGTTAACTAGAAGCTAAAGGGAGGAAACTAAAACGTTAAAGTACAAACCAGGAGTTCTGTGGATAAATAAAGAAGCTGAAATGTTCATGATAACATGAGTGAATCGTGTCGGACAACAAAAACTTGAAATTCTACACAATTCAGTGTAAATGCTTGTAAACAAACTCTTGTAAATACACTATTAAAATAAAGAAAATTGGTAGAAGCTTGTCGATCTATATTTGCAGTTTCACAGTAATTGAGAATGTTGAAATGGACGAATCTATGTGAACCTAATCAAACATGTTTGTAACGGCTGAGTTTGTTCTTTAAAGAGTTTTGTCACGAGGATGTTTCCTAAATACTCTTTGTCCTTGAATGTAGTGTAACTGTTACTCTACATTACTACAAAATAAGTTATTTTAGGGCTGAAACGATTAATCGAATAAAGAATCTGCAGCTTTTAATATTGATAAATCATTTAAGTAACTTTTCAAGCAAAAATGCCAAAATATAAGTAATCAAGAAAATAATTACAGATTAATTGATCAGTAAAAACCAATATAAATCTTTGGCTGTAATTATGACTGAATAATATATAAAATATGAATGATTAAATCTGATTATTCTGGTATAGTTACACCTGTAAGTCATTTATCATAAAACCCATTTAACAGAGACGAGTGACACATTGACCCTTTTTACTCTGCAGGCAACAAATACAGATGAAACAGACGTTGTGCTTTGCACCAAGTTACACTGAAGTGTCTGAGATCACAACAACAACAACAATACACAATTCTGATGATGATGTGAACGTGATCTAGTCTCACAAAGTTCGACCCGATTATCATTGTCCTGCAGGCCAAAGGAAAAAAGCTCTGGTTTCTTTTTCATTTCATTAAATCACAGCCGTGTTCGTAGCGAAGCTCAGGATGCAGCGACTGTGCTGCCAGCCAAGCAGTGAGGGAGGGGGGGGGGGGGGGGACATTTCAGGTGGAGTATTGTGTATGCAGGGAGATGAACACCGATTGAAATGGCTAATTTTCTTCAAAGAGAAACAACAAACAAAGAAATATTCAGTAATTCAGCTTGGAGGCGTCTCTTGTTGTTTCCTGTCACAAATGGGATTTTGAAATCCGACTCTGGGCCGAAGCCGAAGGAACCGGGCGTCTGATGGCACGTCTCCACGCTCACATCGGGTCAGTCGGACGAGCGACCAACAGGACGGGACGGCAGATTAATGAAAGTCTCAGGAAGGGAAGTCACGAATAGAAAAACTGGGACCACTAAATACTGCGTGTCAGCATCGAGCCAAGGCAACATTTGGATTTGATTGTACTGGATTTGAACGTGTGCAGGTTTAAGGCACTTTGGCTTCGCTAGTTGTGCCTCGTTGGTGCAAAGCTCTTCCAGTAAGAGTCACACGGAGGACGACTGGTCAAACGTTTGGCCACAGGCGCAAAAGACAGGACTCCTGTACCAACAGTCCCGACAATACTCGATTCCACAGTATCTGCACAGGACCAGAGGTTTTCTGGGACACAGCTTCCCGCAGCCGCACACTCCCAGCGGCTTTGTGGTGTGGTGGATCTGGCAGTACTCCAGCTCTCTGCAGGAGCCGGTGTGGAACACGCTGCAGCTGTGACACAGGACCTGCGGGTCCAGCTGGGCGAGGTTGCAGCAGTCGTGGAAGCTGATTGGATGAAGAGAAGGGATTACGGATTCGGGGTCATCTCGTGGAGCTGTGTTGGACCTGGCTGCGCCGCTGCTTGCCTGGTGAGAGCTGGCGATGCGTTCATGTCGCTCGCTGCGGGACTTTGAGGCGACGCTGCTCCAGATTCTTTGACGTCTTCAGGATCGTAAAAGGGCATCACAGTGTGGAGCTCCATCGAGCAGTGCTGCAGCAGCGCACAGCTCACATCGTGCCACGTTTTACATTCAACACAGAAAACACGTTGAAGGTAAAGATGAGACTGGAGGCAGCTGCAGAAGTGGTTGGCTTCACTCTCACTCTTACTAGGAGCCACAGCTTCTAACTGCGAGCTGCCCCCGTGGGGCTCAGAGTCTGCCTTGTCGAACCGTGAGCCCTCAGTCGGACGTCTGCCCGGCTTCTTCCCCCCGGAGGAGCCGACCGCCGAGTCCACGGGGGGCATCTTGGTCAGCTGGCATTTGAGCGTGGTGATGCAGACGTGCTCTCTGGCGGGCACGGAGGCGGACGAGGACGACTGAGGCGTCATTCCGTCGCTGTGGGTTTTGACAGCAGGTGGAGACGAGCTCTTTTGAGTCAGCCAGGTTTTGTCGTCCCCGCGGCCGCCCACCGCCTGCCCCCCGTTGAGGTGCTCGTCTGTGTACAGGTCCACGTCCACGCCGCCGGCAAACGGCTCCATCCGCGGCTGGCTGACTTTCATGGTCTTCTTGGTGATGTCCATGGCGACCTGGAACAAACAGTTTAAATTTAATTTTCTGTTTTGTTTTGAAAGTTTCATGTGTAAAAAACAGCTGCACAGACCAAACGTACCTGCAGGCTGCTTCCTCTCTGCCGCTCTCTCACCACACTCAGCTCCCACTGGGCCTCGCCCACGTGCTTCCCAAGAGCCGCCTGAAGGAGGCGACACTCACAGCGAGCCAGGTAGAAGGCGCAGGACAAGCGGAGGAGGTCGTCCAGAGAAGCAGGGCTGGTTCTGAGCTCCTGGAGGAAGAGCTGCTCGTGTGAGCTGGGCCGGTATCCCAACAGGCCGAAGAGCTTCTCAATCTGAGGCATCGACAGCACTGGTTTGATGAAGTGGGTGAAAGTACCAGAATACATCTGAGACAACAAACAAACAGGAATTAGGAAATGTTTTCGCCTTTCATCATTTCATATTGAACCAGGAAGTCATCATGTCAGAGGTCCTGAACTACCTGCGTCCCCAAACCTGTTCGTCAACCAACCTTCACGACTTTGTACTCGTCCCTCCAGGGGCCGAGGTGCAGGTTGAGGGCCGCCTGCTCCAGGACCTCGAAAGCTTTAGCCAGGCCCTGCAGTCGTCCTCTGGATTTGACCTTCACACCCCTCGCTGTGGTTGGCGCCGCCGTCGCTGCCGTCGCCGCCTTGAGCGACTCCTCCATCACCGCCAGCGGATCCAGACCCAGGCAGTGAGTGTCCTGAGCGTCTCCCTCCCTCAGCCGAGCCTCCACCTGCCGCCACAGCTCCTCGTCTCCACACGCATGGCTGGAGCCCCGGCCCACGATCTGCTGCTCCAGACTGTGGTCGTAGGCCTTCAGGAGATCTCGGGCTCTCTGCCTGGAGCTGCTCATCTCGGGGATCAGCTGAGATCCAACAGGACAAAGGAGTGAAGGGTTAAAGGCTGCACAGCCAGAGGAGACTTCTGATCCACTGATACCACATCAGAAACCCAGATCTAGTGAAGTTAAACGTGGTTTCATACAGAGACTGTTTTATTTGCTGCATTAATAAAACAACAAACTACATCAGCTCTAAAAGCTCTCAGCTCAGATTCAGTGTTCACAGCCGAAAGAGAAACACTGAAGTTAGAAGTTATTCATTATAAACTGAGACAACTCACTTTGTCGTTAGCTTTAGCTCATTTAGCTTCATGCTAGGTTAACTTGTCTTTTTCTTTTTTTTAACTTGACACCAAACTTCCTTTAAATCTGCGCTGATTTTAAAAACCCGTCGCTTTCACATCTTAGCGTGAACCTGCCGTCGCGTTCCGCGGGACCGGTTCCCCGAAGGAGGAAGTTCTTCTTCATCGGGTCCAACAAACAGAAGCTCGAACTTTAAGGCCACCGTGTTGAACATGTGGGGAAAGTCCCAGGAAGTGACAGCACGTTTCAGCACTAAAGGACAAATCTCACACGAAGGACAGTTCCCCCGGTGTCCGGGACGATCCCGAATCACAAGACGACTCGGGCTGAAACTGAAACCGTTCTGGTTCCGGTTCCAGACGTGATCGGTTTCAAGCGAGACGATTAACAACGTTAAATCAGTAGATTTGTGAAGGAGCCCTCGGGCTAAGAGAGACGCTAAGCTAACACACAGCTGGGAGAGAGACGGGGATGGTTGAGGATCTCTGGTTTGTTTTAAACTCACCTGAGTGTGTGTCGGTGTGTGTCTGTGTGAGTCTGTGAGAGAGTGTGTTGTGTCGGTGAATCACGTCACACACTTCCGGTCATCAGAGGAAAGTAAACACGGTCACGTGACCGATGCGCACGGTCAGCGCATCGGGACGTCCCGGCGGGGCGGGGTCTGTGTGTCTGAGCATTTCTAAATTAAAAATCAGATCAATTCAAAACGGAAACTGAATATTCCAACGAAGGGAAACGATTTGGTTGATTATTGATCTGGAACACTGATGTAGAAGCTGCATGGAAACGGTTCTATTCCACATAAGAACTTACAGGGATGATTATGTATAAAACATAAAGAAGGACCAAGATATAAATGAATGTATTTCAATAAAAGGTAGAGATCTAAATCTATTTTTACCATAGGCTGTATATAAACTATATCAGTTTTAATTACAGCTTCTCTTTCTTATATCTTCTTTTCTTACAGAACGATATAAAGTCTGTACAGAGACACAAAGAGAACAGCCTCATAAACATCTCTGAATACATTAGAGTTCAAATTCATTATTATTATTAATAATTAAAATGTATTCTCTGTCATCTTTGACAATTGATTCTAGTTTTGAAGATTTTGATTGAAATTAAATTTCATTTAATTAAACAACATGATTTCAGGGTGATGTGATTTGTAAAAAAAATATCTAGAGTTAGTGCGCGAGACCACATATAAAATATATTATATATATATATATATATTACATTATTATATCACACTTATTTATAGTGTTGAAAGCTGGTTATCCACTAGAGGGCAGCAATTCACCTTTAAGAGACTCCACAGTCTCTCTCACACACTCACGCACACACACACGCACACGCACACACACACTCACGCACACACACGCGCACACACAAGTTAACTACTTATCTAACTCTTACACTAACATAAACCTTAAAACCTTAAAACACGTCTTCACCCTAAATTTAAACATTTACATTATCGGTACTTTGAACGTGAGTAATATCTGGAAACACACACACACACACACACACGCACGCACACACGCACACACGCACACACGCACACACACACACTGGTCCCCACACAGACGGTGAAACAGGTGCACGCACAAGGTGGGGGGGTGAGTTTGTTTTGTTGCCCTGCGGGCGGGGCCTCGGTGACAGCGGCGGGGGGCGGACCCGAGACTCAGTTAAAACCCTCCTGTCAGAAGCGAGGCGCTCCATCCTTCAGCCGCGGACAGGATGTCGAACACGAGCAGGGTGGTGCTGGCTCTGGGGGGAGCGGGGACGGTGGGCTCCGGGGTCGTGAAAGCTCTGCTGGATAAAGGTAAGCTGCTCAGGAGACACATGGAGACACCTGGAGACACATGGAGACACATGGAGACACCTGGAGACACATGGAGACACCTGGAGACACATGGAGACAGAGACCGAGAGGAGGTCTAAAGAAACTCTGAGATCTTACATCCTCTGCGTTCACTCGGTCCTCCACGGGAATGTGGAGACACCTTTACGCACAGTTTACGCACAGTTTTACGCACAGTTTTACGCACAGTTTTACGCACAGTTTTACGCACAGTTTTACGCACAGTTTCCAAGTGTCTCGTGAGGAACTCCATCAGGTCAAACTGCCCTGTAGATGTTTTATAACGTCTTTATGAGCATTTTCAACATGTTCTGCATTCGAATAGTTACATGTCTACTGTTTGAAAGGATATGAATGAATCCACACTCGTCCCTGACATCCAGTGATCGGGCGTTTGGAAACGATGGAACACACTGAGATGTTCAGATGTTCTCTTCCAACACGTCCCTGGAAATCTTCAGCTGTTCCTCTTGTTTCTATGTTGAAGATTATAAACTTCATCAATTAGCAACAAGTATAAATGTAGATCCTGAAGTTTGCAAAGATTAAAATCAGCTCAGAATGAATTGCAATGAAAACAAGTGTATACAGTTAAATGACCGAGGAGTCATATATGTACACAGAGCATATGTGACATTTTCATACAGCGTGGACAATATTAATCATCTTAAACTATTTAAAATACAATTACTGTAAAAGGAACATTGGAAACAAATATCAAAAATATGACAACACATAGAAAAAATAATGTAAATGTAAGATAAACAGATCGTTTTCGTGTGAGCGGGATTCGACCTGTTGTGTGTGTTAAAGGTGTGTGTGTGTTACTCGTGTTGTGGGGACCTAAATCTGTTTACACACTCACAGCATAGGGGCTGGATGTGTGTGTGTGTGTGTGTAGGTTTCAAGGTGGCAGTGATCTCCAGGGACAGCAGCCGACTGGAGAGACTCCGGACGTTCATCTCTCCGAGCACAAAGGAAAACCTCACGACTATAGTGGGGGATGTGGGTAAGTTTCCTTCCTTCCTTCCTTCCTTCCTTCCTTCCTTCCTTCCTTCCTTCCTTCCTTCCTTCCTTCCTTCCTTCCTTCCCTCTTTCTATCCATCCATCTATCTAACCCGGTGGGAGCGTTGAACAGAGCCCCATTTGAAGGCAGCATAAATGAAAGGTTCAGTGTGAAGGGTTTAGTGACATCCAGTGGAGAAGTGGCATATTGCAGCTCAAATGAAGACAGGTCACGTTTCGGTTAGCGTGGAATCTCTGAAGATGGAAGACGATCTGAACAAGAAGATGTTCTACAGGACAGGTTGTTGCAGGGCTCATCCTCTGGGGAGCATGGTATTAAGTCACTGTGTCCTGGACATGAACAATATATCAAGAAGAAACTTCACAGCGCCGCCGGACGACAGATCACGATGTCACCAAAAAATCGAATAAATATGAATCACCCTCCATTTCATTCTGGTAACTGATGCGTCCTCATCCGATCCTGCGTGTCCCAGGGTCCGAGGAGGGGGCGGAGCAGGCCAAGCAGGCGCTGCTGGAGGCCGTGGGGAAGGTGACGGACATCGTTTCCTCTCTGGGCTTCAGCTGGTGGCAGGGAGGGCCCCCCCACACCCAGTCTCTCAAAGAGCTCCACTGGGTGAGAGCGCACACATGTAAACAGCAGGTGGAACCGGACACGGGATGAAACCGCATTTAAATTCGCTAGATCAAATCCTCATCATCCAAATTCCACACATCAGTCAGATTGTTGAATTACTCTCAACATCCTGTCTCCTCCTTCCTTGTGACCCCCCCCCCCCCCCTTCAGGTGATTGAGACCCTCCTCTTCAGCACGTTTGTGTCATGGAAGACCTTCTTCCCGCTGGTGAGAGACGACGCCCACTGCACCTACACCTTCATCACAGGTGAGACCAGAAACTCTCAGGGAACTGAGCTCAAAGGTTGTTTGTGTTTTTACATTTCAGGCTTTGTTCTAAATACAAGGAAACGTGATTAATAAAATCTTTATGGAACCAGACATTGTTTAATATGAAGTATCTTCAGGAGCATCATGAGCAGAAACTTCAATTAATATGACAGTCTGTATTATTATTATCATATTAAAGAGAATATACAGTAGACATTCAGAGAGTCTGAACAGAAACAGTGATGAAGAGAAATCAGACAGAGTCCAACGTTTAAAGTGACATTTAATAAAACATCCATCCAGAAGTTTGGTTCTTTGCTGATCAGCAGCAGCTCGACTAAATCTCCTCCATGTTAACTGTTGATGTCGTGTTGCCATTGTTGTTGTATAGTCTTCTGCATTAACGCCACCTGGTGGACATGAGTGGAACAGCTTGTTGTCGCCGGAAGTTCAACGTTCTGCAGGAACCTTTTACTACTCACGTGATCAATGGTTATAAATAGTGTAGCTTTAAAACATGAAATAAGTCTCTGAAATTCTTTACAACATATATTTAAGTTGTTTAAATCGGTAAAGTTCAGGTTTGTGTAGTTTTACGTTTCGCTCTGTGCCTCAGGAGGAGCAGGAGAAAAGCTGCTGATGCCAGGAACTGGTTTCCTCACGGTGGGAGCGGCCAGCTCTCTGGCTTTCTGCCAGGTTCTCACGAGAGGAATACCCCGACGTTCCCTGTAAGCTGAACCAGGTGAGGCCCCGTCAGTCGGACCTCTGTGTGAGAGGGGTCGAGGATCTGGATCAGGTGGAACCGTGCTTACGACCTGATGCTCAGACTCTCTTCTCGTGTTAAACTCACACAATAAACCAACAAAGCGTTTGAAAGCGTTTCCCTCTGGTTCCGGCGGCAGGTGAAGATCAACGCAGGCGTGGCGGCTCCAGAGCGGATGGCTCCTGGTTACCTGAACCACCTGGACCTGGGCGAAGCTGTCGCCTCCCTGGTGGAGAAGAGAGACACCTCCCACACGGTCTTCACCATCAGCTGCCCCGCGGACCTAAAAACCGTCCTTCTGGAGAGGAACCTGTAGACTCGGAGACGCCCCCTTGTGGTCACAGGGTCGTGTGCTCGACTCTCACAACTCTAAACCGTCCTTGCACAACTTTATCTGACTTGTAGATCTTTTAAACTAACACTGTAACAACGTCCTGCTCCTTGTTCTGAGATCTTTAGCCACGTTTACTTTGCATGAACTGTTGTGACGTTTGTAAAAAAATAACACAAAGGATTATACTCGTCCTCTCATTGTTTCCTGTTTCTATAGAAATATCACACCACAGTTCTCATTCATCGCAGGAACACAACATCCAATACAACAGCATCTCTGTGGATCCACTGAACACATGAAACTCAATCTTCTTTCCTAATGGTCAAAGAGAATCTGGAGGCACATGTTCACATAAAGCTTAATGTTACTCTACTGATTGACACATGATGCAATGCACAAGTAAAGTGCGGATCTGTAAATACTGTAGATTCATACGATTTTAAATGTTCAAATGTTTGAAGACTGGAGGTAAAATAAGTTAAACTTAGAGACCTGAGATGTTTAGGACTCTGAGATTCAGACAGAAGTCGAGGACCTTATCTACTGATTCCAGAAATCTGCGTCTGTGTGCGTCACATCTCTTCATCTCATCGGCTTCTCCCTCCGATCTGTCACTCAGAGTTCAAACCGTCTCCGCTGAGCTTTTGTTTCACGCTCCTGAACTCATCCAACAGTTTAAAGTTCAGCTTCTGTGGAACGATCCAGACGAGCGGCTCCAGTAAATCACTGATGACACGAACACAGATACAGACGTTACACAACAAAGCTGATTTCAAACTCTTGGTAAAGATTCTACAAAGTTAAACAAAGCGTTTATCAGCGAACACGTTATCTTCCATCGTGTTCACTGCAGTTCTCACAGTTTGTCTTTTCATCGACACGGAGGATGAAGCTAATTCAACTGGAAACCAGTGACACCAGAGGACGCACAACAAATTGTTGCTTTTTAAGAACAGAGTTAGTTTGACAGGTTTACATCCCCTGGCGTGATTCTCTGTCCCGGTCCGAAGAACCAGCGCGGACCCCCTATAGGTCGCCTTTGTCTGTCCCCATTGTGCAGGACAGCGTGTCCCTCCGATGAACTGAGGCAGCAGACGGGATGTTGTCGTCTTGTGTAACGTCCTGTTGTATACGGTCGTAGTGTTGTCTCTTATAATGTACTGATGTGTTCAAGCTCCCACAATAAGAACGTACATTTGTTTTGCCAATAAACATAGGGACGATCTGCGCTGGTTGATGGGACGACTGGGATTGGTCACGAAAGCCGAGCGGGAGAGTGGTTGTGGTGGGGGGGGGGGGGGCTGTTCACAGTTTGTTTCCAACTTGTCGGCTCACGGCTCAATTAGGCCAAATGATGATTAAACCCACTGGGCCCCACTCTCTCCTCCCCCCCCCCCCCGCGCTCCCCCCTGAAAGGAAACGGTCGAACAAGCGGCGGCCATGTTCGCCCTCCGTCGATGACTCATCTCATTCTAATAGGAAACGAAAACTGTCTTTTGTTGGAGAGGGGCCGAGGGGCCAGGGTTCGCCTAACGAGGCTCCGCAGACCCAGGGTCAGTCCGAGGAAACGCTGCGACCGACTCGGGGAGAGGAAACCGGGCGAAACGTCAGAAACAGAAGAACGTTTGTTCGTCGGGAGGGAAATGTGGGATTGTGACTTTGCAGAGGTCAATTAGTCCGTCTGACCTCCACTGAGGCTCAGACCGAAATATCTCAACTATTATAAGAACTTTAA
The DNA here is from genome assembly GCA_006182925.3 of Reinhardtius hippoglossoides. Taxonomy (NCBI): domain Eukaryota; kingdom Metazoa; phylum Chordata; class Actinopteri; order Pleuronectiformes; family Pleuronectidae; genus Reinhardtius; species Reinhardtius hippoglossoides. Next base: position 1,311,639 of record CM031674.1, read on the forward strand.
TGATCCATGAATCAACAAATGCACTAAATCAAACCAATCACACCAGTGACGTGTGAGCCAATCAGAGGCCGGACGTGTTGTTGAACACTGACTCAGGAGAGAAGTCGACTGCTCGTCAGCGTCGATACAAGAGATCAAATCGACACTGGGTCTCTGAACAGGATCCAGTCGAGCTCATCACCTTCTTGTGTCGTCTGGAAACACGTCTGTTGTCGTCTGTGCTGCTTGCGTGGGTCTGAGTGAAACAGAGCGTCCTGCTGACGGCTGCTTCTCGTCTCATTGCACCGGAGGATTCTACGCATCAGGATCAGGGTGAAACTCAGACCGGTTCAATGTTGACAAGTTGAAAGACGCCTTAACGACTCCTCTGCTTCGGATTAAAAACTGGAGCAGCTGAGATGCTGACGATAAGGTCTGAAAGTCTCCAGAGCCTCGCGTCACATCAGCCGCCAGCTCTGAGGTCGAGGGAACTCTCACGCCATCACGCCACCCGGGTGTGTCCCATCACGCTATCGCCACCCGGGTGTGTCCCATCACGCCGAGGACACACAATCACCGACGCACCAGTAAAACGCTCGTAAACAGACAAACGCCCCAAAGCAATTACAAACTAATTGGTTCAAAATGTGGTTCAGGTTTAACAACCCAGCCGCCACGTTGGGAGGAACCACGTTGGGAGGAACCACGTTGGGAGGAACCACGTTGGGAGGAAACACGTTGGGAGGACGCACAGTTCGATCAGGCAGAGAAGCAACATGTCGAGTTGTCAGTTAAAGGTTACTATGGGATGTTGACGTGAGCTTTTTAAAATTATGTAAATGATATAAAACTTCTTGGATGGCGTCAACCTTTGAAAATGATACGTCTCCACGGGCGAGACACAAAAACCATCTTCTCTCAAACAATCAGTCTCACACTTCCAGCCTCTCACAGGAAATTAGTTTAATAATGAAATAATATTATTATAACAAAATGTACAATTCATTTACACGAGTGGTTTCATCCACTTTGCAAAATATCACAGCGTTCTTCCATTTACATTATAATTACATTCACGGTTATTACATAGACTTCTTGTTTTTAGTAGTAATGTAAAAAATAACAGTTCAGACATTTGTTTCACTTCTTTTGTATCTGGACTGAATTTAATTCATTTAAAAAAGTAAATTAAGAAAAACAAAACAAAATAAAACGACAAAATATAAAACTGTGGTTCGTCTGCAGTGAAGTGAGAAGATGAGGAGTCTGCTCGGGGGGGGGGGGGGACGACTCATAACTCAATAATATAATAACTGCTCTGTCTATTGTTTAACAGCAGATTATAAACCTCCTTCCTGCTCGACATCAAGTTGGTATCATGTTATTTTAGTCTCATTCGTCTGACAATTTTTTTACGTTCAAGCTAAAAAAAACACGACGGTCTCTAAAAACCAAACAGTTCTTGAAAAACAAATTTAAAAAGTATGAACTCATCAATCCGACACAATCCCTTTACCATCGTAGACCTCATAAGCATCAGTTGGGTTTTCGTTGAGAAACGGGTAAAAGTATTAAATAGGCTGTGAAACTAAAAAAAAGGTGGTGAACTTTTAAGCTTTTGTTAAAAGTAAGAATGAAAAACTGAAATTCAAAAACGGTCGGACTGTGACTTGAGGCTTGAAACTCGTCTCACAGGCAAAACTCACTAACTAACAAAGTGCAACAGTTTTCTAACAGACAGTAAATCGCAGCTCTCACTCCTCCTGCGTGTGAAAGACCAGCTCCTCCACTGCCCGACCCCCAACAACTCAAATATCCAGTGTGCCCCTGAACGCCTCACCACCCAAAGTGCATCCATTTATCCTCTCAAGTCTCAGGAGGGATCTGCCACCAGTGGGACCAGTGGCCTGATTCCAGTTCCTCAGTGTGAAGTTGGTTTTGCTGCTGGTTCCCACATTCTGTCACTTCAGGTTTTATACAGCACCCCCCCCCCCCCACGTCACATCAGTCCCATGCACACTCTGCTGAAGCACATGCGTTTGTCTCATTCACATTTTACACACAACTTCAGTGATGCGTGGTTTCTTTTAAACCTCAGTTCCCACAGATTTGACTTCGTTTCCTGAATGAAGGAGAAATAAAAAGAACATATTGTAAATCATACAAGTTATTATCTTCGTCAGCATCACAAGTCCAGTCTGAACCAATCAGGTCCCGTCAACGATCCAGCGCGAGTTCATTCTTTACACTTTGAAAACGATGTTTGACGAAGTGTTTGCAGCAGCCTTCAACACAAAATGGAATAACTAAATATTTAAAATGTATATTCAGGGTGAAGTTCTGCTGCTGGAAACACCAGGTTCTCTCTGGAACTACAGACACAGACGGTAGTTCCAGGTTCTCTCTGGAACTACAGACACAGACGGTAGTTCCAGGTTCTCTCTGGAACTACAGACACAGACGGTAGGTAACAGTCTTCGCCACAGACGAGTGAGCTGAGATCCATTCTGACCGGGTGTCTGTCCACTTCAGCTGCTTTCATTGCTCACTGAACTCCTCATAATCTCCTGGAATTATCCAGATGTTGAAAGTCAAACATGAAGCAACCATGTTATAGATTGTTACGCAACCAGACTCCGCTCCTTTAGTTTGAAAACCTCTGAACTCAAAGATGTTCATCAGGTTTTCTACATGATGAACCATTTGTTTAACGCTAGTGGACAGAATTACACATTTGTCTGATATTTGCATGAACGGATTTAATACACAAAACAAATCCGTAAACGTGACGTCGCACTGAGACCGAGCCTCCGTTAGATTCTGTACTTTGGAAAACAGCTGAAACTGTTTGCTTTTGTTTTTTGTTTCCTACAAAACTTAAATCATTTTGTGGAAATGACTGTTTTTGGCACCTTGGTGAACATGAATAAAACAACATGTGTGTATCATGTCCTGTCTCGGTGTGATGATGCAGCAGAGACGCTCTGATGTTCTGCTCTCAGCCGGTTCTGTCTGATCCGTTTGCTCCTGAACTTTGAAAGTTTCTCTCCTTTCATCAGATCTGATAAATCTCTGGTTTGTTTTAAAAGGCCTGAAGTTATTGTTTATTCTGGTTCATGTTTAATGAGTTTGAATGTGTACACGCTTGGTTAAATGTGGTTGTGCCTCCGTTTGTGTTGCTATATTTGAAATGAGTATTTAACCTTGTTGTTATCAGAAGTTTGGTTTCACACACATTACTTATTATCCCAGTTTACTCAAGAACATCTTTTACCCGTTTCATCCGAGCTTGTCAGCAGGAAGCGGAGCGGCTGCCGAGTGCAGCGACTCCACATAGGCCAAGGCGCTCTGCAGGGAGGTCAGACAGTACCCCTCCTCTCCAATCAGGTAGCTGGAACAGAGACCGAAACAACACATCTGTAAATAAAATGTTCCACCGTTGATTTTAACGACTTGGACAGAAACCGAACGAGGAGCGACCGACCAGAAGAATCTTCATCATCCATGAGTTTGTCATTTAGCTGAAAACAACAAATCAGCTTTTCCCCCCCCATTGCATGTAAAGGACCAAACAACTTGGGCATTAAATCAAACACATGGTTGAGTCGTCATTCCACCTCCTCACACCCTGTGGCCGGAGTTGGCTCCACTGCTCGACCCGGCAAACCCACTGAGCTGCTCAAACATCGAGTGCGACTTACGGTTTTATTTATAGGAGAAAAACCAAACCCCAGATCTCCTGACATTCCTCGGCCACCCCCGGTCTGACCAGCCTCCTCCTACAACCCGCTGCCTTTATGGCTGTGAGCAGATCTCCTGGGTCGTGGTCTGATTTCACACGCTACGATACCGGCCTGACGTCGTACCTCAACCAGCGCCCCCCCAACAGAACCCCTGTAATCAGAGTCCCTGTGCAAACAGGCTGAGACGTCCATGAGGTTCGAGGCCATTTCCACATTCATGAAGTTGGACGTCAGCCTCAAAACTGTGACTCACGTCGTATCCAGACAATTATTTTGTGTATTTGTTGCAAACATCTTTCCCCCCCCCTCACGATGACTCACCCTTCGTGAATGAACTCCTCCAGAGCCGCACATTCAGACAGCAGCTGAGGACACTGGCTCCGCAGGGCCACGTAGGACAGGATGGGCAGCAGGTCGTCTGCTCCACTGTGGGACAGAAGAAGAGACGAGGGCAGCGAGGCCGAGTCAGAGGAACAGAAGTCAAGAAATGGAGCAGAAGGGGAAAAATAGAGAGTGACATTTACAGTGCATGATGGTAATGTGCTCCCCGGGGGGGAAGGGAAACTAAATCAAACGGAGCTCTCAATGGGAAGCACTTGTTTCTCTCCCTCGCTCCATGAGATCTGTTGGGAGGACAAATTGCAGCCCGGGAGATGATGACAGGCCGATAGCATTCTGCCTGTGTGCAGACAGTGACCGTTTGTTGGTCGGCGCTCACACGCAGGGCTAACTGCCTTGCTTGTTGGTTTGCGTGAGAAGGCAGGTTCCCGGCCCTGGAACGACCCGGCCGCATGCAACTGGATACGCTCTCGCTGCAGGTCCAGGGAGGTGTGGACAGGCTCATGTAACCGCTGAGAGTTGGACCTCACACACACTTATCCCTGAATTATAATCTTCTGAGTTCACTACTGTAAACACACATGTCGCTCCTCTCACACGAGAACTGGCGTCTCTGCATTCCAAGCAAACAATGCGCTCTTCCCACGAGCGTAAATACTGATTTCAGATTTGGCTCCATCGGGAGTTTGCAGTGTGCTGAAACTCAGTGGAGCAAAAAGGTCAAAAACAGCAGAACTGGACAGAGGGGGGGAAATGATTCTTTAATTAAACGATTCTGAATTAAAGTGGCGTCCGATTCAGCCGCACAATGGCACAGAGAAGAAAGGGACGTGGACAAAAGCGCACAAGAGAACAAATGAGGTCCCAGTCGGGTCAAGAACAAAGAAGTGAAGAGAACCGCAGCTCAGTGAATGAACGAGCAGCGAGGACGTGTGAGACTGAATCTGAATCTCAAGTGTTAGGGCGCGGCAGCAGATTCACACAATTAAATTCGTATTTGCAAATATAAAAGTGTCGTTTCTGATTGATTTGACGAGTGCGTGTCGGCCCAGCGTCACGTCTGGGTTACAGTTTGATATCGTGTCTCTGGAGATGTTGATAAACAGCCTGTGTCTCTGAAACAGGAATTAAAAACAGATTAATCACTTGAATTTTGTCTGTCAGCTTCATTTTAATTTGCTACATCAAACAATGACATGATGGAAAAGCTGCGACGTCTCACTCTGCTGGATTTGTTGAAACTCCAGAGACTTGTGGTTGAACAGTGTGGTGGGTCTCAGAACCTCGAGCAGCAGGTTGAGAAGCTCCAACACAACGTTTCTACAACTCTGCAGAGGAGTCGGAGTCAGAGCTTCTCCCCGACTCCCCAGAGAAGAACTCATTGATCCTGATGAACAGTCTCACGTGTTCAGAGGATGTTTATGAGTCTGATTGAATTGAAGGGACAGTTTGGCCGAGTCACATCCACGTCTCACATATTCAAACTGATTCTATTGACATCCAGTTCTTATTTCAGATCTAAAAACTGACTCAGACCTTCATCAAAACAAACGATCCTGGTTTGATGCAGAAAGGAAACCTGTGTTTAGACGGACTAAGAAAAGAAGTCACATCTGTGCTGAGCCACACTCAGGACAGAGAAATGGGACAGGGGCCGATCGGACACCAGAAGGTCCACGTTCACCGTCTTTGAAGAACTTCAACGTTCTCTCCTGATTCATAGTTTATTAAATTAAATCCGCCAGTGGGCCCTGGCTGGAATCTGACAAATTAAAATAGATCAGTGATGAGACAGTTTAGCTTTGAAGAACAGTTTCCTGCTGGAAAACCTGGTTTTAATTCACATTCTTTTTAATTCTGGACAAGCTGCAGTGATTTTCACCAAAGACGATTACAGATCGTATCCTGAGGCGAGACACGCGACTGCATTCCTGGAATCTGGACTATAAACAAGAACAATATAAATGCGAGTTTTCATTTCTTGGGACTTGGGATGTTCATAATTAACCATTTAAGAAATAGAAATCTGTCAGTGGCTCACGCACCGAGAAGCATTCATCTCAGCAGCTTCCCACTTGCTGTGTGTATCGTTAAAGGAAGTGCAGCGTTGGCATTTTAGAGACTTGGACATGTGATGTGTTCAATATCGATAAACTTCAAATTAAGGGTTAGCAAAAGTTCAACACAAAAAAAAAAAAATCCCTCTGCAAAGCTCCAGAGCTCGGAGAGGTGCTGACCCGGTCAAGTCTTCCACTCTGATCACGTCACACACAGCCCAACACAAGCAGACAGATATGGAGCAGGAGACGCAGCCTCAGCCCCTCAAACATCAGCGGATCCAACACAAGAGACAAAACCACGAGGACAAGAGGTGACGAAAGAGATGAATCTGGAGAAACCGAGACTTCAGTGTTTGATGCCAGCTCTTTGTAGGCCCCGTTAAAAAGGAGTGTGACTGTACGACTTCCCAAACAACCCAGTAACTGACCCGGTTGTAGGACCACGATCTCCACCCACCTATAAGAACAGATGCCGGCGCTCAGTTTGTTTACTCGCGTGTTCACGAGGAATCTCCGTCTCTGTTTGTGATGCCAACATTCTATCACCACAAGCGAGAGGCCAGCTCGGCGGAGATGAGGCTGATCACCACAGTGTCTCTCGTGGATTTGGTTCAGATGATAAAGTTCCTGATTCATTTATCTTTCAGGGTTTCACTCAAACTCTGTGAACTCAGAGCGATTTGAATCAAGTTCCCGGGGCAGTCCAAGTTCTCTGTTCAGGTTGTTGTGACCCACTGAGCCTTTGTCTGATTCTCACAGTTTTCACAAATCTCTTTTCTTCTCCTTCCCTAAACTTGTCGTTGGGCCCCGTGTCGGTTCCAAACCCAGACGACCCACTTCTCGGCCTGGTCAGGAATCTATAGGGGACAGGAGACCTAGGACGCCCCCCCGCTGTGCCGGGCCTGGCTGCGCACTGATGAGACCTGACAGGGCAGCTACCGAGGCAGAGAGCACATGATGTTTGCTCACTTTCACTGGACTTAGTCTAGTCCCCATTATTAGAAGCTTTGGGTCAATAAAAAGGGCTCTTATTTTGAAGTTCATTCTGTGGTTTTTAAGAGTTATAAAGCTAAAAAGAAGAAACATACACATTGGGAAATGGACGGATTCTTCTGTCCGTACTCTGCGCTCATTTTCAACTACATGAAGTTTCTTTAATGGGGACAGAAGGACAAACCGTCCTCCACTGTCACCATGTCTGTCCAGAGGTCTACTCCATGTTTTGTTTGACAACCATGCCAACGTGAAGGAGGCGTTGAAGTACGTTGGCAGTGAGGGCGACAACATGAGCTTCTTCTTTACACAGAAGCCGAGGAGAAACTGGTGGATACTTACATGGCAGCAGTTCTGGGTGCGGAGTCGCCCTCGTGCAGACTCCTGTAATCCTCTGCACAGGCACAGATCACACGCAGTGTTCGAACTGCAACAACACGTAGAAGAAAGAGATATATGAGCTGAGCCCCTGATCCTAAACCAATAAACAGAAACACACAGGCACTCGTGGTCTGTAACAAAGCAATGGAGAATATAATTAACTACAAACTTCACCATCTCTGGATGCCAAAGCTAAATCTGCATTGTTAGACATACTTTATCACATTGAAGATCCAGGCGGTTATGGATGAGCTGATGACTTACAGAGTTAGTTGAAGCTCAAGATTTCAAACAAATGATGAAATAAAAGGATTTTTCTAAAGACTCAAATTAAGGCTTTTACGACAGAGTCCATGAAAGTTCAGGAAGCACAAAAACACCAGAGTCGAACTCACCAATACATTCCAGCTTCTTCTGAGGGCAGCAGTCGTTCAGGAGCAGCATGAGCTCCTGAACAGCCGACTCGTAGGGGTAGGAACCTTGCAGTGCATCGGGTTCTTGGGGGAATAATTTCAGGGGAACGCCGATGTCTCCAGGCGAGGCCTCCTGGTACAGTTTCATACTCGTCTCAAAGGCCTGTTCTCGCTCCATGTTGACCTTTCTGAGGAAGAAACAAACACAAGAGGTATTTGATCGTCTCCTGAATGGAGCCACGTGTCAGAGAGACGACACTCGTCTACGGCCTCAGACAAACAGTAGATTCAGCAGGGATTCATATGACAGGATAGAATCTCATTTAAAATACAGTTTGATATTTGTCATGTGAGAGGAGGCAACATGTTCATGTAGAAGAAGTCAGAGTTGATCACATGAAGTAACACTGCCACACGCTGGACAATCAGAGACATTGACTCAGTGTATTTCTAGGAAATGATTGATAACAATATGAATTATAGTTAGTGTGTAAACCACGTGGCCTCATGCAGCCGTGAACATGTTAGAGCTGCAGAACACAATCCACTGTCAGTCTGATCCTCAACTTTCCTGCTTCTGTAAAACCAGAACTCATCTGTGATTCGGTCCATGTTGCAGTTTGAGTGTGGAGGCCATTATTTGATAAAGCAATACGATTTTTTTAAAGTATGTAGACACGTTTGAAGATTGAAGGATTTCCGCTGCACTACCTGAACAGCGTCAGCAGGGCGCCCCACAGGGGGGTGAAGAAGGCTTCCTCGATGCTGGCGAGGCACAGGTCTTTGGAGCTGGCAGTGTTCAGACACTCAAACGACAGCAGACACAGAGACAGAAGCTGATCTGAAATATATAAAAATACTTCTTTAAAAGAATTTGTATGTAAAATTCAGCCGAGAAACATTTAACAGACACTGATGTTAATAATCAACATGGGAGACGTTTCTCCCGTGGGAGCCTGCTCACCGATGGCGATATGAATGTCTTTCACAGTGGCCTTCAGATGTTCCTTCAGCGCCCTCATCTCCTGCCCCTGAACGTGGCCCTCGCTCAGAGTCGAGGGGTCACACGGCAGCTCGGAATCGGAGCTGGCGTACTCTGCGCTGCCGTTGGGCGGAGCCCAGTCCAGCTGAGTCAGAAACTGCTCAAGATCTTCAAACGAGTTCTCCCGGTCCACTGTCGCCTGGGTGTGAGGCTCCTCCCCCTCCTCATCAGAGTCAGCGTGGAAGTCACGAGACGGCGAGGACGACAAGCCGGTGCTAAAGCTCGCAGTGCTGACGGTCCTCCTCTGGGTCTCTGTATGACCCGTGAGAAAGTCTCATTAATACAGTGGAGGTAATGAAAGGATCTAACGGCGGCAGGCTGGAGCTCTACCTGGAAGCTGAGCAGGGCGGAGCAGCAGAGCCGGACTCTGGACGCAGCCTTTACTCACTATGGGGTAGAGCCGGTTGTAAACACGGTACTGATGTTTCCTCAGCAGCTTCACCACAGGATGGTCGGACCGGCTGAGGACAAAGTCAAAACACAGTCACACGTTGAACAGCGTCATGATCCAGCTGCTGTTTCGCTGTCTGACCAGTAAAGAGGAAATCATCTTCAGGATTCTCTCTACACATTCAAATATTTCCAAATCCAACAAACTTATTTCACCAGTCAACTGGGAACAAACTGGAAACACACAAGTTTGAGGAGGACATTATACGACATTAGAAAGGATTGAACTTCAATGAGAATCCACTGGACAGTTTATATGTAGACAAACATGCCCTGTGAAACCGTGTTGCATCATTTTTACGTTATCATTTCCTAAGTGTGTACGGTAACAATCTGGAGTCCCGCTCACTGGAGGCGTCTCTCCAGATAAGACACAGGAATCAGAATCACCACGTATCGATGGAGGATGATGCAACACACGACCAATCAAGAGGGACAAGGAGCACGTAGCGTCCGGCCTGAAGAGCAGGTTCCAGCTAGTTGAAGCCTTTCGTACTGAGACCAGGGAAAAGCTGCTGATCTGTCTCTTCAACATCGATCACACACACAAGACACAACTAAGCCCCTAAATCCATTCACAGGAGGGTAAACAATACACCCCCCCCCCCCATAACCTGGTCTCAAAGACGAGGCCACAGTATCGAATGTCTTCATCCAACAAAAACAACTTATGTACATGTGAGTAAAAAGGTTTCAATCTCTTGGTTTTGCAGAATATTGTGGGAGGTGCAGCCGAGGGGCAAAGTGGACAGACACAGTTTGTGTTTCCAACGACGGCACGGTAACATTTTATGAGATATCAAAATCAAAAGCATTGAAAACATGGTCAAGTGGCCGAGGACGGCTGAGATGTTGCAGCTACTCACCTGAGCAGGTAAGAGACTAGACGTGACACTAAGGTGACATCATCAGGATTCCCCTTCATGTTTGCTTTCCACAGTTTGGGCCAATCCTAAAAAAAATATATATATAATATAGTCTTATTACAACCATTATATCATTTGACACCTGTAAAGCCTTTCCTCTGTAACTACATGGTCCTGCTCATACTCCAGCACATTGGTGTAGAGGGACCGCTGCTCCTGCTCCTCGGCCGTCATCGCCCCAGACGCCGAGAACCTCCTGCACAAGAACCAGAGAACACAGGAGTCTGTTTGTTCAATTGTGAAACCACGGATTTAAACCTGCACTTTAATGGATTTCTTTTGGAATGTGAACTAAAACTAATATCTCTACACTTGACATTTTGATAAATAAGTTCTATGTATAGGAGGTTTGCTGCCATGACTACTGAACATGACTACATTTTAAATGCTAACCTCTCCCCCTCAGTGACCCGAGCTGTGCGGCTCAAATGATTTCAATATTGACGAAAGATTCAAGAATTCACTGAGTTCTTTCCCCTCAGATACCAACACAGATCAAACCTCTGCTCAGACGCACTCTGGAGTTCTGCTGGTTTAACACGTCGGACAAAACAAAACTACACTCAGGAGAAAGTTCTGATAATATGGCCTTAAAAAGACTAAATACACAGTCTGCACCATTCAGTACAAATCTTACTGAATCCTGATCGGATCAAGTCATGTAACATGGCAGGTTTGAGTTGCGTCATAGTGAGAACTGGTTTCTAATCAAAGGTTGGAAATGGCCACTCAGAGAAAACCAGAAAGTGATTAAAACAATCGAGAGAAAGAGAGAAACAAAGAACGACTCGTTAGCTTGTACCTGTTGGCTTCTTCCTGCAGCCGGAGTCTCCTCTCCTCCATCTTCCTCTGCAGCTGATGTTACGCAACAAACTTAAGGAAACATCCAATAATTATAGTAATCAAATCTACAGTCGAACGTTTCTCACTGTTTTCTATCAGCTGAAAAGCATATGAAGCATTTTACTGCCCGATTCCTTTAACCTTAATAATACAACATGTATTATTAATTTGTAGAGATCACATAACTGAAAGTTGCAACATGCATCATATCCCTGAGGAGATAGAAGCCTCTTTACCAGTCAATCAGTTGTTTCCCATTAGAAAACAATGGGAAACGTCAACTGGGATCAAACCAATCACATTTATATATTCAAACTGGGAGCGACCAAACTTTATGATGGCAGCAGAGTGACCCTTCCCCAGATGCACACACAGAAGGATACAGCATCCTGCCGCGCCTTGGCTATGATGAGGTTCTCCATCATCTGCCGCTGGAGGGACAGCTTCTGCATTTCAACAGAGGGAACGTCAGTCCAATCACAGGCAGGCAAACAACCACAAGGGGAAAGCACACGTGTTGAGATGTGAAGGGTTTATAAAAAGAACCAGACTGATACAGATGGTCGGGGGGGTGAAGCAAACGTTAATATGTACAGGCTGAAACTGGAGATTATTGCTTGGTCATTAATAGGAAAACAAGAAAGTCGCTCGGAGCTGGTTCCTATGAGGCTGCTTCAAATCACCATCACTCACAGATCCTCTAAATATGTCAGATTAGTTTCATCGAGATTCATAAATTAGTCTTATTTCACAATGTTAAACAGGATCCGCCCCCCCCCCCCCACATTGAGTTCTTCCCTGGTCCAAACCTCAAACAAACACAAGCTCCCTGACGGTAGTTTAACTATTATACATGTAGAAAGTGAACATACACACACAGGAATGTTCTCTGCATCGTCTATTCTGCTAAATTAATTATAATTTGAAATATATCAGGACACCGCGCAAGAGAAATATTTCCCAATGTTTTATGAATGAAATGTTTAGAGACAACGGGTCAGATGATCCTGTGGCCATCGAGTCCCACAGGATCCCGACGTCATTACAACAGCTACAATATCAAGATTCAGAAAAAATGATATAAAACAGTTTATAATATTATAAACTAAATGGCTTATAGATCAGATTAATACACACGATCTCCACCACAACAGTTAACATGACAAACATGAGCAATCACAGCTTCATGAGTTTTAAAGACTGATTGTTGCTGACTGAGCAGAAACATCAGATTCATCTGAGACGTCTCTCTGGATTTGTTGTGGAACGATGCTAACCCGTGCTAACCCGTGCTGACCCGTGCTAACCCGTGCCGACCCGTGCTGCGGAGCCTCGGAGCCCCTGATGACGTTACCTTGACAAACGCCTTGAGCCTCCTCCAGAAAACCCGCGGCTCCACGTTCTGCGTGTTTACCATCGCGGTCCCGACAGAAGACTGAGCCACCGACAGAAGACTGAGCCACCGACGACCGGAGCAACCGCGTCTGTTCTTATCTGACACCGACCGACCCACGAGGGCTGCGGCCACTCAGGTGAGAGACCCAATCAGCGGCCCAGGTGCGTCACCGTGACGTCACCGCACCGGATGTACCGCCAACGACTCAAAAATAAAAAAGCACGTGCTCAGTCTGTCTGTTTTTATTAGAAGAGATTTAACCCCCCCCCCCCCCCCCCCCCATCTTGTAAAGTTCTACTTTCATTACATGACATCATTACATTCAAAAATAAATGTCAGACCATTTGCAAAATGAAAGTCTTTATTTATCGGACATTAACCAACAAACAGATGAATAACAAGAAACACACACTTACCAAAGACGTCTTCTGATAGGCCTGGCCCGGGGGGAGCCTCGCCAGACGGGCTTCATAGTTCGCTTTTAACTTCTGGTTCAGACGCGAAGCTTGTTCAATGGGTGTCAGCTCCCTACAGTGTGTGTACACGCAGACACACACAGACACACACACAGGCAGAGACACACAACGTAAATACAAACAAGCCACATGTTGCCCAGAGGGTGTGAACAAGCCTCATAAGACAGTCTCCCGTTCCCTCGGCCATCATGACAGAACTTCAGTCAGATAAAAGTCTTGTCTTCACGTTACACTGCTTCAATGTGTTCACCCTAAAGGTATAAAGAGAACTGAACAAACAATTCACAATAAGAGGAACAAGAACTTTAAAAGCTTTATCATTCATTTCCAAAAGTGTAGATTTTCAAGATTTAAAAAAAATAAGTTCTAGAAGGAATCCATGAGTGAGTGTTATTAGAAATCCCTGTTTTCTCTAACCTCAGAGAATATCTGATATTGAATGGAGCAATATTTGACCTCACTTTTTGCTCGTGTCCTGTGACTCCTCTGTTTGTAGCTTCTGGAAGACTTCGGGGGGGAGGAACGGGGAGGGCTCCCCGCCGCCGTCTGACGACGACCGGCGGTGACCGGTCTTGGTTGGGCTCGTTCCTGCAGAGGTGAAAAGTGCTGATTAGTTTAAATGTGTGACCCCTGGTGCAGCAGTACCTTATCAGTAGCAGATTCCTCTGACTGGAGAGGACTGTATTTACCAGTGTCTGCAGCAGTGGCGACTGGGAGGTCTGTGGTCTGATGGGGTTCTGATTGGGCCGGCGAACAGGAAGCGGAGGCTGAGAGGTCGGGGGGGTCAGCACTCTTCTGTATAAAGGACTTGGCTCGCTCCAGACACTGCTCAGCGAGCCTCAGCATCCGCTCCACCTCCACCACCACCATCTCCCTCTCCTCTGAGGAGCGGCACAAAGAACGAAAGAAAGAAAGAAAGAGATGATTTGTTTTACAATCAACTACTTTGTTCAAGATGATTAGTTCAGCTGATTAGCTGCGTGGCTCTGTTTGTCCCCTCAGCCCCATCCCGACACGTGTTCAAACCTCAGAGGCTTTTTTCTTAGTTTATAAATTTGATTTAATGTTTCCACGACGGTTGGACTACTGCAACATATTTCTTTTTAAAATAAAAACGAGTACATGTCCAAAAAAGCAACAGACTCCTAAAAATCAGTGGTAACATGTTCAACAACGTCAGTGAAGATTCTCATTCGTCCAGATCTGAACGATACAGAACCCACAGCAGCAGACTTCAGTCTCCTGTCTGCTCTGAAGGGTTCAATAATCTGTTACCAACAGGTTTTTGATTATGATGATCAAAATGAAACCATGAAGCATCTGTTCAGACCTGGTATTTACATCCATCCTGAGTGATCCGACGCACCGAGGAACACGCTTGAGATCCAGAACATGTTCGCAGTCGGTCTGGGACACGTTGTGATGTCAGGTGAGAGCCGGACGAACCCGGGAGCTCAACGCTTGATCGGATCTCTCAGGACAGTTTTAATACCAGGTGTGAATCAGCTCATGTCAGTTCTCAGGTCTTACGTTGCGGCGCAGCTTCCTCCAACAGCGCAGTGTGATATGTAGTTGATGGTCCGGAGGTATTCACAGTACGCCTCCTGCACAGGGACCACACACAGGTAGAGGGGGCACATCAGCAAACAACGCAACACACATTGTTCATTTAACATTGTGTTGATTAATTAAGCTGTAGTTTGTATCGACGCTATGGTCAAAAAATTGAAATCAGTTTTTGACATGTCTTTAAACAGGTGCTTTCTATTTCCCATAATTCATTCTTTCCATTCTTACCTGCACGATTCTGTGACTGGGATTTTTAATCTGCTTGCTTTTAGATAAAGGATAAATAGAATATAAAAGTTGAATCATGTGTGGCATCATCAGATTTATTCAGTGTCTGAATCTTTATGCATCTGATCATGAACACCTGGGACAAAACACTGACTGATATTTTGGATAATCTCTAAATATCAACATATTTAATATGTTTTATGAGGAGAACATCTCAAACCAACTCCTCCATATGTTAAAGTCTCTGTTTAAGTTTCCACAGGTGAAGTAAATCACCTGTGCGAGTCTGTATTCAACGAGTTGTTATCCTCTCTTGTTTTTCTATATTCTGATCTTCGAGCCACCGCAAGAAAAACATGTAATTAATAAATTTAAGGTTAATTTAAAAGCAGTTAGCTAACCTGCTAGCAGGCCCCGCCCCTCCCGGTGTGTTGACATGTCTGCCGCCCGGTTCCCGTGTTGATATTCGGGGTTTTAACCTGTGTGTTGTCGTGTCAGTGCCGCGGCGGAGCTTCTCTACCTTGTGCTTGCTTCCTCCGTCCAGCTGGATCGCGACTTTGGCCATTTTCATGGCGTTTTGCAGCGGTTTCCCTCCGAGGTCCGCGGCCGGGGCCATGTTTACTCCGGGCTCGCTTCTTCTTCGTGTGTACGCATGACGCATAGTTACGGCAGTTTTGAGGTGAACACCGCCCCCTAGTGTAGCGGAGTGGAAGTGAAGTCACCTAAAGACAAAAAGAGGGTTTAAAGTCATAAAGTCAATAAAAACAAACATAAACAAACATAAACACAAACACACACACACATCACAAAAACAAGATACAATCTCTCAGTAGAGGTCAAACTCAAACAACAGCTCCAACAACAGAAGGTCATGGGTTTTTGCTCATTGTGGGAACTGTTGGTTTTTCTATAAAGTTTATGGTCTTGAGTTTATTATGTTATGATTTGGCTTTTTAAAATGGAACTGAATTTAATACCTTCGTATTAGTTCATTCATTTTTTTGCCAGTGATTTTTGTGAAGCACTTTGTAACCTTGTTTAGATAAGTGCTATACAAGTAAAGGTATTATTATTATTATTATTATTATTATTAAATCAATCAGTTACAAATAATTTAATCTTTATCCTAAATTCTAACTGAACATATTAATGGAATGTTTGTCTCCAGGTCGAACACCTCCACCAGGGGGCAGTAGAGCTGCAGCTTGTATGTGATTCCTGGTGTTTTATTAATTAATATAATCATAATAAAAATAACCCTGCAACACCTGAACTGCTCAGTGTGTCCCTGTGGCCAGCGGGCGGCGCTGTAGCCCATCCGGTCTCCTTTTCTCGTTCCGGTAGCACTTCCGGGTTCTACTGTTTACATCTGCAAGATCCTGACTCTGACGAAAAAGTGGTTTCGCGTGGAAAACCCCACGCAGCTCCGGTACCGGGACTCACGCGCGTTCACGGTAAAGACGCGTCACTGCACTTTTTTAACGATTTTAACGTGAACGGAAGCCGGTGCGTCGCGCTGCGGCTAACGAAGCTAACGTAGCTACGCGAAATTCACCAGAGACGTGAACGTAACGTACATAACTAAAATATGTTTCATCATATGAGAGGAAATGCTTAGTGTGACGTCAGAGGGCTGGTTCTGTTATTGTTCACCTCATGAAACTGATGATTGTGTTTTACATGATGAGTTAATTCATAAAATCACAAAATATGGTGGAAAAACTCGTAGAAACTGAATAAAGTCCTTTTGTAAATACATAAATTCAGCTGATACCAAGTTGTGGAAACAGACAAGTAATTGAGAATATATTTTTTAAACAATGCAACAAGTGAAACAAGGGCAATCATTTCAAAGATAGTGAATAATAATGATAAATAATGTTTACTTATTTACAGATAAAGAAAACCAAGGTGATGAATAAAAGAAAATCAACCAACAGATGATAAAAGGACTGTGTTTATATGGAGTTTATTCTATAAGCAGCACTTTCATTATCACACACCTTTCATTATCCTGTCAGCACAGCCGTCAATTTGAGGGATTGAACCTCCGGGTTAGTGGACAACCCTCTCTCCCCCCTGAGCCACAGCGGCCCTGCTTGTTGCTGATGATTTGATTTCTGCCGGGAGAAGGTTCCAGGCGGCGGCCGCCACACTGAGCGCCACTGAGAGTCGTAGCCTGGTGTGGGAGACGGAGAACGGGGGGGCAGCTTCAGGGAGGAGGAGGTGATACCACCATAAACACGTTTCATATCTTTACAGCGACGCAGGCAGCAGGCTTCCATCATCAGCTGCAGGATAAACCATGAAGAAGAAAGCCAGACGTCCAAGGTCGTCCGAGGCTTCACAGCAGACGGCGGCGAGCCTCGGCGAGGAGAAGAAGACGCCTGGAAACAGAGGGAGACCTCGAAAGACTGCTCCAGTAGCGACAGATGATTTTTACCACAATGACGCTGCCACAGACAAGACTGAGAACTCGGAGCTCAGCGAGGAAACACAGAAACCTCCAGAGAACAAGTCCAAACCTTCAGGTGAGAGAGACAAAGGCACCGAACTCATCCACAATCTGTCACATTGTCTGTCACTTATTTATTTACCACTTATGAATTCAGCATTAACAGTTTAAGTCTAAATGTTCCACTGACACCAGAACTCTGTATTAGTAACAGTGAAAAGTGGATTATTTGAACAAAGTGCTGCTCGTGGGATCAGACGTCAGAGCTGAGGCCTGAAGCCACGTTTTACATCCTCGGTTTCTTTCTTCGCAGATTCATAGACGAACTTTATTTACCTGTTTTAGGTAAAAAAACGAGAAATATGAAAATACTGATCTGCTTCTTTGCTCCACAGGCAGACTGTCCACTGCCGTCTGTCGCCTCTGCCATGGAAAGTTCTCTCCACGCAGCCTGCGTCACGCCTTCAACCGCTGGTCACGAGACTCCATCGATATCCTAGACGAGGACTCAGATGCTGGGACCCAGTCGCCCCTTTTATTCCACGCGGATTTCCAGCGGCTGGTCGGGGTCCAGTTGAACCGCGACCCCCGGTTGTCGGAGTTCATCTGCAAGAAATGCCACGCCAAGTTCTACAAGTGCCACAGCATCCTGATCCGGTTTCTGCAGCGAGTCAACCTCCCTCCAGTGGGGAAGGAAAACCTGAAAAGCCGGTGAGTCCAAGTGAAAAGTCGAATTTAGTTTACGTTTAAAATGTTCTCACAACTGCAGGATTCCAAATGTTGAAGTGGAGAAATATGAGCAGCTGTTTGTTTCTGTTTCAGGAAGAATTCAACGTGTCCGGAGTCGTCACTAAATCTGGGCTCAATAAGTAAATGTACATTTATTCATTTCAGACGATACGAGTTAACTGTCGGCTTCACCCTGTTGAGACGCTCTGCTGTTCTCTTCCAGCTCCACCATCCTTCACCTCAGACTCAAAGTGCCTCCACAGTCTGGTGTCCTGGGCTCACCGCCACGGCGAGGCCTGCCGCTCCTGCCCCGACCTGAAGGAGGTGCTGAAGGGCCAGTGCTGGGGCTCGGTTAAAGCCGTGTGGGGCTGCGTTGATGGTCACAGATACATCATGAACACCGCCAACACGAATCCAGGGTACGAGGTGAACTCGGGGCGTGGCGGTGGCGACAGAGTGATGTCGGAGGAGGAGGCGGAGCCGCAGGAGGATAAAGAGGAGCAGCCCGGCGGGAATGGAAGGACGCCGACAGGAAGTAGGAACACTCAACACATTCCGCCAGCAGTGACGGTGCAGTCTCAGAGCTCAGCACTGGTGGACTGGACCAGCAACACTGGAGGTGAGACGGTTCACAAGTCATGTGAGATCAACCTGTCACGCCACACATGCCTGCAGAGGGCGCTGTTGCTCTGTCAAAGTTCCATATTGTTGCTTTAACCTCCACAAATGTTATAAAGTTCTGTTTTTGTGTTACTGAGATTATTTCCGAGACCTCAGTTTGTTTTGCTGCTGAACAGAATCATTTTCAGTTTAGTTTGATTCTCGGCTCCTCCCCACATGTGAACACAACCAGATGCATCATCGTCCTCCTGCCACAGACTCGTCATTATGATTCCATGACTCTCATGCTTGTGGATATTCTCATCTCGATTCTAAAGGTGCTGAGGAGGCGTCGGCTCCGGCTCGGCTGGAGGACAGAGCAGCTGACAGCGATTTGTCCGACAGGTTCGTCTCACAGCTCGTTTTTACCTCAGAAAACCTCAGAACCTGTAGTTTTCTTAATTTGACCGATGTAAGTACAGATGAACGACACGTCTCCACTTCCAACAAACACGAAGCCAAAGTACCTCGGACACCGTCCTGCACCAGTGACGTCACTTGGAGTCCGAGTCTGAGCAGTAGAACATGTTCTTGTCCAATGAGTCGGTCTCAGCTGTCAGTCATGAGATGTTTGGCTTCTCTTGCTGTCATGTCGTCACCGGATGAATAAAACCCCAATTGTCTGATAACTGTGTTTCCAGAGTCGTCTCCGAGGACGAGTTTGAGGCGAGTAGAAAAGGAGATGTTTTAGACGATGAGTTGTTCGAGCCGTACTCGGACAAGAGGTTGGTACAAATACTCTAAAGTGTTTGATCCTTCACAGGTGGATTCAAATAGTTGTGATCTCACGTTGTTCTCTCGCCCTCAGAGCTCGCAGAGCGACCGTCCCCAACAAGAGGAGACAAAGCCCAAAGGTCCCGGAGGAGCCCAAAATCAAAAAGAAACCAGGTCCCAAACCCGGCTGGAAGAACAAGTTCAAACCTAAAGGGTGCGAAGCCAACTCGCTCACAACAACACAAACACACAACCTCCACTCAGTGAAATGTAATGTTTGAATGTGTATTTTATTTCAGCAGATTGAAGCTGGTTTGTTGACTTTAACCGCTACAGATAAACACACAACGCACATTAACTGTTGTTTGTATTTAAAGAGAGGAGCTTCCCAACATCTACAAGTGTCCGTATCAGGGCTGCACTGCAGTTTACAGAGCTCCGGATGGTCTGAAGGTCAGTATTCACATAACTGATAGACATTTAGTTATTTAACATTACTCACATTTAGAATGAACCATACACAGGACTTTGTTTATTTTCAAACCAATAAAAACCAATAATAAACCAGTATTTAGCTGATGTTGGTTGTGTTGGGTTTATTTTTTAGAAGCACATCAAGGAGCATCACGAGGAGGTGAGAGAGCGGCCGTGTCCTCATCCCGGCTGCAACAAGGTTTTCATGATCGACCGCTACCTGCAGCGACACGTCAAGCTCATCCACACCGGTGAGGTCGGCTCAGAGACTCCAGCTTTCAGCTTTCAGCCATTAGAGCGTTTGTCATGTCCGGTGTGTGTCTCTGTTTTCCAGAGGAGAGGAACTACATTTGTGACCAGTGCGGTCAGACCTTCAAACAGAGGAAGCACCTCTCCGTTCACCAGATGAGACATTCAGGAGCCAAACCGCTGCAGTACGTAGCGCCGCCCCAAAACCTCATTCAGCACATCACACCTTCATGAAAGTCACTGATTCTTTCATGCGCCATTTTTTCAAATTTGACAGATTTGCTCAAAGTTGAAGATGAAGAGGCCGTTATAACAAGCATAATGCAGTGCAGCAGACCGTAAAGCTGCTTCGCCCGTTAGTAGTTAACCTCACTAACAAACAGACAGAGGTGAAAACAACCAGCTTCATGGAGCTAATAATGAATTTGTGGCTCTCGATCCTCATGAAGAGGAAAGTAAACTGAACGTATAAAACCAGGAGCGTGAGTCTTAAAACAAAAACAGGTGATGTATTAGAAACGCTGTTGTTTTTAAATTCTCTCTCTCTCCTGCAGGTGTGAGGTGTGCGGCTTCCAGTGCCGCCAGCGGGCGTCACTCAAATACCACATGACCAAACACAAGGCAGAGGCCGACCTGGAGTTCGCCTGCCTGATGTGCGGGAAGCGTTTCGAGAAGGCCCACAACCTCAACGTCCACATGTCCATGGTCCACCCGGTGATTCAGACCGAGGCTCAGAGAGGCATCAGCCAGCAGCAGCAACCGCAGCCGCCTCCGCCATATTCTGTGCAGCGCACCATCACTCTGACCGGTCAGGTGGTTCAGCAGGACCAGGACAGATGACGGCAGGGAGTTCTGGTCCAGGTCTGCTGCACGGGTACATGAACTGTGGGACAGGGACTGGTTCTGGTGAAAAGAAGCTGCATAGTGTTGTTTAAATCTGCTGTGTAACCTCCTCATGGCACAAAATGATTTTATCTTAAAGGTTCAGCGTGTAGAATCTAGTGACATCTAGTGGTGAAGTGTCATGTTGCAGCTGAACACCCCTCAAATCCCCCCCCCCTTCCAAACATGAAAGAGAACCTGTGGCAGCTTCAGTTGTCATAGAAACTCAAAAGGTTTAGTTTGTCCAGTTTGGGCGACTGTAAAAAACATGGCTGCCTCCGTAGAGAGGAGCCGCTCCTGGATGTAAATATAAAGTATTTCAATATAAAGGCTCATTCTGGGGTAAAGAAAACTACTATTGGTACAATTCAGATGAAACAAACTAGTGAAAACATCACTAGGATTATTTTATATTCAGTTTCTGCCAATAGATCCTTTTCACCTGAATGTTACACACTGGACCTTCAAGTCCCTGTTCAGTGTTCAAGCTGTCAAACAAAAGGGCTTCAGATGTACATGTGTAAAGTTGTGTGCGCTTTATGTAAAAAAAAGTAAATAAAACGTTGACCTTTTTTAAACCGCTGTTTTGATAAGTAGAATCTGCTCGCGGGGGCGGAGAAGAGGTTTGCAGTGAGTTTTAGCCTCACGTGTTCAGAGGAAGTCCATCTCGGGGCTCGGAGCACTGAGGTGCACGGAGAGCGCTGCCGCCACCTCTGGATCCACATCTGCACACTGCGACTCCAGCTGCGACAGGAAACCCCCCCCGACAGAGACAGAAGACAAGAGGCAGACGAGCGAATGTTGTCAGCGGAGGATTTTATCGTGGCGGTGGAAGCTGATGCTCGTGTGTCGTTTACCCGTCGGCGTTGAGCGGAGGACAGAGCAGCAGCAGACGTCTGTGAGATCACTCTCAGAAGAAACCTCTTGGCTTGGCTCAGAATCTGGGACGGATCCAACTGACGAAGCATATTTGTGTATTTGATATTCAGAGTTTTTTTTAAAGTTCGAGACCAACATGAGCTGATGCACGCTTCGGCTCACTGCTTCTCAGGGGGCTCGGCGGCTGACGCAGGCGCGTGTCCGTCCAGGACGAGCTGCAGCAGGCGGATGTAGCAGAGGACGGCAGCTTGAAGGAACCCTGGACCACGCAGCGCTCTCTGCAGCAGCTCGGCACTCTGCTGGAGCAGCAGGCTACACACAACACAACACAACACACAACACACAACACAACAGGAAGTTAGTTCAGAGAGAAACGATTCATACTTTCAAGGCAAAAGTTAGAATCATTATAAAACCAAACTTTCAAAAGGCTCAACCACTTCACCACCTGATAAGCATTTCTGCAAAGTTCTACCCGGCTTTTGAGTTTTACTCCAGAAACAAAACTTGCTCAGTCAAACTACAGAAGCATTGATCACTGTATCCCTGAAATCAAGTTAGTCAACATATACCGTGTATGTTCGATTTTGGATGAAGAATATCAATCTTTGCATCGTTTAATTTTTACCTCATGAATGAAGCTACAGCAAAAGATCGAGGATTCTAAAAGCTGGAGGTTCTTGAGTCAGTAACTTAGGACGACCTGGGGAAAGCTCACCTGTAGAAAGCCCACGGCATCAGTCGAGTGAACTCATCTGACGTCACCATGGTAACTGACTGATACACACCTTGTTCTGGAATTTGGAAAAACATTCAGTTTAACAGTGAAAATATAAACAAGGTATTATCTCTCAGTGCAGATGTGAGATTAATAAGACAACTGAACACTCTGCAGACGTTGACTGTACCACTTGATTTAAAGATGAGCAGCCAATCAGAAGAGTCCACCAACACACGCAGAAGGTCGGAGCATAAACTCAAAGATTCTTCATCACTTTTCTCCTAAAGAAAATTAAATGGAACATAAAACATAGTTATTTCTCTTCAGCTGAAAGAGAAGCAACAGATCAGAGAAGCTGGAGGCAAACATACAGGACCACACAAGAAATATATAACACAAATAATGATTGTGTTGCTCTTCACGTCCTCACGTTTCTATGTCTCCCCAACAATAAGAATCATTTGCCGGAGTTTTTACTGACCGTGAAGGACAGCAATGTGCCCAAACAGTCATATAATCAATTAAATAAACAACAGTAAGCGTAGTATTAACATATTTAACAAAATCAAAACCACTCATCTCTAATAAAACTCAACTTCATGCAACCTTAACGTGAACATAGCTTGCTGGTGTGTGTTTGATACCTGCAGGCACAGGAGCGTCAACAGATGGTCGTTCACACAGAGGAAGAGCAGAAAAACCAGCACCTGAGGAAGATAAAGAAAATTCAAAACCACCACGATGCTTCCAAGAAAAGAAAACGGCTTCAGCTGATCCTGAGCTGAAAAGCTTGAATGGAGCAGATACACAGTTTACAGAACAAGTCCGATGAGACGCTTTTATCTAAGAGACTTAGAGCTGAGGGACAACACTAAAGCACAAAGCAAGACGGTGGCTTCATTTCTGGATAGGGAGGAAGTCCTTATATATTCTCAACGGTCTGGAGTGTGATTGGCTCGTGTGCAGGGATGAACAAGCCCAAGGACGTCCTGAGAGGAACAGGTGGAGAAGAGGAGTGTTCACCTGATAACCAGCTTCGTAGGTTATCAGGATGTTAGGTGAGAGGACATGAGTGCGTTCTAAGCTCTCACCTGTCGGTCCTGTGACACCCGCTCTGGTCGCAGCATGTTCAGGGCCGCGCTGAAGCTCTGGTTGCCCCCCCCACGACCTCGCCAGGCACGATGAAGGCTGGAGGCCAATAGCAGAGCTGGAGCCGGAGGCATCGGCGGCGGCGGCGACGACAGGCAACGTGCAACACTGAACATCATCACAACACAAGAAATCAACAGCTGACGGCAGCAGGAAGATGAACGAGTTAAATCTCTTCATGCATCACGACGACAGTGAAATGTTTCCTCAGCGATGGAGCGATGAGGATCAGAGGATCAGAGACGGTGGCTCATGAGAAGAAGGTTGTACCTGTGAGCCCAGTGACGACAGTCAGCGAGGAGCTGCAGCTGCTCCGGGAGAGGCTCCCCATCACACACACGACTCCACAGTGACGACAGCACTGGAGACAGACGCTCCCACCAGCGCTACACACACACACACACACACACACACACACACACACACCACAACACACACAACACACAACATCATCATGATCACGATGTCAGAACTCTCAACACAAACATGTTCATCGTAATTGTGTTAGTACTGATTTCCTTGTTTTGTGTGCAAGTGATAAATATATTTCATAATATGAAATCTTCAAACTAACGCAATAAGAATGTTTCTCTATGTTACTGGTTTATCAACCACGAGCAGATATCTTGAAGGTACCACAGCAGAGGTGAGGAGCAGAGGACAGTGGACACTGATCTGAGTCCAGGCCTTGTTGACTTCCTCCCTGGGACGTCCACAGGACACACTGGCAGATAACACACCCTGGACAGGAAACACAGCCGACACACAGTTATCATAACGACTGGAGCTCTGTTTATCATTAGTTGATATTTAGACTTCAGAGACTCTCACTCTCAGGAGGTGCGATGTCAGATGGGAGGACATCAGGCCGGCAGGAGAACACACCTTCCTCTGGTTGGACACACAAGTCAGATTCACTCAAACTGTTTCCAAACAGCAGATCGGGTTAAAGAGAGAACGGTGGTGAGAGCTGACCTGATGTCGGTTGACGTGTTGCGTCAGCGTGGTGCAGTCCAGAGTCGTCCGCCCTCCTTCGGCCGTCAGCTTCACCAACAGCAGCGGTGGGAGAGCCAGCAGGACTCTGTGATGTCACACGTGCACAGGAAGTGGCAGTGGCATGATCAGGATATTTAGATGATTGAGATCATGTTTATAATACACATGATGACAAGGGCGTGTTAGTCTCTCCCTCTCATTAACTCTTTATTCATTAGGATAATACATATCTCTTATGATGTATACGTAAACTCAGCGTTCCATGTGAACACCATATCCTGCTTGTACCTGTTCCATGTGTTCAGCGTGTGCTGCAGGCTGAGCTCCGCGCTGACAGACGGGGAAACCGAGCTCGCTGTCGACGAGCATCTCCGAGAGATGAACTCGAACAGGAAGTCACACACGTCAGCTCTTCCACTCCGGCTGCCAGAGAGTCCGGTCACTTCCATCTCGTAGACAAACTCCTACACACACAAGCATTGATTAAACATCCCCTCGATCATATTTTAAGAATTGTTGGTTAAGTGTTTTTACCCTCGTCTGACGAACACACACACACACACACACACACACACACACACACACACACACACACACACACACACACACACACACACACACACACACACACACACACACACACACACACACACACACACACACACACACACACACACACACACACACACACACACACACACACACACACACACCTGTAATCTGGATATGATGTCTGGCAGACACGTCCCGGTGGCTGATGCTCGCTGATGCAGCTTTTCCAGACTCTGGTCCCTGTTGACATAAAATACTTTGATACCTTAGCTCACAAAAACTGTTCTATATTATTTGTTTTAATCGTGTCATACTTTATATTGCTTTTTGATTATCTGCTCATAATTTCTTTGGAGGGTTTCTGTGGACCCACTTTAACTGCTGGTCCATGACGGCATCGAGGAGATGAGAGCAGAGGATCCTCATGTCGCCTCCACAGCCGCCCTGCTCCGCCGCACGAGGCAAGAAAAGCTCCAGGCAGGCCCACTGCTGGTACTCCTGACTACACACACACACACACACAGACACACACAGACACACACACAGTAGTGGTTTTATTTCTGTTGTATGTCTAATGGCACCTGTAAGAGAACGTATGCGTTTCCTTTTTACCGCTCTGGGTCCGACAGGGCGTCCTCACTTCTCTGCACCCGGAGCTCATTCACCAGCCAATCAGAGAACGACAGCTTGACAAACAAAACAAAGGTTGTTGACGATAAGAAAAATCCATCAATGGATTTCATTTAACAAACAGATGGAAGTAACACGGCCACAGATTCTCTCACCAAGCAGGAAAACAGACCTGATACTGTGCTGTGTTTTGTAGCTGGTGAAAAGCTGCGTGTCTCCACAGTCGCCAAGCGGTCGTCCTCCAGGTGGCGCCGGCATCTGTGGCGCTGCTCCACAGGTTCTTCTCCGGGATTCACCCACTGCACCTTCAGCAGTGACGGCCGTCCTCCTGGCCTCGGGCAACAGCCTCGGGATGAGATAGAGGAGCTAAACACAGACGCACAATCACACTTAAGTAATATAATGTTATAAGGTTTATAACTAAAGCAAGAGGGTGAAGTTGTGAACACATACTGATGTTAGGAAGACCCATTAAGAAGGTACCGGATGGATCCGCTCTCCTCCCTCACAGTAACACATTAACAAAGGAAAACCTAGTGACGTTCTGGCACGTAACAGGAAGTGATACCTTCTTATAGAAGCTGCTGGGAACGTAGTCCTGCTGCTGCAGCTGAGGCAGCGAGTCTCCTCTGCAGATCCCGTAACACACAGCTGCCACACAAATCCTAAACAGGACAAAGAGACCGTCGTCTCACACTGGAGCTTCCAATAGTCACAGATAGTTGAAGAAAAGTACGTCACTGTAAAGATCTAGTCTGACCTGACACAGAAGAGCATGTCAGTGTGTGTGCTGCACACCAGCGCTGCGCTCACAGCTTCTCCAACAGGCACTGGTTTGGGCAGGATGGGTGGGACCAGCTGAATCAGAGAGCTGTGGGACACGGAGCCGTGGAGGTGGACTACAAATGCTGCCAGACCGAGCACATGGGCGGCGCTCAGCGATGACCCCTTGGGACCAAGAGAGGTTTGTAACACTAATGGTTAAAAGGGACTTTTTGCAGAAAACTGTTGAAGCAAGATAAATAAAGCTATAAAGCTGCTTTCAGATGCATGGACATTCTCCTCACATTACCCGGGGCGTCAAAGTCAATGTCCAGACAATTCACAACAAGCGAGTGGGCGTGTTGATGATGTTTCTAACGCGTGATGGACAGGAAACTGTAAAGCTTCTGATCCTTTCAGTGTTTTTGTCAATGCAACAATAAACATTCCAGCTGAGTCAGTAGCTTCTTCCCCCCCCCTCGTATCCGATGTGATGCAAACAACAGCAGCAGAATTCTGCCTCCTGCTGCTCCACAGGCTCCGCCCACAGGTGGTTGTGAGCGAGTCCGACCCGGACAATCTCCGACTGCGTTTCTTTAGACGTGAAGGACAAACTCCACAAAATGTTCGGACCCAATTTTCTGGACAATTTCATGTCTGAAAACAGCTTGATGAGAGACAAAGTGAAAGATGCAAACAGAGGAGAGTGTATGATTATTAATTGATGTACCTGGTTATGAAATATGTCCCAGAGTCTGTGCATGAGGCTGCAGATCAGCTGTGTGTTACCAAGCAGCACACTGACAAACCTGGAGGCCCACAGGTTCTGTCTGAACGGACAGAAACAGGGGACTAGATATCACTCTGTGCATTGGTGTTATTTTATTTCATTCTTACCAACAAACAAATGAATCTTCTAATATGTGTATGGATTTCAAAGACTCACTTATTAGGGGGATTTGCTCGAGAAGCGTCTAACGTGCACTGGCAGAAGTTTCTGAGGATCATGTTGATGACCTGAGAACATGAGGAATACATGAACATACAACAAATACATAAACTGATGCAGCACAAGAAGAGTGTATCTCACGAATGTTTACTTTGACATGTAGCTCAGGGGACAGAGGAGCGTCTACGTGAACTTTGATGACAGTTTGCTCCAGGAGGTCATCGGGACGACCAGGGAAGACGACACAGAGCGTGTGTGAGATCCTGGACAGCTGTGCCATCATGTCTGAGGACACATCAGAGACGAGGACACGAGGGATTCAGGGATTCAGAGATTCAAAGAGGCTCGGTGTGAGTCAGGGAGCGTGACGGTAAAGCCGCTGATGTGTTGCATGTCTGTGAGAAACCGACTCTGCTCTGGACCAGTTGGTTTAGGAACACACACGAAAAACACTTTCAAGGATTTAGAGAAAGATGAAAAACTTCAAACAGTTCAAAGTCGTGAAAACACACTGAGCCGAATAGATCTGTCTCCATAAAAAAGGAAACCACGAGAACATGATGTGGAAAACACATGTTTGACCATCGTCTAAAAACAAATGAATACAACTTGACACCATAGACTGTAAATAAAGTTTTGAGCCACAGACGTGTGTGTGTGTGTGTGTGTGTGTGTGTGTGTGTGTGTGTGTGTGTTTCTCTTTATCTGCCTACCTCCATCCTTTCCATCAACCACCAGCCCTCTGAACTCCTGCAGCTGAACCTTCAGGACCTCCAGAGGATCATCAGCGGCGTCCAAACACACGACACTCCCTGAAAACACCACACGTCAGCACACAACACGTATGGTAAAACATCGGTGGATGAATTCAAACAAAACAAGGTGAGAAGATCCACTCGCGCCCGTCGACTTCACTTAATGTCAAATGTCTTCATTTTATAAACCTGCTGATTGCTTCATCTTCCAGAATATACTGATCTGTGTTGAAGTGGTCATCGTGCTGAGAACACAGAGGAGACTCACTGTCCTGTCGCCTTCGTCTCTGGCACGACTCCACGTAAGACGAGTACTGGGCGGCAGGGATCTTCTCCGCTCTGAAAACAACCAGAATATAGAATGTACACAATGAAATAAATGGTACCGAGAAGCAGCACATTCTTTTTCAACAGACAATAAATGGAATAAAAGCTTCTGATGATAACTCACTTTTTCAAAGCTTCTATGAGACTCATCCGAGCATCAGCTTTCACAGGAAGCTGTAATTTAAAGACGAGTGAACTTCACTTTATAGGTTTGATCTGCGACAGCTTAGATTGTTTGGAGTCGGGCATCCCCTCTGTTTATAACTTTATATCAGCGTAAGGGGAAGTTGCTCACCACTCTTGGCTTCAGCAGAGCAGGAAGGAATCGAGTCAGGAAATACGGCCTCCGGAAAATACTGCGAGAGGACACGGGTGTCACTTACTTTGTAAACTTAAGGAACTCGGGTCTGGTGATAATCGAACTTTGTACCTGGCCTCCATGACCGTGGCAGAGATTCTTCCTGTGCTGTCAAACAGAGACACGGCCTTCTCCACATCCTGCACGGCCTGACACTGGGGCTGCAGACATATGATACATAATCATACATTATCATACATCACCATTATTAACCCACCACTTACTAACCACGTCCTGCTCTGAAGCTGAAAGAGCGCTGTCTTTCAGTATTGCAACCAACTCAAGAATAATAACAAAACAATAGTATCAGCACTTAAAACTGATAAATTAAATATAGTATAAAATTATCACATTTACAAGGAGGGTGACTAGAAGGTGATGAATATAGTTCACTACATAAATAACTATTTAGGGAGATGCTGAAGCCTGGCCTGACCACTGGGTGTCGCTGTTACCTGTGTTGATCCTGATGCTCCTGCACCAGAAATATCCTCATATAAACCCATGTCCTCCACCGACTCCTGCACACACACACACACACAATTATACAATCATCACAATGTAGTGTTGCTGTTATACAGTTTTAATGTGAATAATTCTATATGCTGAGTTGATGCAGGGATTTGGATTCTCACCTTGAGGTCAGCGAGCCTGGTCTTGGCCAGAGAGATGTACTCCATCAGGAGGCTGCGGTGCTTCACAGGGATGAACGGAGGGTGGAGGATATGAACCTAGCAGGAGAAGAACGTTTAAGCAGTTTATGACATAAGTATTTGTTTATATTCCTTCATATACGTGTGCATTTTTTCTCTCTATATAAATCTCCCAATGTTTTTGCTTGTTTACTCGTCTGTGTCAAATATCATTAAGGCCTGGTCTGATCTAAAGGGAACACATCCAGCACAATGAGGTTCTCCATGAGGTCCACGAGAACAAGTGTCACCTTGAGGTACTGCGGGGGCTCAAAGGGAACCAGGTCCGAGAGGAACTTCAACAGGAACACCAGAGATTTCTTACTCGATGCATGGAAGCCACTGCTGCCACCAAACGACATCTGAAGAGGCAGAACCAGGCACTTCAGAGTGGGAATACAACACTAACAGCAGTAATATCCACAATCTAAATATCAGAAATGTCTTTTTGACACATCACCAAAGTCACAAATGGTCAAATTCAACAAATGAGCATTTGAATCAGCATTATACTGGACGTCCGTGGAAAGAAATGAGAATTATATTAATATTACCATCCTGAATTTCATTAAAGACGTTTTGAGCGCGGCCTCCTTATTTATTTATGTTTACAACCCTGGTGTAAAAAACTAGATGATGGGAAACCTTGAACCAGTCACTGTAGGAGGAGAAGATGCCGGCTCCCTCCAGCGCCCCCTGCCGAGCCAACAGGAAGGCTGTTATCATGTGCTCCAAGTCATAGCCTTCAAAAGCAGAAGTCAGCAGCCGGGACAGCAGCTCTGATCGAAGCACAGACACAGAACAGACACAAAGAAAACCTGAAATCAACATTATGCTACTGTTTAACCTTAAATCTGCAGTTGATTAAAGTGAGTTTGATGTTTGATGTGTGACTGAATACATACATCATTAGTATTTGTGCTTTCATCCATTTCTTACAATGGATGATGGCAGTTAAACATTTAATCCAATAATACAGGAATCCGTCCTTCCCGTTTACCTCTGAGGCTGGGCGGAGCACACGGGTTGTAAACCAGCAGCGTGGACAGGAAGCACAGGACATGTTTCCAGTTGACCTCGTGAGTCTCCAGAACCTGCTGCAGGTGACGCAGCAGCAGCTCCACACTGAAACTCACAGCCAGCTGTGACAGAGACACGACAGACACCAGTCAACAGACACCAGTCAACAGACACAAGTCAACAGACACTGACAAACACAGATCTCAGGACACAAACAGTGTCCTGTGTCATGATGTTTTCAAGAGAGAATCATTATAGCTTAAAATGCGTGTAGGAGAATCTACAGTCGTCAGGTCTCATACGATATGAACGGCTCATTATAAGGTAACAAAACTACACAACTTGTTTCAGCTGATTATTCATAAATAAAAACATATAGAGTTGCACATATACCTTCTTTCATGTGGAAAGCTGTTTTAACCTCAGCTAAAAACTAATATTTACCTTACGGAAAAGAGACATCAACAACGGGTCGGCTTTCGCAAAGGTCCAGTCGCTCTGCAGAGTGACGGCGTCTGACACTGACAAAATATGGTTTAGTTGTTTCTCAGAGTTTTTAGAGTTTTATTTAAGGTCTTTTAAAGCCTCGTTTTAAGTTCTTGCCAGATCACGTCAGGCATTTCAAGCTGTAAAGATAATCTTGAACGTGTCTTTACCTGTGAGTCGAGGCTTGTAAGTCAGAGCCTGAGTGAGGGAGTGGGTGAAGAAACGCTGAACGGCCTCGGCTGAGGCGGAAACGCCACATAATGAAGCGTCAAATATTTGGATCCTGCACAAAACAAACAGGAGAGAAGTAATGTCAAGCAAAATGCAATGTTGAGTCAATAGCCATGAATTAACCTCCTGCTGTCTAACTAGTGTTTTCATTATGGCAAGTTCTTAGACGTCTGGGTTTAAATGAACGGCTCAATGCTGCAGACAGACTCAAACGGTGACTCAGTGTGTGCATCGTGCAGACGGCGCTGACAGTTACTGTTACACTGATTAAAGCACAGTGTGGTCGTAAGCACCAGGTGCACCGCTTCAGCGCTTCAGGACCAGACAAGCAACGTGGAGTTTTCACACCCTGCTGTCAAGAGTTTACAGAGAACTGAGCAGAACCTGAAAATCACAGGTGAACAGGAAAATCTAGAGAGGGTCATCATGAAGCTCCAGATGCATCTTTGTTTACAGTCCATGGTGTGTTACTCTGGCTCGATTAATAACCACAAGGAGGTTATAACGTTTCCACCCTGTCCATTTGTCTGTCAGCAGGATAACACAGAAACTACTGAACAGATTTCCAGGACTCTTGATGGACGGGGCCGAGAAAGAGCTCAGACAAAGGGATGGATCCAGGAATCTTTCATCACTTTCTTTAACATTGTGAAATAGGATGTTTTTTGAGGGGACTGCAATCTATGAGTGGTTGTAATTTGCCAATTATCTGTGTATGTTCTCATGTCTTGCAATTGTTTTCCTACTGAGGTCTGATAACGTGAAGGTTTATAAGACAAATAAAGAACAAAAAGCAAAGAACCAAAGCCCAGGTCCTGCTCCAGAAGACTGTGAAGTCAGACTCGTGTCCACAGTGTCCAGAAGCCCTGAAGAAGGATGACAGAAAAAACATGTTCACAGAGAAAACAGATTAAACGTCTAAAGAAGTAGAAAATGGCTTTCATGGCCCTGAGGTGTGAGACAAAGTACTTTACTAAATATTGAATCATCACAGAACAGAATGAGTGGGACCCAGACATGCAGACTCACAGAAGAGCATCTCATCGAGCAGTGAGCAGCAGAGGAGAGAGATCCTCCTCGGGTCTGGAGCTGCTGGCTCAGGGTTCAGCTCAAAGCCACATCCCACCAGGACGCCAACGACCGCTGGAACACACCACATCCGTTCTCATATTCATCGTGAGCAGGGACAATTAATAAACTTCACATCTGTGGTTCTTACTTGACAACACTCTGAGTTGAACTTGTTTGGTCTCCTCTTCCCCCCGTGGAGGCGTCCAGCTGCACAGAGCCTTCAACCGAGACACCAACCAAACCCTCACACCGTCGTCACTGAGCGGACAGAAGCAAGAGGACAGAAGTGAGGGAGAGGGAAAGGTTCACTTCCTGCTGAAGGTGTCGGCCATGTTTGTAACTTTAACGAACTGTGATTTAAATCTATGAGATTGTCTGGATGACAAACCGACGAACAGTTCTTACCTCTCTAAAATGTACTTCAGAGAGAGGAAGCTGAAACAGTGAAGATGGTTCAGCACCTCCAGCTTTGGGAGCCTCTGTAAAAAAACACCACATTAGAAACTGAACTTGAGAAAGTCGAGCTGAGTCCAAGAAACACATGTGACTGTGTTCATCTCTCACAAGCAACTAACACCTTTTTAGTAAATACACGTTTGTAGGATTAACTTGCACATTTTAAATTATTCATCAGTCTGTCACACTTTATCCCTTCTCTGCTCTTTGACTCCTGTTTCTGATACAAACATAATTACAGTGTTTAAGTGTTTAAACGCTCTCAACATCCAAATAAAACACGGCGTCCATGTTTTTCTCCCCAGTGCGACTTCAAGGCTCATGAACACATGAAAGTCAGAACAACTAATACTCAACTTGGGAAATGGGACAAGAATTACAGTTATATTTCTGAAGACGCTGTAGAGACCCTGCCAATGGAATTTCAAATGGTGTTAAATGTCATGAGAAGTAAAAACCTTGTAAAGGCCTCATATACAGTGTATAGACATGCTGTGAACACACACACAGACACACACCTGATCCCTCCTGTACTCCTGCCACAGCAGTTTAGGGCAGAGGGCTCCCTGTGACATCAGCTCTCTGCTGGACTCCAGCAGGACACACAGTTGGACCTGGAGAGGACAGAGACGGGACCTTCATGTAAAACATGCGTGAGAACGGTGTAATTGAGAAAGACAAAGCCAGGGTGAAGCCTCCTGTTGCTTCCACTGAACAATGGTAAACCACGTAATCATCTGCAGGCAGATCTGTGGTGTACTAAGCATGATGCAGCTGTCATTTTCAACCGGTAAAACAGGAACTACGAATCAGCAGGGAAATGTCAAGTCACTGTGCGAGTGACACGACATCACACAGTGGAAAAAGCAATTACACACAGATAGCAATTACACACAGATCTCACAATAGACACAACACTGAGGCCGCCACCAAGTCTCTGACACCAGTTTCACACACTCATAGACATTGGTCATGTTATGTCAGATTGTTTACATCAAGAAAAATGTTTTATATCCCAAACAACCAAATGAACTGCGCCTCAGCCGCTGCACAAAGAACTGTTCACCTGTTTGTTAAGTTCAAAGAAGCTCAACTCAGTTCACGGAGCCTGAACTGGACAATCAGCCTTCGTCTTGATCAACAAGCAACAACGTCACTTACGTGGAGTCCCAGCCGCCACGGCTACAGAGCGCTGGCTTCCTGTTATACAAGGTTTATTCATACTGAACGTCTCACATGTCCAAATCGCACCAAATTCAACAGTGCACTTCACTGGGCCTTTAACAATACACATGAAAAGTGTGAAGAGATAAGTGAGACACAGACAGAGATTAGATAGAGGATGGTGATATTTTACACTAACGACACCGACAGACACAGGAGACTGTGTGTTTGCTTTTGTCCGTTTTTTTTCTGCAGGAAATAAAAACACACGGATTCTTAAAAACAAAAATTAGTGCACGTGTAGCTTTAGGTGAAGAGCCCAGGGACCATGTGCCTCGTGGTGCAGGACCAGGGTCTTCATGTGTGTAGTTTGCATGTTCTCTTGCTTCCTCTCACAGTCAGACATGCAGATTGGGGTTTGGTTAACTGGAGACTTTAAATCATGCCCAGGGTGGACCCCACCTCTCGCCCAATGACAACTGGGATTGGCTCCCGCCGCCCTTGCAACCCACTAAGCAATTGTGGTGTAGATAATGAAGGGATGGATCTATGACACGAGCAAACCTGCACCAACACACTCAAACATGTTCCTGCAGCTGCTCCTCTAGATTAAAGTCAGTAACTTGTGACATAGAATGCTCACCTTGGATTATGCCACAAATGAAAATCCCACTGTCAGATACTCACTCTCTGCGAGGAAGTGAGCAGCTCCCGCCTCTCGTCCTCCTCTCCTTCAGGTGCAGTGATCTCCGTCAGTCTCTCCAGTATCAACTTGACCGACAGCACCGCCACCGGGACGCCCAGCTCCGTGGCCTGACGCCTCAGCTCGCACTCTGTCCACGGGCAGAACAACACATGCTGGAGTTCAGAGCACTTACTCCCGCTCTGTCTCTTCATTGTGAATAAAAGCAAAGAAACTACATCTAAAAAAAAATGTGTAGTTGTCCCGAAAATCCACAACAAACAAAGATGGACGTCATGAATGGAACAGGAACAGGAACTTCATGTCTGCTGATCCGCAGCTGACTTAAATATGAGATGTTAAAATCCAAACACACAACAAACACTGAGAAGTTCTGAATGACTGCAGAAATGCATTCCTCTGTCTTCATAGCTCGGATCTTGGTTTTGTAAAAATTGTAACAGCAGGTGGTTCTGGGCCCGAGTGTGTCACATGACCTGCCTATTCAACTTTGGCCACTTGGGTAAAACCATAGACGGTCAATAAAGAAGGACAACACGTCTCCACTTCCTCCCACCGTCCTGAAATAAAGCCCAACATGTAAACCAGCTGAGGTGCAGCACTCACCCAGCAGTGACCCTGTGAGGCCTCCGGGCGCTGCAGCTCTCTGCTCGCCACTCTGACAGCCCCCATCCCGATTCTGGAAAAATACATTGAAGTTATATTTATGACAAATTAGAGAAAAGTCAGTAACTTCTGAGTGAGTTCAGTCGTCTGGTGGATCCGAGCAGTTCTACCACGGAGGAGATCTGAGGAGGACGTGGCTCTGATCGTTCCTTAAAGTCCGTTCTACAGTGAACTGATCGCAGACCTGCCTTTTGAGGGAAGTGTATTTCCAGGCAAGGTGTTTGGACAAGTGCTCCTGACAATACAAGAGTGGGAAATGATACTGTACCTGTATATTGACTGTCAATGATATAACATAATGTAAAGTAATATACTTAGTCCCACTCACAGAGACCTCCCTGAGCAGACTGCACAGGTCCTGCTGCTGCTGCAGCAGCTGCACCGCTGCTTCCTGCAGCCGCGGAGCAGCATCCAGCTGCGGCCGGCTCACCACGCGACCAGCTGGGAGACCACAGGGACACAGGGACACATGAGACAACAGGGGACACATGGGACACATGAGACAACATGGGACACATGGGACAACAGGGACAGATGGGACAACAGGGATACATGGGACAACATGGGACACATGGGACAACAGGGACACATGAGACAACAGGGACAACATGGGACAACATGAGACAACAGGGACACATGGGACAACAGGGACACATGGGACAACATGGGACACATGAGACAACAGGGACAACATGGGACAACAGGGACATGGGACACATGAGACACATGGGACAACATGGGACAACATGAGACACATGGGACAACATGAGACACATGGGACAACATGGGACACATGAGACAACAGGGACAACATGGGACACATGAGACAACATGGTTCATGAGGACACATGGGACACAGGGACACATGGTTCATGAGGACACATGAGGACACATGGTTCATGAGGACACATGAGGACACATGAGACACATGGTTCATGAGGACACATGAGGACACATGGTTCATGAGGACACATGGGACACAGGGACACATGGTTCATGAGGACACATGGTTCATGAGGACACATGGGACACAGGGACACATGGTTCATGAGGACACATGGTTCATTAGGACACATGGGACACATGAGGACACAGGGACACATGGTTCATGAGGACACATGAGGACACATGGTTCATGAGGACACATTGGACAACATGGGACACATGGTTCATGAGGACACATGGGACAACATGGGACACATGGGACACAGGGACACATGGTTCATGAGGACAGGTTCATGTAGAATCAGACCTACAGCAGACACATGACTCAACATGTGGATCAAGTGAGTGAAAGGAAAAACTGCGAAGAGCAGAAAACAATATAAACAACAATTTACCATCTACATGTGGAACGATGGATTTCATGTACATATTTTCTTTTAGAGGTGTTTCTCTTGGTAGTGTTTCTCATACACACGTGTAAATATCTACGTGTACATGTATATACACAGACACAGAGATATGAATATACATATTATAAACTTGTCCCTTCCACATCTGGTTTACTTGTGGTGAAAGGATGTAAACTCACCGAGGAGCCCGGACACACTCCGCTGCTCGCAGGAGGACTTCACCGACATGTTCAATAAACTCTCCGTGATTCATAAAGTCACATGAAATATGTTTAACAGGTTCAATGACGCCTCTGTGTCTGTGGCTCCATGTTGAACTTCTCCTCCTCCTCCTCCTCCGCCGCCCATGTTTCCCTCCCGCTCGTCTCTGTTATTGTTCCACAGCCAATCAGGGGAGCGCACCTCGTCACATGGGGCGAACAGCCAATCAGGGGAGCGCACCTCGTCACATGGGGCGAACGTGAACTGACCCGGAGTTTTTTGAAGTACCGGTGACGTGTTGTTGTGTGTTGTCCTTGTTGTGTTAGGAGGTGATGCACTGTGTTGTGTTGTGTAATGTTATATCATGTTGTACTGTCTTGTGTTGTGATGTGTTGTGATGTGTTGTGGAGATACATTTAGTTTAGTTTAGTCTTATGTTGTGTTGTTTGTATAATGTTGTACTGTCTTGTATTGTGTTTCTTGGGTAATTTGTTGTGTAGATAGACCTTGTGTTGTTTTGTCTTATGTTATATAATGTTTTACTTTCTTGTGTTGTATTGTGTATTGTTATATAATGTTGTACTGTTTTGTGTTGTCTTGTGTAATGTTGTACTGTCTTGTTTTGTCTTGTTGTGTAATGTTGTATAGTGTTGTACTGTGTTGTATTGTGTAAATAGATATTGTGTTTTTTTGTCTTGTGTTGTGTTATCTTGTGTAGTGTTGTATAATGTTGTACTGTGTTGTATTGTGTAAATAGATATTGTGTTGTGTTGTCTTGTGTATATTGTATATGTTGTATAGTCTCACGAAGACATTTAAAACTACTGTTTCTGTATTTTGTAATGTTCTCATGTTCATGTGCTGCAGACACAACAAACACAACAGTGTTGTGTGTGTGTGCGTGTGCGTGTGCGTGTGAACAGGAAACATTAGTGTCTCGTGTTTCCATCAAATATCTGGGACCTGTTTATCAGGACGTTCTCATTGCGCTGAGAGAAGCTGCAGCTCAGAGCTTCTGAACACTTAACATAAAAGATGTTGAGTCATAGTTTAATCAGATAAGTGTTTTGACTCGTTCCAGGTGCTGCGTGGTGTGTGTGTGTGGTGTGTGTGTGTGTGTGTGTGTGTGTGTGTGTGTGTGTGTGTGTGTGTGTGTGTGTGTGTGTGTGTGACTGTGCAGCAGCAGCCTCCATCTTGCCCCTGGAGCTCTCCAGTGAAGATCTCTCCTCTCAGGGAGCAGAGTGCTCCGGAGCCTCGAGTGATTTCTGGACTTCCCGGCTCGACTGCAGCAGCGAGAGGAACTCATGAAAACTTGATGCGATGTGTCCTCATGAATTTTTAACGTCTCCCTCTTCCTGTTGTGCCACTAATGTGCAGGACAGAAATATAAACAGGGTGCGGAGTGCAGAAGCATCATCAGCTGTCAGCTCGGTGAACAACAACACAGTGACACCTGAGGACACACACACACACACACACACACACACTCAGAACCAAAGCCTGAGGAGGTGAGTTACATTGTGACTGCAGCTCTGGATATGAGCAGGATTTCCTGTGTGTGTTTGATTTTGTGTAGATGTGTGTGTAGTAGTAAAAGTGTGAAGACACACGTGGGGCCAGCAGGAAAACCTAAAAGTTCCCATCGTCTGTTGCAGAATCACTGACGTATTCACTGTGTATTAATAAATCTGTGTATTCTAATGTGCAACTTGAGGAGAAATGGGATAAATCCTGTGGCTCAGGGGGACAAGCGGTTTGTTCCCTATCAAAAGGGCAAAGGTCTGATGCCGAGAAAAATCAAAGAGGTGTATTATAAATGCTGAATTCAGTCCATTCGCTGAAAACAACTTTAAATTAAAGTTACACCAACAACTGTGATGAGAGATAGTGAAAGTTAAAGTTAACAGGGACCAGGATGAAGGGAAATAGTTTCAACATGAAAAACAAACTGTTCTTGTGTCCAGGACGGTTTTGTTTTTTCTAGGCAGCATTACGAAGGTATTGAAAGTTTACAATATATATATATAGATAGAGGGAATAAAATACATTTAAACAGGTTTTTACTTTTTTTGTTTTACTATTTTCCCGCAGCTCAGGGAACAGTTTTGTCCCCGACACACAACGTAACAAGAATCTATTGTAACCATAGGAAAGGTGTAAACTTCAGACTTTAGAGGAGAAATTCAGAAGTATCATCACTTTTACGTTAAATGTTCTATACTGATGCAATATCCCACAGAAGCTCTCCTCAGAAGACGGAGGCCTCATGACGACGCTGCAGGCTGCAACAAGCCGTGACCTGAATGAGGACCGGATAGTTCATCAAGTGTATATAGTGGAGAAGTTGACGTATCCCACAGAATGCACCAAGATAAATTTACCAGTCGAGGTGGATCGACTTAATCTGACCCCGAAGACAAGATGTCGCACGAGAGATACAGTCGGTGCGGCCAATGAAAAGCAAAAATTGAAAGAAACTGTTTTAACGTGGGAGGTCATGACTCATAGATCCTGTCGCTCATTTGAAAAATCATCGTCTGCGCTGGCGTGAAGTACAAAGACGTGGACTTGCCCCTCCCCCTGTGTGGCAGCCACACCAGTGGAAACGCAGCAGAGACTGAGAGCAAACAGCCCTGGAGGCTTTACAGCTGTGCTACATTCCTGAGCGCTCAGTCGAACCTCGTGTAAATGAAGGAACATTAAAACGTCTGCTGCAGGAACAGATCCTCACTGCAGGAGCTGTGGAGGTTGTTGTGTTGATTATCTCCAACTGGGAGGTTGTTTGTTAGCAGGATTACGCAAAAAAACACTCAACTGAATTCCATGAAATGATGTGGAGGGGTGGGAAGAAGAAAGAAACCGTTCAATTTGGTGCGGATCCAGATCAGAGGATGGATCCAGTCACTTTTCTCCCTTTCTTTAACATAATTACTCAGAGAATAAGTCATGGATCTAACATTCAGGCGTATTTAGGGGAGTGATAATTGTGGGTGCGTGCCGCCTGGTGCAGATCCAAATCAAGTCTGGATCTTGTGAATTTAAATGTGGTTTCATAAGGGGACTGGACTCTGATTTCTGATGTGGAAAAGCAGCTTATCTCACAATGTTAAAGAAACCCCTTCCCTCCACTGAGTTACCGGAAAGGTCCTTAGCAGAGGTAACAACGTGAGCTCGGTCACTTTCAAATGTTGTGATCTGTAACGATTCTCCAGCGTTTAGTTTGGCTGCGGATACATGACGTACTTGTAGGTTTTGAATGCAGAACTTTTAAAAGCCTGTTTACGGTTCGTCATTACCTCGACAAAAGAACTAAAGAGGCTGTTGGGCGTTGGTGGACGATTGATGAGCCGCTTGTTGTTCCAGTTGACGACCGTGAACCACATTGTGAGTCTGGTGTCGTCAGCTCAGCTTGTTGATCTGTTTACTTCCTTCAACAGGAGGAAACTGATAAAACCTGGACCTTGTCCTCAGAATAAGTTACTGAACTGGGGTCAGGTTCCAGGCGCACTTCTCCTTTAGTGTCGGCAGCAGTTCCTCTGTAAACCAAACTCACACCAACTGAAGGAAGTTTGTTTTAACAGATAAAAAAGTACATTTCAAAAGAGACAACGTCACCAACACTGAAGAAGTGTTGATCGTGTGTGGCTTGATCTCTTCTAGAAAAACAGCTTCCACCTTAAAAGCCATTTTC
The DNA here is from genome assembly GCA_006182925.3 of Reinhardtius hippoglossoides. Taxonomy (NCBI): domain Eukaryota; kingdom Metazoa; phylum Chordata; class Actinopteri; order Pleuronectiformes; family Pleuronectidae; genus Reinhardtius; species Reinhardtius hippoglossoides. The sequence goes on from CM031674.1 coordinate 1,352,454, forward strand.
AAATCAGAACCTTCAAAAATAAAAAAAATAATTTATTGTGATAATTATCAATATTTTAGATGTTTTTAGGTTAAAAATGTTGATATACATTTCATCTGTTTTTAAACCTTTTCATCTGACAGAATAATTCATGGATCTTGATGGAAACAATCAGAAGAGAGGACTGATACGTCTGAGCGTGTGTGTGACAGATCCAAACAGTGAACTTAAATGTGCTTTCATAAGGAGACTGTTGTGAAGTTATAGTTTCCTAAGAATTTCCCCAAAATGTCAAAAAGCAACATAACATGGAAGAAAGTGAAAAGAAACCCTGGCTGTGCGACTACATGTGTGAGGTGTCGTGTTTCCGTGGAGTTCGGTTTCTCGCGCCGGTAAAGAAAGAAACAATGTTCTGCGATTCCTCTCAGGAAACTGTGAAGTCAAACATGGCGACTGAACAAACACAGGCTCAGGTACCGGCGGCGACGATCCGGAGATATCTGATATGACGAAAACGCCCTTCATAGAAACTTCCACACAGATTGTGAAACTGATCTTTGAACATGCAAAACAAGGAATAACCGTCAGTTCTGTTCTCCCCGAGTGGAACGAGACAATGGCGAAGTGCAAACACCCGCAGGTCGTTGATCCAGTAGAACGCAGCCGGGGCCCGGGTTTAAATCAAACAGAACTGAAAAACTCAACTCAGCTTCAACAAGGTTTTTTTTTTTTATTCCATTTTATCTTCAGTTCCTTTCTCGCATATTCAAGTACTTGGATTTTGAAATCCAGGAAACACAATCATTAATAAACAAATAAACTTTCAAATCATCATCGTCATCGTCCTGTTTGATTCATACATGATTCCACTTTCCCCCCCGATCCCGCCCCCTGCCCGGGCTAAGACACATGGACCTCTTGTAAACATGATACAAATCCGTTTGTTGTTTTTTTTGCCTTTTTTGATTACAAAAAGTAATCTGGTAGAAAAATATCTTTTCTTTTATAGGTATTTCTCTTGGTAGGAATATTTACATCGAGTACCTCACAGTATAATCTGATTTAAAAAGTACTTCGTGTAAAATAAACACAAAAAGGTCTCGGGGGGTAAAAGGCCTTTGGTTTTCACGAAAAGTATGAAAACGAGGACAAAAGAATCACAAAAGTTCTGTTCACTGCTGCGTAAAACCACAGTGACGACTGGATTGGTGATTGTTGGGCGTCTTCGCGCCAAAGCTAAGGGACGCCAAATTTCCACAGGTTGGAAAGGGTTCATTCGTCGAAAGAGTTCAGAACCAAAACTGCAGCTACAATCAAGCGTCACTCGTGGGGACGGCAGAGCCACACAGCTTCCGATGGGCGAAGTATCCCAGAACCATGAGCAACATCTCCGAGGTGCTGCTGAGGGCCACGATGAAGGGCGCCTGGGACGCAAAGTCGGCCTCCACCCGGCGGAACGACAGCTGCATGACGGCGAGGGCCAGCAGGCTGTTCTGGACGCCCACTTCAATACTGACCGTCTTCCTTTGTGGTGGGGCCAGGCCCGCCACCTTAGCCATGACCGCACCGACCACCAGCCCCAGCATAGGCACCGTCACCCCTACGGCCACGATCTGGGGCCTGACGTTGGCCAAGATGGACGCCCCCATTTGGTAGGCCATGAAGATGCCCCCTATGATGAGCACAAAGCTGAAGGGTCGTATGAGCGCCAGCAGGACGCGCGTGAGGGCGGGCAGGCGCAGCTTGACCAGCATGCCCAGCGAGATGGGGATGGCGATGAACAGGAGGGTGCCCAGGATCTTCACGAAGGGCACATGCAGGGCGGCGTGGACCCCCAGCAACCGCCCATACAGAGCCGATGACAGCGGCATGGCTGCGGCTGCCACCACCGTGGACACCAGGGTCATGGAGATGGCCAGGGTGACGTCTCCACCCAGCAGCAGGCTGTACAGGTATCCGCCCCCGCCGCCAGGGGCCGAGCAGGTGATGACCAGGCCCAGGGACAGGGCCTGGGGCAGGGAGGCCAGCCGGGACACACAGTAGGCGTACAGGGGCATCACCAGGAACTGGCCCAGCACCCCGAGGAGCAGGGGCACGGGGCTCCGCAGCAGACTCCGCAGCACCTCCACCTCCACCTTACATCCGAAGGCACACTTGTTGACGAAGATGAGGGGCAGCAGGGCGAACAGCACCGGGTTCTCAGAGAAATGGGACAGGCCACCGGACTGGATGAGTCGGGTGGCCGGGTCGTCGTTACCGGGCGCCACTTTGATGGAGTAATCCGTCCTCTCCTCGACCAGAACCGGCACCGAGTCCTGGTCCAGGTCCAGCAGCTGGATCTGCAGCTGGGCCGTGCCCGGGACCCCGGAGCGGATGCTGATGATGTAGCTCGTAGCGGGACCCGCGTGGCCGCTGTCGGTGACGTTGAGGATGCTGAGGACCTCCGGGTCCATGGAGCGGACCGTCAGCGCCTGCTTCCGGCTCCCGCGGCCCTTCCTGCCGGCCGCGGTGCTCCGGTACAGGCTGGAGATCACGATCACGCCGTTGGTGTTTTCAGGAAACTCGAACTCCTGCGAGGACCCGTCCCCGATGCGGATGTAGCCTCCGCCGGGGCTCAGGTCGGTGCGGTTGCCGCTGTCCACGGTCAGGTTCCCGGTGGCCCGCGCCCGGTCCGCTCCTCCGGTGATGAGGAGACACCAGAGCGTAAGTAGCGTCCTCATGTTCTCACCGGGCGGGGGTGGAGGTGGAGAGACGCCGCAGAGACACGCTTCTCCCTCCGCCTGCTCCTTCAGCGGCCTCCCCCTGACGGTTACACCGCCGCCCGCTCGCAGCACATCGGCGAACTTCTCATTGTAGTCTCCGGGACGAAACGTCGGCAGCAGCCGGCTCCACAGCTCGTCTGGTTCCCATCGTGTCGCTGCCTTTATACCGGAACCTAAACATCCCCGCGCCCCGCCCTGTCCGGGCCGAGCCGGGCTCCCCAGCTGCAGCGGCGCCCGGCGCAGAGCTCCCTCTCTCGGCCTCTGGACGCGTCTCTCTCGGCCTCTCTCGGCCTCTCTCGGCCTCTCACGGCCTCTCCTCGCTCCGGCTACTCGATGTCACGACCCCCGTGTGAACGGACCCGAAGCCGCGGCTCGTCCTGCGTGTCGGTGTCTCTGCGTGGCCGCGAGTCTGGAGCTCTGGAGCCGCGAGCATCGTCGATCAGCGGCGGTTCCTCCGCGGCCCGGAGAGTGAGAGGCGGACATCCGGTTATCGACACCAAAATAAAAGGCCCCGGTTGGTTTCGCTCATCAACCAAACAAAACAGTTTCAATCCCACAGGTTGAATGGAAATGAGCAGAAAGAAGAAAGAAGAACCCTAACCCTCTTATGTAATCGTGTCTTTCACAAGACGTCCATTACAAAGCAAATAATTAAATAACATTAACAATGTAAAGCAGCTGCAGGCCTCACATCATCTGTTATTATTATTACATGTCATCTGGCGACTTACAGTTAGTGTATTCATCATCTATGAGGGGCCATTTTAGGGGTTCAGTATCTTGCCCAAGGACACTTCGGCATGCAGATGGGGAAGACTGAGGATTGAACCGCCGACCTTCTCGTTGGAGGACAAACACCCTACCCCCTCTACCCCCCCCCCCCCCCCCCCCCCCCCTCAGCCACAGCCGCACAGAATGTTAGTTCATTTAAAACCAGTCAGAGTCGAAATGATTTCCTAGTCGTGAAATAACACGTGTATTTGTCTTTGTTCGACATACTGATGCGTTAAAGCAGTGGAGTGACCTGAACTACAAAGATTCGGGTCTGGATCGGACTCAGTTCTGCTGCTGGAGGTCTAGTTTCACATGGAGCTTCTGTTTCCTCCTCTTCATCTTCATCACACGAATGACCCGTTAACACGTGTTACTGACTTCTCTTCTTCACCGGAGTCCGTGTGCTTGATCGTGGCAGATCCAGGATCCACATCCTGGATCGGGATCAGAGGTGCGATAAAATGTGGATATGGCAAAAATATGGCTTTCCTGACCCATGAAGATGTGATTATCAATATGCTGCTGATATTTAATTATTTAGCTCTGCATAGTCTGGACAGTTTGTGGTTGTTTATCATTAGAATGATGTCATATGTGGACACTGACAAGTTACAGTGTGTTTGTTAAAGAGGAACTAAGATAAGACTTGATGCACTTCCGGAAATGAACCTCTCCTGAGTCTTTTTCGACTCTTCAGTTAGACAGATATCATGAAACATGATTGTCTAACAATATACCGAATATTGCAGAATCGCTGTATCATGATGTTATTGTTGTCGTGGGTCATGCATCACGTATCGGCAGAATCTCCAGAAGGCCTGTATGCATTTATTTTGTAAAGGAGAATCTTACTACTTCCTCTCCCTCCCTCTGGTTAAATGTCACTGACTTGACGGAACCTCGACATTAATCCAGATGGGGCGGTTAACTGCGCTCAGCCAATCAGCAGGGCCGGTTAACTGCGCTCAGCCAATCAGCAGGGGCGGTTAACTGCGCTCAGCCAATCAGCAGGGGCGGTTAACTGCGCTCAGCCAATCAGCAGGGGCGGTTAACTGCGCTCAACCAATCAGCAGGGGCGGTTAACTGCGCTCAACCAATCAGCAGGGGCGGTCACATGGGAGAGGAAACACCGTTATTAAAGGGGGGGGGGGGGGAACCAGGGATTATCCATCACACGAAACCTCAGGACATGTACCTGATTATTTATCTATATATAAGATATGGTGCCATATGATACGATACATAATGATACCACAGAATCAGATTTTCTTTGACAGTAGATAAATACGAACGACATGACGGCTCCCACAAGTGAAGCCAAATCCCTTTGATCGCCCCCTGGTGCCTGGCGGTAGTGCAAGTCATAAACCCTGCCTCCACCAGGTTAGCCGATGGGACATGGTCCAAAATAAATGAGTAAATAAAACTACACAACTGTTTATATTTCTGATAAGTTTGGTATATTATTCTCTTCTTTTCTATTCCTGCTCTTCTCTCACGTTCACCCCCTCCTCCTCCTCCTCCTCGTCTTCCACGGACCCATTTAACTGCTGCTCTCGGTTTCCCACTCGGCTGCTTCCTGACCATTGATCGCCGTGGTGACTCGTGACTGATCCATTAAAAATCAACACAGCCGCACTCCACTGAGCAGTGTCCAGTTACCGCTCTGCAGCCAAGTCGGCTATTGCTTATTTGTCAAACACAAGCAGCAGACAGAGCAGGGGAACCTGACACTGCGGCCCGGCTCGGGACTGTGGCATCGCAGGGGAACTCCCTCCCGTCAGCCTCCACCTTTTTATAGCTGCTGCTATGAGTCACTGAAATATTTAAAAGCCGTTTTCATCTCGACCTCCAGTGGAGGACCGTCAGCCTGTGGAGGGTCAGTGAGGTCACTGGGTCAGAACCCTCCTGTGAAAGCACCACCCGGGTCAGCCGTGTCTTGGATATTAACTGTCACTGCTCGTTGTGTGGAAGTCAGACCTGGGACAAGCTTATTCATCAGCTATTGTGTTTTCATGAGTTGTGCGCCCTCCTTCTGTCGCCATGGCTAAGTCAGAGCTACCAGTGAAAAGAAAAGGCGGGAGGAGTCCTGCGTGCACGCTAAGAGAACCTGCTGTGGCCATTGCACCGGCTCCTTCTTCGACGTTTGCTGGTGCGACAGCCAGTCGCTGTGGGGACCTCAGTTATGCACATTTCCTGCCTGGCTCACGTGCCCTGAGCTGTGTAATTATTTATCCTCAGTATGAAAATATACCTCATGACTTATCTTTCACAAACAGCACGAGAGAGTGAAGAGGAATTCCACCTCCGCCCATCCTGACACCTTAATGGAGAATCTACAGGACTATTTGCAGCAGCAGGGATTCATCGCTGTGTGAAAGTGTGTTGGTGTGTTCTTGTATCCATGTGAGGACCATTTTAAGTATGGACCTAACAGAGTGAGAACATTGTGGGTTCTCCTGTATCCGCCCACTGTGACGTCAGCCTTTGGTTTGGGAGCTGCTGTGGTTTCCAGGCCCCAACACATCCGGTGCTTTATGGTCTGTTTGACTCTAGATGATCATAATTTACTAAAGGAACATCAGCTGTTTTAAAGAGAAGGAACAGCTTCCCATCGGGGTGCATATAACAAACCAGCCTTTGTCCCGTGTACCAGGCTCTGAGCATTAAAGTGAGACAATGCCGTAAGAGCTTTGTGTCTCGTTCCTCGGTGTCAGGGTGGGATTGCAGAATTGCCACGACACTCCTTAGGAAAATGTCTACTTACGTTAGAAATGAAATAAATCATCAAATAAAATCTACCATTTTCATCAACAGACTGTGGTTGATCCTCTCGTTCCAAGACTTGGTTTTCGGTTTGGAATCAGGCTCATGTTAGAGTAAAGGCTTCGGGAATGTGTCCTCACTATGATAGAAGTATACAGTGTGTGTGTGTGTGTGTGTGTGTGAATATTCATGAACCCTCTCAGAGCAGTGATCATGAGCTGCCTTGTGTTGTGTTGCAGATGAGATCATGAGCAGCCATGTTGACTAATCTGGAAACATCGGTCTGCACCACAGACTCCACATGACGTTATCCTGGGTGATATCCTTATGAGGGTTGGTCACAAACAGGAAGCCTGGAGTTTGTGATCTCCAGCTCGGCAAAGGCCTGTCGCAATCTCCTAATATAATATAATAAAATCTATATTGTGTTAATAGTTATAGGATCATAGTTTAAATCACTCCAGTGGTTTTTACATCATTTTGTGAATCATAATAGTAAAATTGTTCCATCTATGACCATCACGTCTCCACTACTACAACACAGATCTGTATTTCATTATTATTTTGGGATAATCTAAGTTTAACCAAATATTAAATGAAATTTACTATAGAAGCATCATTATTATTATTGTTCATCATTTTTTCCAAACTTTATACAATGATCATTTAATTAAAATCCAACATTATGACAGCTGTACTGCTGAGTAATGAAACCTGTTTCTGGTTTCATGTGCTTTATTTGCCATTTTGAGTATTTATCGGAGTATTGAAAGTTAAAGGAAAGACGGCATCAGAGGGCAAGATTTTATTTATTTAAGATACACATAGATATATACAAAACCAACATGCAGTAACGTCTGTGAAACTCTGAGTACAAATTAAGCTTCCTAGTGTTAAAATGGAGAAAACAGAAACCTGATCCAGAGGAAGCTGCTCTGTCAACAGTGAACTCAGTACAGAGCTTTAACCTGAAAATAACAAAAGACAAAAGGAACCAGATGAATTCAAACACGTTCTGATGACATTCTACGTTTTATTCTTCTCTGTCCACATCTCCTGCATTTACCCAAAACACCACAAATGAAACTTTCAAACAAATGTATGGTTTACAAGGCAAATTAGAAAAAAGATATCAAAAATCTAAATAATCCAGCTGGTACATCACAGCTCTGAGTGGACGTGTTGTCCTCCTGAAACAGTCCAGGATGAAACTAACCCTAACCCAACTTAAATCAAGTACCAAGTATCTATGAGAGAGACCGGCAACTTCAATCCACAGAGTTAAAGCCGGCCTGGAAACTACCGTGTCAGGCACTGGTGATCCCAATAAGGCGTTCAAAGCAAACAGTCTGAATTAAAGCCACACGATCCGTTTGACACGAGAAACAACAAGTGGGAGGACTGACTGTTTTATAATGAGGTCAGGCAGAGGCTGCTGATGGAGTCTGACGAGGGGACAAAGTTCTGTAGTGTTACCAAGAACAACAACAACAACAACAAGAACAACAGAGAGCTGTAAGTGCAAAAACGGACACCCCCCCCCCTCCCCCAATTCATTCAAGAGTCTTGTTCCTCTGAAAAGAATCAACTATTAAACCATTTCTGACAAATGGATCAAAAACTGTTTTTTTAAAAACGTGAACACACGAAATCCTTCTCATTTGTAAAACGGTGTTTGTAAAAGAAACCGATCTCCGTCCAGATGATTGCTCAGAATCAGAAATAATCTCTGTCCACACACGAGATGTAGTTTGGACGGAGCCTAACACACGCACACTGGTCATGTAAACAGGAAGTCGACTCTGTTATAATGACTGTAAGTGCCCATTAAAACCCTTTATTTTCATCACTCTACATTGGACAGTTCGTAAAATGTTTTTCTTTTTGTACAAAGCGGACATCCAGTATGAAGAGTGTAGCTACAGCCGGGGGGGGGGGGGGGGGGGGGGGGGGGAATTGAGACCGGGGGGATAAAGGAGAAATGAATGGATCGAAAGGGAAGGGAACCAAGAAGAGAGAGCATGCCTCCAGGTGGTGATGTGTGATTTAAAAGGAGGGAAAGTGGGAATCATGCCTCATTAAGTCGTCCCGATAGGAACAGTTCGATTGAAACCACGCACACACACACACACACACACGCACACGCACACACGCACACACAGCTCCTGTCATCTGCTTCCTCGCAGCCGTGAGCGCCATCACCGCTCCCAGAGCAGCCTTCAGTTCCGTAGAGCAGCGAGTCTGGAAAGAGTGAAAAAGATGAAAGAGTTGAACTGTTTGGAGACACAAGCGTTAAATGTGCAGTTCACTGAAATGACGTTTCATTCAGATTTATGAGAGGAGCTTCACACTTGTCATGTGTAACATTTAGGGCGCAAGGAAGCGCCGTGTCAAAGTTGGTTCAAAACGAATAAACTCTGAATAAACGGGTGAGTCTGCAGCTGCAGGTCTTTAATTCAGGTTCGAAGATTTATAGATATATATTTTCAAAGTCTTTCAAGGTGCTTTTTGTTCGGGAACCCTGACTAGTCTTCCTTCTCTTTTCAAGTTGAACATTGTCTTTGTTTGTTTCTTCATCACTCGTGACTTTGCAACAACAGGCGAGCCTTGTGTGTGTGGTGTGTGTGTGTGTGTGTGCGCGCGCGTGTGTGTGTGTGTGGGTGCGGTGTGCATATCAGTGTGAAATCTAATTTCCTTCCTCGTGCTCTGCCCGAACAGTGAATGTGCAGTTTGTGTGCGACTTGTTGTCCTGCAGCAGGAGACGAGCTTCACCAGGCGAACATGTCGTGTTGAAGGAACACGAGTCGGACGCACATGTTGCTTCTTGGTTATGACACATTCTGGTCTGTACCTTCGAGACAGCTGGTCCTCCCTCTCTTGGCTCGGTGTGCTCGGCACGCCCACAGAGGTGGCTCCTGCCGGCAGCTGGTTGAGCTGGTCCATCACCTCCAGGCCACTCTCCTCTGCTATCTGGTGGATCAGGTCGTCCACCTGCTCCTGAGGCGTGGTCAGCGTCATGGCCGAGCTCATGGAGTCCTCCATCACCTGGCGTGAGAAAACGAGAGAGAACTCACAATAGAGCACAGAACTGGGTTTGATTTTTAAAGATTTCAATTGAGACATGATATTTTCAAGTCTTTCTCAATTCCGTGAAAGAAATATCCAAACAGAAGCTGCTGTCAGACCTTCACTGAACATACACTGAACTGTCTGAGTCACTTTCCACCCTGTGCTTTGTAAGCAGCAACTCACCGAGGTGTGGACGTCGAGGTTCTGTACTTGAGTTTCAAACTTGTCCATAATGGCAGAGACCTTCTGCAGGTCCATGGAGCTCAGAGCTTTGTCCAGAGCCTTGGTCACCTGGCCCATGCTTTTGGTCACCTGGAAAAAACGAGAAGCCTTTATAAGGTACTCGCCTCCTTCTGGAAAAGAAATCTCACCTGCCAAACTTAAAGTAGCAGGAATAATGTGATGTGGATTATGACAGAAGTTCCTTCATCATCCTACATTTTGAATGCACATCAGATATATATGATCTAAGGCAGCGTGTCATTGATCCAACACAGTAACTTACTGCCTTCATGGTGACAGCAGTCTGGACTTTAGAGGACACAGCATCGACTCGGGACGCCATGCGCAGCCAGTTAAGACCTTCATTCTTTTTCCGGATGGCGTTCTCTGCATAAACTCTGGCACATTCCACGTTCTTCTGCTGCAAAGCCTGACGACGGAGACAATGACTGGTTTTATCATACCTCACTCTGATGGACATTGTACAACTGCTGCACATTAGCTACGAGCTAACTCCGGTGCGATTACTTTTAGTTGTGAGCTGTCGCTGCAAAAATTAACAATAAGAATAAAACCGATGCTGGACGAACTGAGTCTGCAGTTCCCCTTGTGTATATCTCATGTAGATGAATCTCCCTGGTGCACGTTCTCATATACATTTAGATTAAGACCGACACAAAAACAACATCTCTTAATCTTTAGTGTTACCATAGACCGTAAATAAAGATGGACACGTATTTCCCCCTGGTGGCTGGCTGTGGTATAGGTCATAAACTATGCCTCCTCTACGTTAGCAGATGGGACATGGACCAAACTAAAAAGTAGATGTTAAATAAATGTTTGTCACAGATGGTTTCTGTCATTTCATGTAGTTCTTCTTCTTCACATCACACTGATGCTTGTGTGATGTGTTCATGTTCGGATCCGTTTGGTTTTAATTAGTTATTTGATGATATAAAAACAGACGTCATGGTGGTAACGTGTTATTCATCTTTTTTTTTACTGTCTATGTAAATTATTACATTATTTAAAATGTTCCATGTGTTTTTATGAATGAGATCAGCAAAAGTACTTCACATGTCAATGTTGTCGCTCATGTGAAGTTGTGATAAAAAGCCAATAAGAACAATCACAATGAAATGAAGCAAAGAAAACAAACATCTCAGCGACCAGCGAACCAAATAAAGCAGCAGTCATTGAACTTCAGTGATGATTATCAGGAGAAACCTGGAGCAGAGCCTCCGGGACCAGGATCAGAAAGATTTACCTGGAAGAACAATCAGCCTTTAAAGAAAGTGACACGTCAACAACACACAACTACAGGGCTCTGTTACTGAAGCTGTACTGCCCCCTGCTGACGGAATAGGAAACACTGTCGCTCCATTTGACCAGTGCAGTGTAATCAGATTACAAGGGAGCATCGATCAGCAGACTCCACCCCCTGGATCCCCGTTGTCCCAAGTTTGAAAGACGTTCGAGACACAGAGCAGTTTGACTCATAAGCACATCGAGGGGAGTAAAAAGGCACAACACCAAACATCTACATCAGCGTCTCCAGGTTATTCTGAAGATGACAGGAAGATGAGCAGGGAGCAGACGATAACAATCTGGATGTTGAACATTGTTCAGTTGAGCTTAAACTTAGATCAGTAACTGGTCTAGTTACTGGAAAAGTGCTGCTGGTTGGACGACTTTTAAAAAACAGCCTGAAACACCATCACTGCTCCCTTTCTCTTTGTTTGTCAACAGACAGAACAGATATATACTTTGCATCTTTAACATTATACAAACTTGTCCCAGCTCGCTCACCTTCTTGACCTTGGCCTGCTCCTTTTCAGAATCCTTCTCAGCCTTCTTGGCCAGTCTCTCAAGCTGCTTCGTAGTGAACTGGGAAGCAAAGAGGAAAAGACTGACGCAAAATCCATTGGGAAAAAAAAAAGAAAATTCACTTGCACAAGTTATATCAAGCTGATATTTTCAAAACCTTTTCACAGATACATACTCTGAGCTGGAAGAGTGTGTCTGTGGAGAGAGAGAGAGAGAGAAGAGAGAGAGAGGGGGGGGAGGAGAGAGAGAGAGAGAGAGAGAGAAGAGAGAGAAGAGAGAGAGAGAGAGAGAGAGAGAGAGAAGAGGCAAGATCGAGATAGAGGACGATGCCTCAGGTGACGCCTGCAGAACTTAAGCCTTAATGGTGATGTACATATTTGTTTATTCAAGATTTGAGAGTTTGTGTTTGCTTTTAAATTTTCTCGTTCCGTCGATGAATGAAATAAACGTAAAAATAAATAAATGAATAAATGTACTGAAGTTTTAACACACAAAGAAGGAGAAACGCTGTCCGATACAAACCAAAACAAACAAGTTACAGAAACTATTCCCCAATTCCTTCTGTGACAACGACGGAAAATATTAGCAACAATAATCACTTTTTGCAGCTTATTAAATGGTTTATAATGCGGGTAACTGAAATGTGATGAGCAGCATAATGCAGTTCAATGTGAGAGCTTTGGTTTCTCTGTGTTTCAGCCTCTAACGTCCCAGTGCTGAGCTGAGGCCTCGTTCACAATCACAACAGGTCTGACAGCTAAGCTAAGCTAAGCTAGCTAGCTCCCCCCCCCCAGCCACCCAGCTAACAGGCTAATGCTAACTCAACACCCACAGTTACAGAGGAGGTGAAAGCGGAAGGACCGTGCCCTACCCTCCATGTTGAAGATGCTTCCAGGGGATCGCAGCTGAGTGGACGTTCAGCTTCGCTTCCACTTGTTTTCAAACGTCAACATCGAACACTGCACTTCCTGGTCTGGGGGACTGTCATGTGACCGGAAATATCGTTCTTCTTCGTCGCCTCTTGTTCACTTCTTGAATCAAGCTCAGGTGCAACACTGTCCCCTACTGCCAGTTCCGTTTAAACGCTTTTCTAAGGATGAAAAATCGATATGAAGTTAAATTGTCTTAATATATTTTCTGAGGTATCAGATTGGAAACTCTAAACATTTAATAAAGTACTTCTCATATTTAACCATCATTTATTTAAATTGATCTCACCGGTCAAACCAGGACATGAACGAGAGCAGACAGAATCATTGTGGCTTTATATTTACATTTCAACTTAAAAAAAATATCTGTTTCTGTTTCATAATTTTTATTATTTTGATCACAAAAATTAAAATCACATCACACTAGGCTGCTGTTGAATAAACACTTTTACAGACAGAATCATTTTGGCTTCATCACATCAAACAGACTAATGTTCATATATGTGAACAGACTTTATGTTATTAAACCTGAATCATGTCTCAACATTTTCCATGAAAATTCTGCAGATTTCTCTTGAAGAAATAAACATGATGAATAAAATCTTTATCTCTAACTGCTGTGATCCAGCGTCACAGAGACATTCACAGGAAACAGCTTCAAGTGACCTACAGTGCTAAATGATGGAAACATCTTCTGAGTGAAAGTGTGTGTGTGTTTGTTAGTATCAGGATCTGTTTCTGTTCAGAGGAAGTGAAACTGTTCTACAGTCTCTGGCACCAGCTGAAATGGAGCAGCAAGAAATTCAACGGGACAGAGAAAGATTCTGCTGTTCAATCTGTCTGGATCTACTGAAGGATCCGGTGACTACTGTCTGTGGACACAGCTACTGTAAGAGCTGTATTAACACCCACTGGGACAAAGGGGAGGAGACAGGAAGCTACAGCTGCCCTCAGTGTAGACAGACCTTCACACCGAGGCCTGTCCTGGGGAAAAGCACCATGTTAGCTGATTCACTGGAGGAGCTGAAGAAGACTGGACTCTGTCATGTTCTTTTATCCGAGATATGAGAATATATTGGTTCAACAAGTATTTATTCAAAAGCAATGAAGGGGTACAGCATAGCTATGTGCACAGAGCTATGCTGGGCCATCAATACACAGCCTCGGCTAAGTCAGTAGCACGGGGTAGTCAAGAGTCGCGCCGAACGGATGGCGGGTGCAATATTTATAATAGTAGGTAGAACTTCATTGGTCAATAACGAGGGGGAGTCACCGTGGCTAGTGCACAGGCGTGGTCCCAGCCTCTTGGCACTGGAATCCACCAATGATGAGGAGCCGCTGCCAGGTTCGCCCCCCCCTTTGACAGTTGCTGGGAAAATCTTCACATTTCTGACAGTTTGGTTTGGTGTTTTAAAACAAGCCTTGAATCGGCCGACGGCTTGTGAGTCTTCAGTATGGCATGTGCCTTTCCTATCTGTCCTTCAGACCCTAGTGGCTGCTGCTTGAATTCTTTCTAAGGGTACTCACAGTTTCTTAAGAAAACAGTGCATTCATGTATGTGTGATGTTTGAATAAAGCTAATGGAGTTTAGGCTGTAATACAGTAAGTTAGTATGAGAACAAGTTAAAGTACAGTGTATTGTATGCCACAGATGTACAGTCTTCTCAAACAGGCATTATCAGACAGGTGCGAGGCTGAACTGCGATGTGACACACACACACACACACACACACACACACACCAAACTCAAACACAAACCACCAGCAACCAACAGTAACAACAAGGTCATCACTAGTGAAGGCACACATTCTCCCCATATTCAGCCCAACTGCCCCAGCCCCCCCCCCCCCCCCCCCCCCTGTCTAACATACTGCATTTGTTTAGAGTTCAGTTTCATTGCCATCTTCACAGACACACACACATTATTAATTCCTTCTGCTAAGGTACAAACATGGTGCGCGTAAAATCTATCCTTTTCGGGGCTATAGTGTCTAATTATATTATTAAAATCCTAACACATGGTTCCTTTGCTCTTTGTCATTGTTCTTCTTCAGAACTCCATTAACTTCACTGTGAGTCTGTATCATCTCTGGCTGCATGTGCTGTTGTCACAGCTCAGCTCAACACTGAGGGGGACAGAGCTTTAGAAATAAGAGTCTGAGACTCTGAAACAACCTGAGGAAATATAGCAGGCTGAGTCAGAAGCTTCCTTTGAATCCAAACTTCAAACCGGCTGTTATCGTACCACGATTTGATCTCATTCTAGTTTTTAAAGTGTGGTCACGATTACATTTCTGTCACCTGCAGTGTTTTTATACTTTTACTCTTTCATACGTGTGTTTTAATGTATTTTTACTTGTGTTTTTCATTTGTGAAGCCCTTTGTAAGTTGGTTTTTATTCCATTGAAAAGATTCATTCACTTTTCTGGAAACTTACAACCTGTGCTGTTGTGAGCTGAATGTGACGGTTCCCAGAGCAACTGTTCACTTTGAGATGTGATAACACAGATAAAAACTCACAACCAGCTCCTCCCAGTCAGGACATGTCTGTGTCTCCTCCCTTCACAGACGTGTAAGTGTAAGAACCAGTGAACAACAAGCTGTGAACTGTGGGAGATGAGTCACTGCAGGGAGTGGACGAGAGGGGGGGGGGGGGGGGGGAGCAGAGATCTATATCTGTTCAGAGGAAGGGAAACTGTTCCACAGTCTCTGGCACCAGCTGAAATGGCGCAGCAAGAAATTCAACGGGACAGAGAAAGATTCAGCTGTTTGATCTGTCTGGATCTACTGAAGGATCCGGTGACTACTGGCTGTGGACACAGCTACTGTAAGAGCTGTATTAACAACCACTGGGACAAAGGGGAGGAGACAGGAAGCTACAGCTGCCCTCAGTGTAGACAGACCTTCACACCGAGGCCTGTCCTGGGGGAAAACACCATGTTAGCTGATTTAGTGGAGGAGCTGAAGAAGACTGGACTCCAAGCTGCTCCTGCTGATCACTGCTATGCTGGACCTGAAGATGTGGCCTGTGATGTCTGCACTGGGAGAAAACTGAAAGCTCTCAAGTCCTGTTTGAATTGTTTGGCCTCTTATTGTGAAAAACACCTCCAGCCTCATCTTCAGTCAGCTCCATTTAAGAAGCACAAGCTGGTGGAGCCCTCGGAGAAGCTCCAGGAGAACATCTGCTCTCGTCACGATGAGGTGATGAAGATGTTCTGCCGCACTGATCAGCAGTGTATCTGTTATCTCTGCTCTGTGGAGGAACATAAAGACCACGACACAGTTACAGCTGCAGCAGAAAGGACTGAGAGGCAGAGAGAGCTCGGGCTGAGGAGACAAACAATCCAGCAGAGAGTCCAGGACACAGAGAAAGATGTGAAGCTGCTTCAACAGGAGGAGGAGGCCGTCAATGGCTCTGCTGATAAAGCAGTGGAGGACAGTGAGAAGATCTTCACTGAGCTGATCCGTCTGCTGGAGAAAAGAAGCTCTGATGTGAAGCAGCAGATCAGATCCCAGCAGGAAACTGAAGTGAGTCGAGTCAGAGAGCTTCAGGAGAGACTGGAGCAGGAGATCGCTGAGCTGAAGAGGAGAGACCATGAACTGAAGCAGCTCTCAGACACAGAGGATCACAACCAGCTTCTACACAACTACCCCTCACTGTCACCACTCAGTGAATCTACACACTCATCCAGCTTCAGGATCCGTCCTCTGAGGAACTTTGAGGACGTGACAGCAGCTGTGTCACAGGTCAGAGGTCGACTACAGGACATTCTGAGAGAGACAGAGACACAGATTTTACAGATTGTGTCTAAAGTGGATGTTTTACTGCCACAACCAAAGACCAGAGCTGACTTCTTAAAATATTCACAGGGAATCACACTGGATCCAAACACAGCAAACAAGGAGCTGTTATTATCTGAGGGAAACAGAAAAGTAAAAGTAATGAGTGAAGATCAGTCTTATTCTAATCACCCAGACAGATTCACTGATAGATGTCAAGTCCTGAGTAGAGGGAGTCTGACTGGACGTTGTTACTGGGAGGTGAAGATGAGTAAAGGAGGAAGAGTTGATGTAGCAGTCACATACAAGAATATCAGAAGAGCAGGAGACTCAGATGAATGTGGATTTGGATTAAATGATAAATCTTGGTCATTATATTGTGATGGAAACAGTTATATCTTTCATTACAACAGCATCAGGACTCCAGTGTCAGGTCCTGTGTCCTCCAGAGTAGGAGTGTACCTGGATCACAGTGCAGGTGTTCTGTCCTTCTACAGAGTCTCTGGCACCATGACTCTCCTCCACAGAGTCCAGACCACATTCACTCAGCCTCTCTATGCTGGAGTTGAGCTTTATGATGATGGAGACACAGCTGAGTTCTGTAAACTCAAATAGACTCGAGTCATTAAAAGCAGTGATTTAGATTCTGTGTGTAATCTTTAACTTCTTTTGTTTCCATGTTTGTTGATCAAAGTTCGTCGTGGTGACGTTTCTGCTCCACAGAGATCAGCTGTCAATCAAACACTGACCTTCCTTTATCACACATGTTCAGTTCTCACTTTGTAAAGACAGAAATCTATAATTACACTGACATGAATGTGTTTGAAAGAACTGATGTTGCTGTTGTTTTCTGAATCAAAGTATAAATCCGGTTGTGTGATGATTTAGAACCTGTGTTGATCCTGATCCTCATCAATGAGATGATTGTTTGTTCTTTTCTTTTCCACGTGTGAGACGGAGGTGAAACAAACTGATTGTGTGTCATCACACGTGTTTCTTATACATGTGTATATAATTTAAATCTCTTATATATGTATAAAGCAATAAAAATGTAATGTGTGAAGAAGCTGAAAGTTGAAATAAAGAATAAATCCAGTCTGTTCTTTTGTCTTCATTCAAAGCTGATGGAGACAAAGTGAAACTCCTGTGAGAGAATAACTGAGGCAGTTTCCTCCTGAAACTCCACAAAGCTCAGTTTCCATGTTCAGTCTCTGTCTTTGCAGCTTTCTGCACTAAAACATCTTCATCGCAGAGAAATGAGCAAAGTTTTCTTCCACTGGCTGATTTTCAGAACCCAGATCTTGTTTGTGATCTCAGTGGATGAAGAGAGTTCGTCACACAGATTTAAAGAAGTGGAGAAATAACGGTTTGGTGAAGTTTCAGGGTGAAGACGTTGAGTTGAGTCCTGACACACAAGCCACATATCGGAGATATTGGGATGTTGTGGACTTGAGGTCGTTCCGTTTCTCGTGCTGTTGATTTTCACGAGGATGAAACTTCACAACGAGTTTGTCGTGTTGCTTCAGTGTTTCACGTCGTCACCTCACGGACAGACGGTCCTGGGTCGTACAGTTTGAATCCAGACTGGATCCAAACTTCTTGACACCAAATGTGTCCGAGGTTTAACCCACAAAACAAACTTTGCTGCTTGAAGAGGTTTTGTAATTTCTGCAGAGTTCAAACAGTAAACGGTAAAAACACTCAGGATCAGGTTCCTGACGACTGGGATCGATTCTTTGCTCCGTCACAGACAAACTTCATCAACTGTTTCAGAACAGAAAGAACTTTGGTGTCACTTGTATTATATAGAAACAGTTTGAGCAGTTTATCATTTTCTTTGATAGAAGCTGAACAGTTGTTGACATGGTTCCTTTGCTCTTTGTCGTTGTTCTTCTTCAGAACTCCATTAACTTCACTGTGAGTCTGTATCATCTCTGGCTGCATGTGCTGTTGTCACAGCTCAGCTCAACACTGAGGGGACAGAGCTTTAGAAATAAGAGTCTGAGACTCTGAAACAACCTGAGGAAATATAGCAGGCTGAGTCAGAAGCTTCCTTTGAATCCAAACTCCAAACCGGCTGTTATCGGACCACGATTTGATCTCATTCTAGTTTTTAAAGTGTGGTCACGATTACATTTCTGTCACCTGCAGTGTTTTTATTCCATTGAAAAGATGTAATTAACTTTTCTGGAAACTTTGAAGAACGTGAATCTTACAACCTGTGCTGTTGTGAGCTGAATGTGACGGTTCCCAGAGCAACTATTCACTTTGAGATGTGATAACACAGATAAAACCTCACAACCAGCTCCTCCCAGTCAGGACATGTCTGTGTCTCCTCCCTTCACAGACGTGTAAGTGTAAGAACCAGTGAACAACAAGCTGTGAACTGTGGGAGATGAGTCACTGCAGGGAGTGGACGAGAGGGGGGGGAGCAGAGATCTATTTCTGTTCAGAGGAAGGGAAACTGTTCCACAGTCTCTGGCACCAGCTGAAATGGCGCAGCAAGAAAATCAACGGGACGGAGAAAGATTCAGCTGTTCGATCTGTCTGGATCTACTGAAGGATCCGGTGACTACTGGCTGTGGACACAGCTACTGTAAGAGCTGTATTAACACCCACTGGGACAAAGGGGAGGAGAGAGGAAGCTACAGCTGCCCTCAGTGTAGACAGACCTTCACACCGAGGCCTGTCCTGGGGAAAAACACCCTGTTAGCTGATTTAGTGGAGGAGCTGAAGAAGACTGGACTCCAAGCTGCTCCTGCTGATCACTGCTATGCTGGACCTGAAGATGTGGCCTGTGATGTCTGCACTTGGAGGAAACTGAAAGCTCTCAAGTCCTGTTTGAATTGTTTGGCCTCTTATTGTGAAAAACACCTCCAGCCTCATCTTCAGTCAGCTCCATTTAAGAAGCACAAGCTGGTGGAGCCCTCGGAGAAGCTCCAGGAGAACATCTGCTCTCGTCACGATGAGGTGATGAAGATGTTCTGCCGCACTGATCAGCAGTGTATCTGTTATCTCTGCTCTATGGATGAACATAAAGACCACGACACAGTGTCAGCTGCAGCAGAAAGGACTGAGAGGCAGAGAGAGCTCGGGCTGAGGAGACAAACAATCCAGCAGAGAGTCCAGGACATAGAGAAAGATGTGAAGCTGCTTCCACTGGAGGAGAAGGCCATCAATGGCTCTGCTGATAAAGCAGTGGAGGACAGTGAGAAGATCTTCACTGAGCTGATCCGTCTGCTGCAGAAAAGAAGCTCTGATGTGAAGCAGCAGATCAGATCCCAGGAGGTAACTGAAGTGAGTCGAGTCAGAGAGCTTCAGGAGAGACTGGAGCAGGAGATCACTGAGCTGAAGAGGAGAGACCATGAACTGAAGCAGCTCTCAGACACAGAGGATCACAACCAGCTTCTACACAACTACCCCTCACTGCCACCACTCAGTGAATCTACACACTCATCCAGCTTCAGGATCCGTCCTCTGAGGAACTTTGAGGACGTGACAGCAGCTGTGTCACAGGTCAGAGGTCGACTACAGGACATTCTGAGTGAGACAGAGACACAGATTTTACAGATTCTGTCTAAAGTGGATGTTTTACTGCCACAACCAGAGACCAGAGCTGACTTCTTAAAATATTCACAGAAAATCACACTGGATCCAAACACAGCACACAGAGAGCTGTTATTATCTGAGGGAAACAGAAAAGTAAAAGTAATGAGTAAAGATCAGTCTTATTCTAATCACCCAGACAGATTCACTGGTTGGCCTCAAGTCCTGAGTAGAGAGAGTCTGACTGGACGTTGTTACTGGGAGGTGAAGATGAGTAAAGGAGGAAGAGTTGATGTAGCAGTCACATACAAGAATATCAGAAGAGCAGGAGACATAGATGTATGTGGATTTGGATACAATGATAAATCTTGGTCATTAGTTTGTGATGATAACAGTTATATCTTTCATTACAACAGCATCAAGTCTCCAGTGTCAGGTCTTGTGTCCTCCAGAGTAGGAGTGTACCTGGATCACAGTGCAGGTGTTCTGTCCTTCTACAGAGTCTCTGGCACCATGACTCTCCTCCACAGAGTCCAGACCACATTCACTCAGCCTCTCTATGCTGGAGTTAGGGTTTATTATTATGGAGACACAGCTGAGTTCTGTAAACTCAAATAGACTCGAGTCATGAAAAGCAGTGATTTAGATTCTGTGTGTTAATCTTTAACTTCTTTTGTTTCCATGTTTGTTGATCAAAGTTCGTCGTGGTGACGTTTCTGCTCCACAGAGATCAGCTGTCAATCAAACACTGACCTTCCTTTATCACACATGTTCAGTTCTCACTTTGTAAAGACAGAAATCTATAATTACACTGACATGAATGTGTTTGAAAGAACTAATGTTGCTGTTTTTTTCTAAATCAAAGTATAAATCAGGTTGTGAGATGTTTTAGAACCTGTGTTGATCCTGATCCTCATCAATGAGATGATTATTGGTTCTTTTCTTTTCCACGTGTGAGACGGAGGTGAAACAAACTGATTGTGTGTCCATGAACTCACTGAACAAGAGTCACTGAACAGACTTTACTGATGAAATGATCAATGACCTCAGAGCGTCAACATGTCCAACAGACCGACCACACTCTGGTTGGATTCACAGAGCATCAGTGTTATGGGATGTTTGGTCTCATTGTAAATGTGGAACCTGGTTTGTTTTTATCACGGCTCATCTCTGTAAAGTGTGAATCCACTCGTCCTCATTGTATTTACACATTTAGTGAACGGGCGTATTGATCTGCTGCTGCGTAGGTTTCTGTTCTTTGGGATTTTCCTGATCTGAACCAGCAGTTCCATTGGAGAGTCCTGATCGAGTCCTGATCGAGTCCTGATCGAGTCCCTCTGAGGGTTTGTCCTGCAGCTCTCATCACACGTGTTTCTTATACGTGTGATTATACATTTAAATCTCTTACATATGTATTAAGCAATAAAAATGTAATGTGTGAAGAAGCTGAAAATTGAAATAAAGAATAAATCCAGTCTGTTCGTTTGTCTTCTGTAGTAGAAAAATTAACTAAGTAAGGTTGATAAACTATTTGGTATTTGGAAGTAAGTTTTTGCAGCCTTGTCTAAAGACTTTTATGACCTGTATCAACATATACAAACAAACTGTCCACATGCTTTATGACCTGAGCTGTTTTATGGTCTGGACTGTTTATGACCTGAATACTTCCAGACACTTTGCCACTTATTTATCCTCCAATGAACGGAATGTATGTCTGCTTATCTTCTTAGGAAACACATGTAAATCAGTTGTTTATGTTTAGATTCCTCTCTCTCCCGCGCCTACAGAACCAGTCTGAACTGGTTCTGAGAGACAGCCTTAGTCCTCCTATATAAGATGCTTGCATTTGAGTGTCCTGCATCTTCACTCTGAGATCCTTGCGACTCTCTGTGTTGATCCTTTCTGCAGAAAGCCCCTATTAAAATACACGGGGATAACTTTGGTGTTTCCAGCCTCTTGTATTTCCAGATTTCCATCACAATTTGGTGTCAGAAGTGGGATCGCACGACTGGACGCATCTGGACTCGGTGTCTATGGTTGAGTGATCTTCTTGGGAAAAAAGTTTCCAACCTTAACCTCCCCATTAGGACGGGTGAGATGCAGGGACCGAGACCCGAGCCCGGATCGTCTCAGCGCTGCGATCTATCTGGTGAGGATCTGAGATTTCAAGTGTATTTTTATTTATTTTTACCAGCAAACATAGTGTTACGAAGAAGTTGGTCTAAGGGGATAAGATCCTTCAGACGGGTGAAAGCCCTGTACATTTTTAACCAAGGTTTAGAAGAAACCTGGAAGGTAGACTGACGAGGTACCTTAAAGAGTTTGTTGAGAGCACAACCACAGGATAGGACATAATACTGAGTGTATTTGCATTGTTGAAACAAGACTCCAAAAGCGCAGAGAACTGCAGAGAACTTCTTTAAGGCACTATGATTCATGTTCAGATAAAGGCAGGATATTTGAATGTGTATTAAATGGATAAAAAAAAAGTTATAAAAAAAAAAGAAGAGATGAATTGAGAAATTAACAGTAACTAAGTAATTATAAGAGGAAATTACTATTGATTCTATTAGATATGAGGTATTACATTATTTTGAGGATGTTTATATTGCTAAGTTTCCTATTTGCTCCTTACGATAGCGTTTGGGAGATTGATTGAAGACTTAAGGTAAATAATACTTAATAAAAAAATTATTTACATGGGTAAATGAACAATTTAAAGATTTGGATAATGGAACTGATCTGAGTAATCCTAATATGAACGTCATGCGAAGGAACTGTGGTGACACAGCACTAAGTCTGATACAAGTGTGAATGAAAGAATGTGGGTTTCCAACTGTGGGGTGTTTTAGTATAAGGCAGCTACAACAGCTGAAACTGAAGCTAGAGGAGAAAGAAAAAGTAAGTCAGGCCAGAAAAGTAAATCTTAAATTTCAGGCAGTTAGGAAGGTATGTGGAATGTGGTTAGAAGAATTGCATCAAAGGGGCAGAAAACACACACTGGCAGGGACAGATAACACCTCACAAGTGTCTCAGTGTCTCAAAATGCAGGTTTCCGACCTCGACTCTTCCCCGCCGAGAAGACGATAACCAGAACAACACCAAGCCCCACCAGAAGCGGATGTTCCACAGGCAGGAGCCCAGGCTCCACAACAACCTTTTCCAGCTAATAACATTCCAGACCTGCAACTCCTCTCTTCTCTCGCACCAGACAAGGGGCAATATGGCACACGGCAGTGAAGGTCGCTGAAAGGACAACGTGGATTCCTGCCAGTCACTGCAAGAGAGTCCCAGAACCAGACCATCCACCTGCTGCACCCACACTGAATATTTAAAACATAGGATCAGTGAAGAGGGGGCAGCGTTGACCAGCACAGCTGTTGGTAAGAGTTGCTTCGGGAAATCACATAATACACATACCGCCGAGAAGACGACGATGGAACACCGACCTCCGTGGCATCCCTTCAGTCAGCTGGGCCTGAGTGGCAGTAGAGGAACTGTTCTTTTATTGATGACCGTAATATTTGTTTTCCCTATTATTTGGCTCATGTTCTATAATTTTGATAATGACAAGCTCACCACTAATGTTAAGAAAAGAGAATTGTTTGTAAGAACCCCCTGGGAACCTTGGAGCTGGACTGATGATGACAGTGATCTCCCACTGATAACTCTTGGTACGGATTTCTTCTTTGGACCGTTCGAGCCAATCTCCCAGGCCAGTCTGTTTTGTTGGGTTTCAGGCATCCTGTGCGATATGATGATTTGTTTTCCTTAGAAGTTACAGAGAGTGTTTGCTCGTATGAACATGCCAGCTGCGTCTCTTTAGTTTGTTCCGCGAGATCCACCTTTTTTAATGATAAGCCAGTAAATGTATCCGCAGACCCGATGACACACCAATTAGATCTACGGTCCCGACATTACAAGATGTGTTATTGCCAAGTTTCTACAGGCCAATCCCTAGGAAATGCTTCTTGTGACACTTATTTGTATGATAAAGGTGAATCCTCAAATCGAAGGGTAATCAATTACAACGGTAGCTCCGTGCTCACTAATTTTGCATGGCAATGTGGGAAAGGCTCACTATATCCTTATCTGCCTAAATATTGGTCAGGTTGTTGTGCCCCCGTGAATATCTCAATCTCCAATATTATTGTTATGGCCTTTGTGCCACTCTAAATTTTACCAAAGATGCTTGTGTGACGCTGATCCCTGATAATTCTGACAACCTCACCTCTGTAATCGATCCACTAGAGAAGATTCGAGATGCCTTTAATCCCTCTGACTCTGCAGGATTTTCATTCAACAGATGGCTGGTTGACAAATTTGGCCCCTGGGGTACGATGCTAGTTCAACTGTTAATTCCTGTACTACTTACTTTTGGAATTATATTATGCTTTTGTTCATGCACCCTTACATGCGTGAAGGCCCTTATGTATAGGTGGGTTGGTGATACGGTGACCGGCCACGTTGGTGCATGTATGCAACTGTCCCGTGATGACCTTGCTACTGAGCCCAGAGATGTGTTTCCCCTCCCTGACTGGTTCCCTCCCCAGAACCCTTTTGATAGTGATGAAGAATGTGATGATGTTATACTGACTGTTTAGTCTGCTCTTATCAGTCCTTCCCTTTTAAGACCGTACCTGTGTCCACGACGATAGCAGTTTGCTTTGCACTACAGTGATGATGATGATGCATTTTGAATTCCTGGTGAATTGATGTATTTGATGTTTTACTGTAGTTGTGCATTCTCTTATATTGTCATAAATGACAAAAAGGAGGGAAATGTAGTAGAAAAATTAACTAAGTAAGGTTGATAAACTATTTGGTATTTGGAAGTAAGTTTTTGCAGCCTTGTCTAAAGACTTTTATGACCTGTATCAACATATACAAACAAACTGTCCAAATGCTTTATGACCTGAGCTGTTTTATGGTCTGGACTGTTTATGACCTGAATACTGCCAGACACTTTGCCACTTATTTAACCTCCAAAGAACAGAATGTATGTCTGCTTATCTTCTTAGGAAACACATGTGAATCAGTTGTTTATGTTTAGATTCCTCTCTCAGCCTGCACCTACAGAACCAGTCTGAACTGGTTCTGAGAGACAGCCTTAGTCCTCCTATATAAGATGCTTGGATTTGAGTGTCCTGCATCTTCACTCTGATCCCTGTGACTCTCTATGTTGATCCTTTCTGCAGAAAGCCCCTATTAAAATACACGTAGATAACTTTGGTGTTTCCAGCCTCTTGTATTTCCAGATTTCCATCACAGTATTCAAACTGTACGACCCAGGACCGTCTGTCCGTGAGGTGACGACGTGAAACACTGAAGCAACACGACAAACTCGTTGTGAAGTTTCATCCTCGTGAAAATCAACAGCACGAGAAAGGGAACGACCTCAAGTCCACAACATCACAATATCTCCGATATGTGGCTTGTGTGTCAGGACTCAACTCAACGTCTTCACCCTGAAACTTCACCAAACCGTTATTTCTCCACTTCTTTAAATCTGTGTGACGAACTCTCTTCATCCACTGAGATCACAAACAAGATCTGGGTTTTGAAAATCAGCCAGTGGAAGAAAACTTTGCTCATTTCTCTGCGATGAAGATGTTTTAGTGCAGAAAAGCTGCAAAGACAGAGACTGAACATGAAACTGAGCTTTGTGGAGTTTCAGGAGGAAACTGCCTCAGTTATTCTCTCACAGGAGTTTCACTTTGTCTCCATCAGCTTTGAATGAAGACAAAAGAACAGACTGGATTTATTCTTTATTTCAACTTTCAGCTTCTTCACACATTACATTGTTATTGCTTTATACATATATAAGAGATTTAAATTATATACACACGTATAAGAAACACATGTGATGACACACAATCAGTTTGTTTCACCTCCGTCTCACACGTGGAAAAGAAAAGAACAAGTAATCATCTCATTGATGAGGATCAGGATCAACACAGGTTCTAAAACATCACACAACCGGATTTATACTTTGATTCAGAAAACAACCGCAAGATTAGTTATTTCAAACACATTCATGTCAGTGTAATTATAGATTTCTGTCTTTACAAAGTGAGAACTGAATATGTGTGATAAAGGAAGGTCAGTGTTTGATTGACAGCTGATCTCTGTGGAGCAGAAACGTCACCACGACGAACTTTGATCAACAAACATGGAAACAAAAGAAGTTAAAGATTAACACACAGAATCTAAATCACTGCTTTTAATGACTCGAGTCTATTTGAGTTTACAGAACTCAGCTGTGTCTCCATAATAATAAACCGTAACTCCAGCATAGAGAGGCTGAGTGAATGTGGTCTGGACTCTGTGGAGGAGAGTCATGGTGCCAGTGACGCTGTAGAAGGACAGAACACCTGCACTGTGATCCAGGTACACTCCTACTCTGGAGGACACAGGACCTGACACTGGAGACTGGATGCTGTTGTAATGAAAGATATAACTGTTATCATCACAAACTAATGACCAAGATTTATCATTGTATCCAAATCCACATTCATCTATGTCTCCTGCTCTCTGATATTCTTGTATGTAACTGCTACATAAACTCTTCCTCCTTTACTCATCTTCACCTCCCAGTAACAACGTCCAGTCAGACTCTCTCTACTCAGGACTTGACATCTATCAGTGAATCTGTCTGGGTGATTAGAATAAGACTGATCTTCACTCATACTTGTTACTTTTCTGTTTCCCTCAGATAATAACAGCTCTTGAATGCTGTGTTTGGATCCAGTGTGATTCCCTGTGAATATTTTAAGAAGTCAGCTCTGGTCTTTGGCTCTGGTTGTGGCAGTAAAACATCCACTTGAGACAGAATCTGTAAAATCTGTGTCTCTGTCTCTCTCAGAATGTCCTGTAGTCGACCTCTGACCTGTGACACAGCTGCTGTCACGTCCTCAAAGTTCCTCAGAGGACGGATCCTGAAGCTGGATGAGTGTGTAGATTCACTGAGTGGTGACAGTGAGGGGTAGTTGTGTAGAAGCTGGTTGTGATCCTCTGTGTCTGAGAGCTGCTTCAGTTCATGGTCTCTCCTCTTCAGCTCAGTGATCTCCTGCTCCAGTCTCTCCTGAAGCTCTCTGACTCGACTCACTTCAGTTTGCTGCTGGGATCTGATCTGCTGCTTCACATCAGAGCTTCTTTTCTGCAGCAGACGGATCAGCTCAGTGAAGATCTTCTCACTGTCCTCCACTGCTTTATCAGCAGAGCCATTGACGGCCTCCTCCTCCTGTTGAAGCAGCTTCACATCTTTCTCTGTGTCCTGGACTCTCTGCTGGATTGTTTGTCTCCTCAGCCCGAGCTCTCTCTGCCTCTCAGTCCTTTCTGCTGCAGCTGACACTGTGTCGTGGTCTTTATGTTCATCCACAGAGCAGAGATAACAGATACACTGCTGATCAGTGCGGCAGAACATCTTCATCACCTCATCGTGACGAGAGCAGATGTTCTCCTGGAGCTTCTCCGAGGGCTCCACCAGCTTGTGCTTCTTAAATGGAGCTGACTGAAGATGAGGCTGGAGGTGTTTTTCACAATAAGAGGCCAAACAATTCAAACAGGACTTGAGAGCTCTCAGTTTCCTCCCAGTGCAGACATCACAGGCCACATCTTCAGGTCCAGCATAGCAGTGATCAGCAGGAGCAGCTTGGAGTCCAGTCTTCTTCAGCTCCTCCACTAAATCAGCTAACATGGTGTTTTTCCCCAGGACAGGCCTCGGTGTGAAGGTCTGTCTACACTGAGGGCAGCTGTAGCTTCCTCTCTCCTCCCCTTTGTCCCAGTGGGTGTTAATACAGCTCTTACAGTAGCTGTGTCCACAGACAGTAGTCACCGGATCCTTCAGTAGATCCAGACAGATTGAACAGCTGAATCTTTCTCCGTCCCGTTGATTTTCTTGCTGCGCCATTTCAGCTGGTGCCAGAGACTGTGGAACAGTTTCCCTTCCTCTGAACAGGAACAGATCTCTGCTCCCCCCCCCCTCTCGTCCACTCCCTGCAGTGACTCATCTCCCACAGTTCACAGCTTGTTGTTCACTGGTTCTTACACTGACACACCTGTGAAGGGAGGAGACACAGACATGTCCTGACTGGGAGGAGCTGGTTGTGAGTTTTATCTGTGTTATCACATCTCAAAGTTAATAGTTGCTCTGGGAACCGTCACATTCAGCTCACAACAGCACAGGTTGTAAGATTCACATTCTTCAAAGTTTCCAGAAAAGTTAACGAATCTTTTCAATGGAATAAAAACCAACTTACAAAGTGCTTCACAAATGAAAAACACAAGTAAAAATACATTAAAACACACGTATGAAAGAGTCAAGTATAAAAACACTGCAGGTGACAGAAATGTAATCATGACCACACTTTAAAAACTAGAATGAGATCAAGTCGTGGGACGATAACAGCAGGTTTGAAGTTTGGATTCAAAGGAAGCTTCTGACTCAGCCTGCTATATTTCCTCAGGTTGTTTCAGAGTCTCAGACTCTTGTTTCTAAAGCTCTGTCCCCCTCAGTGTTGAGCTGAGCTGTGACAACAGCACATGCAGCCAGAGATGATACAGACTCACAGTGAAGTTAATGGAGTTCTGAAGAAGAACAACGACAAAGAGCAAAGGAACCATGTCAACAACTGTTCAGCTTCTATCAAAGAAAAGGATAAACTGCAGTGTATCTGTTATCTCTGCCCTGTGGATGAACATAAAGACCACGACACAGTGTCAGCTGCAGCAGAAAGGACTGAGAGGCAGAGAGAGCTCGGGCTGAGGAGACAAACAATCCAGCAGAGAGTCCAGGATAGAGAAAAAGATGTGAAACTGCTTCCACTGGAGGAGAAGGCCATCAATGGCTCTGCTGATAAAGCAGTGGAGGACAGTGAGAAGATCTTCACTGAGCTGATCCGTCTGCTGCAGAAAAGAAGCTCTGATGTGAAGCAGCAGATCAGATCCCAGCAGCAAACTGAAGTGAGTCGAGTCAGAGAGCTTCAGGAGAGACTGGAGCAGGAGATCAGCTGAGCTGAAGAGGAGAGACCATGAACTGAAGCAGCTCTCAGACACAGAGGATCACAACCAGTTTCTACACAACTACCCCTCACTGCACCACTCAGTGAATCTACACACTCATCCAGCTCTCAGGATCCGTCCTCTGAGGAACTTTGAGGACGTGACAGCAGCTGTGCCCACAGGTCAGAGGTCGACTACAGGACATTCTGAGGAGACAGAGACACAGATTTTACAGATTGTGTCTAAAGTGGATGTTTTACTGCCACACCAGAGCCAGAGACCAGAGCTGACTTCTTAAAATTCACAGGGAATCACACTGGATCCAAACACAGCAAACAGGACTGTTTATTATCTGAGGGAAACAGAAAAGTAAAAGTAATGAGTGAAGATCAGTCTTATTCTAATCACCCAGACAGATTCACTGATGGTCAGTCCTGAGTAGAGGGAGTCTGACTGGACGTTGTTACTGGGAGGTGAAGATGAGTAAAGGAGGAAGAGTTGATGTAGCAGTCACATACAAGAATATCAGAAGAGCAGGAGACATAGATGAATGTGGATTTGGATACAATGATAAATCTTGGTCATTATGTTTGGAAACAGTTATATCTTTCATTACAACAGCATCAAGACTCCAGTGTCAGGTCCTGTGTCCTCCAGAGTAGGAGTGTACCTGGATCCCAGTGCAGGTGTTCTGTCCTTCTACAGAGTCTCTGGCACCATGACTCTCCTCCACAGAGTCCAGACCACATTCACTCAGCCTCTCTATGCTGGAGTTAGGTTTATTATCTGGAGACACAGCTGAGTTCTGTAAACTCAAATAGACTCGAGTCATTAAAAGCAGTGATTTAGATTCTGTGTGTTAATCTTTAACTTCTTTTGTTTCCATGTTTGTTGATCAAAGTTCGTCGTGGTGACGTTTCTGCTCCACAGAGATCAGCTGTCAATCAAACACTGACCTTCCTTTATCACACATGTTCAGTTCTCACTTTGTAAAGACAGAAATCTATAATTACACTGACATGAATGTGTTTGAAAGAACTAATGTTGCTGTTGTTTTCTGAATCAAGTATAAATCAGGTTGTGTGATGTTTTAGAACCTGTGTTGATCCTGATCCTCATCAATGAGATGATTATTTGTTCTTTTCTTTTCCACGTGTGAGACGGAGGTGAAACAAACTGATTGTGTGTCATCACACGTGTTTCTTATACATGTGTTATAATTTAAATCTCTTATATATGTATAATAAATAACAATGTAATGTGTGAAGAAGCTGAAAGTTGAAATAAAGAATAAATCCAGTCTGTTCTTTTGTCTTCATTCAAAGCTGATGGAGACAAAGTGAAACTCCTGTGAGAGAATAACTGAGGCAGTTTCCTCCTGAAACTCCACAAACGTAACTTATGACTATAACTATGGATCTATGAGACTGAGCGATGACCGTCCCCACGGCCTTGACCTTGATCATGCCCTCATCTCCCTATCCTCGAGACCATATATCAACAAAGCCATGTGACTGACCTCAGGAGGTTGGGCGCGCCGCCCATAAAGCTCCCCGTTGGGCGCGCCTCCTCCTCTTGCCTGAACGCCTCAGCCCGTTCTGAGCTACAAGAGAAGGTGACGGTCATCGTTCGGTCTCATAGATCCAAAGTTATAGTCATAACTCATATCTGTCCATAACGAAATATCTATTTCGACCTTACTCTGACCGTCACCACGGCCTTTACCTTGGATGACTAGTACCATCACGGTCGCCATGAACAGAGGACTCCACCACCTCACGTCCTTGAGACCAGCACCGCGGAGCCCAATAGTGCGGGGGATGCCACGTTGACTCTGTAGAACCTGGAGAACGTGCACAGATTTCTGAAAGAGGAACCCCCCCCCCCCCTCAAGTTAGGATTTATTGAATTATCTCGATGACTCCGCCTACTTCATCCGACGACTGGGCAGTTGAAATGGGAAGACACGTATATCCCTCACCTCACCCCCCCCCTTCCAAACATAAAGGAGAACCTGTGGAAACCTTCAGTTGTCATAAAAACTCAAAAGGTTTAGTTTGTCCAGTCTGGGCCACCGTAAAAAAACATGGCTGCCTCCGTAGAGAGGGCCTGCTCCTGATAGCATATTTAAATATCAAAGGCCCATTCTAGAGTAAAGAGTTCTGCCAATAGATCCTTTCACCTAAATCTTACACACTGGATGTTAAAAACACACAAACAGGGTTTAAGAACTTAAGAAGTACAGAGGTACAAGTGAGAGTAAAAGTCAAAGGCTGTGCAAAAAAAAATCACCAAATTGTTAATAATTGCATCAAAAACTACTAAACTTAAGTGAGGAGAACTTCACCTAGAACCAAACATATTGTTCTTAGGAATCGTTTAATAATCAAATCCGGGTTTGAAGGCGTTATCCTCGTTCGCCCTTTAAATCCAGTATCTCTTACTGCTGCTGTGCAGGATTAGGTCTCACCCAGACAGAGCGAGTGACGGACACAGGGAGGGAGAGGACGATTGGCTCAGACATGTCACAGGATCTTAGACACAGACTCTGAATGTGCTTCAACATAAACTGAAACAAAACAAACCAACATGTGAGCATCATGTATGTGGACCTGCACAGAGCTGCGTGTACGGGGAGCTGACTGAAGCCTGATGGGGTCTGGACCCAGCCACAGGGAAGATTCAGGTAGGGAAGATTCTGCTCACACCTCAAATGATCGTCAGGAGGAAACTGCAGCTGACGGACACAAAATGAAACATGCAGCATCAGACACATTATAAGGATTAATTGATGAGTCAGTGTGGATTTAAAGCGTCGCTGCTGTAGACACAGATCGTGGATTTGACCTGGATCCTTCACAGTACTCTGGGATATATATTTAAGTTCAGGTTGACCCAGCACACACATATGATGTGAAGTCTGTCTTTCTGGTTACAATAATCAGCCACAGGGTTTTAATCAGTCACAAGACCTGAGCTAACAAAGTTTACGAGCATCAGATTCATTCTAATGTGTAATAATATTAATCCTGGTTTCAAGTTCAAAGGTCACATCACCTCTTATTAGAGTAGTAGATGGTCTGAGATCAAACAGCAGTTGAACATCAACTGGATTTGTAGTTTTTCTTTAAGGCCACTTTAAACCTGCTTCTCAGATGAATCTGCGGATGGGTTATTCCACCTGTTCTTCCCACAATGTAGAAAAATGTATGTCTGCTCATTTATGCCTTTTAGTTGAAAAGGTCTGAAATCTGTTGAGCTGCTGTATTGACAAATAATAATTTTGTAACACTGCAACATCTTAATGTGAATTATTATTTTTATCATTTGATTTATATGCATCTTTTATTATAACTCTCATCAACGCATATTTTATCATCTGCTAATAAGTTGTTGTGATAATTCATTGTACCAGGAGATGGCAATGCATCATCAAAATGAGCTTGAGAAGAGGTTCCTGGAACTTTTCTGCTCCTGACGTCCAAATAATGACGGAGACATATGAGGCTCATTACCTCTGGATTTGGTTGAAGCTCACAAATGATATTAATTCGAGCTTGTTCATAAAAAACATGTCCATGCACATGTTGCAGTGCTTCCTGTGCTACTGTTAACTGGTGTTCTCACTAATCTGTCATAATCACCTCGGGTGTCGTGTCGGAACAAAGAAATCAGAAGACTGCTAAAACATTTTTAATTTGCATAGTTTACTTTCAATTTGATATATTAAAAAATAGATATTTTGTAACAAATTTGTCTAAAATATGCTTTTTTTTAGAAATGTTTTTAATTTGTATATATTATTTCTGGAAATCATCTAGTGAAAAGCAGCTTTTCTGGACAGAAACAAATTTGAACCTAATAAGTGCATGTATAAAATGCAGCCAAGATACTTTGCAGTCTTCAGCTGCTATGTATGTATATATATATGTATATATATAAATAAATAAATAAGTGTAGCAATAACCCATCACTCACATTTGTAAGGTCCCTCACTCTGAGTATTCAGAGTATTATTACTGATCAGTGCTAATGTGAATCATGCCAACCAAGCAGCTACACTATTACCAGAACTCTAATCCGTCCTTCTGCTCATGTTGGGTTGAGCAGTGTGCTCGGGCCTCGGCGCTCACCTCTGCCACGGTTCAGTTGAGTTCAGCAGCGTGAAAATATCTGGAGCCTGTTTTTATTCAAGCAGGTGAGAAGGTTCAAAATGTTTTTGCTCCACCGTGCATCAATATGATGTCGACGCAGCTGTGATGCTCTTGAGAAAGTAGCACAATCCAATTTAAAAGGTGCTGTTGCGTTTTCAAACACATACACTATGACATCACACACGCACACACACACACGCACACTGCTGGAAATCCTCTCAGGTTTACCTCACCTGACCTGCAGGTCCTTTTATATCTGTGAGGAATTAAAACAGAGGAGAGGTTCTGGTGAAGGTAGAAAACAACTTTCCTATGAATACAAATCATCCTTCAGACAAATGAAACCTAACCCTCAGCGCTGTTTACCCCTGTGAGGCCACGCTAACTTATACTGTAACAGTACAATTTCATAGTGACGTAATTCCTACCACATCATACATTCTTTTTCAATCTGTATAAGCTCTAGGTCCTTCCTATAGTTTGTTGATGCAGATCAACGTGATATCATTTGACGATGAATCACTTTCTGATCAATATGAGCTTTTATGATTTTTAGTACAAGAACGTCGATAATTTGCGGGATATCTTGGATAATGTGTTTGTCAGACCACATTTCCGTTGACCGTTTGACCGTTGACCTTTGTCTGACTGGTTTCAAAAGTGAATCATCTGGATGTCAATGTGTCAGTGTTGTTGAGTTATTTTGTTCACACACACAAACATGGCATAGACAATACAATTCTTCCAGCTCAAGAGATCTTTGCTGTACTAAGCTTCACTATGTGGAAGACATACATATTTACATGTAGTCTATATATCAGGGAACAAACATGTCTGATCTCAGTTACAGAGAGCCACCCCCCATCACAGCCCTGCAACAACACTGAATCGGATTCAGTCGAGTTGTCTCCACGTCCTCCGGCCATCCTCATCACAGCTCCGTCCCGGGAGAACGTCCATGTCTCCACATCCACCATGACGATAGCCGACTCCGTCAAAGAGCGGCGGCCGTCCTCCTCCCCCTTCGTCGTGGGGAAGAAACCCGCGACCAGACAGTGACTGAAAACGTTCTGTCACACGAGGTCAACTGAGAATCAAAGTCAGGTGAGATCAGATGTTAAAGCCCCCCCCCCCCCCCATTGTTGTATTCACAGCCTTGGAAATGTAACAAGTTTTCTTATGTTTTCCAAAATGGAAGTTTAGTTTCCTTTTTTCTTTTTAATAATTCATTTTCCACTTGATTTACTGAGGATTAAACTGAACTTCACCAACCGGCCACGGGACTGCGGCGGGGCAGTGTTGTTAACAGCAGGATACTAACCACCGTAAAACACCGACGAAGAAGAGGAGGTCGCTTCTGTTGTCGGTGGCTCAAACCAAAACAAAATGGCGGCGCCCACCAGTGTGTCGAGTATGACGCTTTAACCGACGTTTGTGTTTCCCTCTGAAGCTGAAACGACCTCCTGAAGTAAAGATGGAGGCCGCAGGAGAAGAAGAACCGGCCCGCATCAGGCTGAAGTCCATTAAGAACAACCAGACCTTCACGGTGCCGCAGAACGACCGGGTAAGAGGAGCTCTGCCGGGGCATGGGACGTCTGCACCGTGAAGCGAGTTGTGTGTTCAACGTCATCACAGTCCTGACAAACACACGGAGGTCGCCGGGGTCGTTCAAACAGCTGTTGTGTAACTCACATGTTGTGAAGCGTCACAGTATCACTGGGTTAATAATCTCTGTTTATCACAATGTGTTGACACCAGGACCCAGTTCAGCCCAGAGGCTCAGGTCACAAGCAGGTGGTTATCAGTTCAACTCCCGGGGCTCATGTGAAGGGGAGCCGCCCGGAGGAGCGTGCTGGAGGCCCCGGTGCTGGAGGCCCCGGTGCAGGAGGCCCCCAGTGCTGGAGGCCCCGGTGCTGGAGGCCCCGGTGCAGGAGGCCCCCAGTGCTGGAGGCCCCGGTGCTGGAGGCCCCGGTGCTGGAGGCCCCCGGTGCTGGAGGCCCCGGTGCTGGAGGCCCCCGGTGCTGGAGGCCTCGGTGCTGGAGGCCCCGGTGCAGGAGGCCCCGGTGCAGGAGGCCCCGGTGCTGGAGGCCCCGGTGCTGGAGGCCCCCGGTGCTGGAGGCCTCGGTGCTGGAGGCCCCGGTGCTGGAGGCCCCGGTGCTGGAGGCCCCGGTGCTGGAGGCCCCGGTGCTGGAGGCCCTCGGTGCTGGAGGCCCCCGGTGCTGGAGGCCCCCGGTGCAGGAGGCCCCCGGTGCTGGAGGCCCCCGGTGCAGGAGGCCCCCGGTGCAGGAGGCCCCGGTGCAGGAGGCCCCGGTGCAGGAGGCCCCCGGTGCAGGAGACCCCCGGTGCTGGAGGCCTCGGTGCTGGAGGCCCCGGTGCTGGAGGCCCCGGTGCTGGAGGCCCCGGTGCTGGAGGCCCCGGTGCAGGAGGCCCCGGTGCTGGAGGCCCTCGGTGCTGGAGGCCCCCGGTGCTGGAGGCCCCCGGTGCAGGAGACCCCCGGTGCTGGAGGCCCCCGGTGCAGGAGGCCCCGGTGCAGGAGGCCCCGGTGCAGGAGGCCCCCGGTGCTGGAGGTCCCGGTGCAGGAGGCCCCCAGTGCGGAGGCCCCGGTGCTGGAGGTCCCGGTGCAGGAGGCCCCGGTGCTGGAGGCCCCCAGTGCGGAGGCCCCGGTGCTGGAGGCCCCCGGTGCAGGAGGCCCCGGTGCAGGAGACCCCGGTGCTGGTCCTGCTCTTAACCTTTAGTAGAATCCTGGAGGAAATGTCGAAGTGTCCACAGCAGCGATGCTCGGTTCCGTGAAGTGACGAGAACCTCTGTGACGTGTCCTCGTCGTTTCCTTCTGTTTCAGTTTGGAAGCTGCAGAAGTGTCCGAGAGTTTGAGAAATTCAACCGAATTGGAGAAGGAACTTACGGCATTGTGTGTGAGTTGTTCACATTAGACACTAGAGATCAGTCTGACTGGGAAACATCAGATGCATATTCCAACAAGCAGGTTCAACAAACTCTGATTCGACCCTGAGCTCTGGCTC
Organism: Reinhardtius hippoglossoides; assembly: GCA_006182925.3. Lineage (NCBI taxonomy): Eukaryota > Metazoa > Chordata > Actinopteri > Pleuronectiformes > Pleuronectidae > Reinhardtius > Reinhardtius hippoglossoides. Next base: position 1,388,285 of record CM031674.1, read on the forward strand.
GATGGATCCTGAGATGAGAAACTGCAGTTTGTAGTATCTCAGCCTCTGGAACAGAAAACCCCGAGTTTCCCCTCTTCTCAGGTTTAACAGACTCAACCCTGCTTTCTGGAACACGGCCCGGTTTAACTGCTCCCTTTCCTTATCATAGACCGAGCCCGGGACACCAAGTCCGATGAGATTGTGGCTTTGAAAAAGGTCCGAATGGACAAAGAGAAAGACGGTGAGGTCACTTCTTTAACGCTGGTTTGTGTGTGTTTGCCTGGAATCACCCACATCAGTGTCAACATGTCACCGGTGCCCTGCCCTCTGTCTGACAGGAGTCCCCATCAGTAGCCTGAGGGAGATCACCCTGCTGCTGAGGCTGAGACATCCCAACATAGTGGAGCTGAAGGAGGTGGTCGTAGGCAGCCAGCTGGAGAGGTCACACACACACACACACACACACTCTCACACAGTAACTTGCTTCAAACTACGTCAGCAGAAGTGTCAATAATCGCCAAGATCCATTAAATTATTCAGCTCTAAATCGATTTTTCAAATTGATATACTTATGGGGTCAATGTAACTATTTTAGAATCTGGACTTTAACCGCTCACATCTTATATGTAATCAACATGAAATCCAAGGTAATAATCTCCTGAGGAGTGAATGTTAAGGCTGTTTGTGTGTTTGTCGTTCAGCCTGTTTCTGGTGATGAGCTACTGTGAACAGGACCTGGCCAGTTTGCTGGAGAACATGCAGACCCCGTTCTCTGAGGCTCAGGTGGGACGGAGTGAAGTTCTTATCTCATTTTATTATCTTTACATTTCTGTGGAAGACGCATGTAAATGTGTGAATTGATTTATTTATAGGATTTTTTTTTATTGGACCCTATAAATATGCTCAAAAGCCTCAGCAGTGGTTGTTTTTTATATAGTTTCTTTTCTCTTTTCCAGGTGAAATGTATTGTCCTACAGCTGCTCCGAGGTTTGGAGTATCTCCACCACAACTTCATCATCCACAGGTCCGTCCCACACATTCACTGGAAACCAAACTAAAGCTCCGGGGGGGGTTTCTGTACTAAACATACAAATGATCTGCTTTTATTCATTTATTCTTTTTCCCTCAGAGAAAGACACAAATGCTTTGTTCAAACTCGTATCTGAACCAGTACAGGAACCAACTAACACATTTGAACATCTGTCACCCTGCCGTTTACATTCATGACAGAATAGAAAACACACGGCAGAAGCTAACATTAGCAGCTCGTTGTTCCAATGGTGGTTGCTTGGCTAAATTATGGCTAGTCAGCGAGCTAGCGAACAAATTCACATGAGTACATTTCACTGAGAGTTTCGACTCAATTAATATGAAATCTTTTGATCATTAGTGTGCAGCTTGTTCGCAGTCGAGCGTGATGGAGCAATATTTCTGAGTTGTGTAGAATATAATTTTGTGTAGCAGCTAACAGCATCCTTAAATGTTATTAGAGGTTATGAGTATTACGTTGAATCAGTGTGGACGACCACAATTCCTAATTCCATTCTATTTATGAAGTCAGTCATCGATAATTCTAATTTATCATTTATTCTATTTATTTATAGATTAATAAATAAATCTGCTAACAAAATTATGAATGCCTATTTCAATGCACAATCCTTTTTGAATGAATGAAAAGCTTCATTACTGTGTGACAGTCCCTCCAGGGAAAGGTTGAAGTCAGTTTCACGTTGACGTCTGCAGCTGACCCTGTGTCTGCCTCCTTATCCTCTTCAATCTCGTTATCAGGGACCTGAAGGTGTCTAATCTGCTGATGACAGACAAAGGCTGCGTAAAGATCGGTGAGCCGTCCCCGCCGCTCCCTCCTGTGCAGCGCTCCCTGTAATCACATTACACCTGCATTACAAACCCTCTGACCTTTGACCTCTCGTGACTGCCTGAGACGGTCTCCTCTCCCAGTCAACGTTTAAACCACTGACCTTTTACTCGTATCCAAATTATTGTAAAATGTAAAATACGTATGTTTCTCAACTTTCTCCGGCACAGTCGTTATTATTTACAAGTCCAGGAACCTCGATTTCTGGATTATGGTTTGGTCACTTGTCAGAAAACCAATCAGACATTTTCATAATTAATTCATTGTTATTTATTGTGCAAAAATATTCACTGGTTAACCATGCATTTGCTGCTTTCCTGTTTTCTGTCATTGTGAATTCCAAATCTTCGAACGCATAAGTCGATAATGAAAGTTCCCCAGTGGGTTGTTGGAGGTGTTTTACTGGATGTGTTCTCCTCCTCCTGTGCGCAGCTGATTTTGGGTTGGCGAGGATGTACGGTATCCCACAGCAGCCCATGACCCCCAGAGTGGTCACACTGTGGTGAGTATCCATTTGAACCAGTAAACTGTGAATGTCCCCTTCACGCCTAATGCTCTGATCCGTCTGTGCAGCCTCTTCCCTCTAATCCCTCTCAGTAATCTCAACCTGCATTAGCGCCATTACCCTCAGATATGTGCTCCCTCCTCCGTCATCTATCTGCAGGTACAGAAGCCCAGAGCTCCTCCTAGGGACCAAGAGCCAAACTACAGCTCTAGACATGTGGTAAGTGTCTAATGGTAACAAACACACACATACACACACATATATACACACATGCATGTTTTTATGCATTTTTAACGTAAAGGACCACCAGCCAGGAGGAAAAATGCTTTTAAGGGAAAACTAAACGATGTTCTCTCTCTGAGAATGAACGGTTGATATGAAGATTACCATGAAGTGTGTTGCAGGGCGGTCGGCTGCATCCTGGCTGAGCTGCTGGCTCACAACCTCTGCTGCCTGGAACCTCTGAGATCCAGCAGGTCGACCTGGTCGTCCAGCTGCTGGGAACGCCCAATGAAAACATCTGGCCGGTGAGAATCCAGCTGTGAACACGTAACTCTCTCTGTCTGTGATGTTTGATGATGATGATGATGATGGAGGTGTGTGTGTGTCAGGGTTTCTCTCAGCTGCCCCTCGTGGGTCAGTACAGTCTGAGGAAGCAGCCGTACAACAACCTGAAGAACAAATTCACCTGGTTGTCTGAGGCTGGACACAGACTGCTCAACCTGCTCTTCATGTACAACCCACAGCGCAGGTACACACACACACACACCTTCAGATCTCTAGGCTTTTATATGTACAGATTCAAACACCTTGTTGACACATTAGTTCAAATCTCTGTGTTTTCCTGCTGCAGAGCGACGGCCAAAGACAGTTTGGAGAGTTCGTACTTCAAAGAGAAGCCTCTCCGTGAGTAAAGCCGTTTCTCTGGGTCAGTCTGTCGTCTCCTCTCCGGCTGCTGGTGGTTAACGGCTGTTTCTCTCCGCAGCCTGTGAACCGGAGCTGATGCCAACCTTCCCGCACCATCGCAACAAACGAGCTGCTCCTCCAGCAGAGAGGCACAGCAAACGCAGCAAAGTGTGAACAGGATGAAGATGATGAGATGATGATGACGTAGTTCCTCGTCCACACGGGGAACCTGGATTTGCTCCTCAGGACGTTTCAGTGGATTAAGGACGATTCAGATTCAAAACGTTCACACAGATCAGAGCAAGACTGAAGTGTTCAGTAGAACTGTGAACTGCTTATTGGAGCAATATAAATATCTTCTATGCTTCTGGATTAGTTCTTAAATCCATATAGCAAGGAAACTCGACTTTACAAATATACCGATGTGTTTCTCCACTCGTTTGGACCTGAACATCAAAACAATAAATCTGTGCAGTAGGAAGTCGCTCGGACTCGACCTGGATCTGCGTGGAGAGTTTTCAGAATCATTCATCAGGAACCAGGTCTGTTGATTCAGGAGGGAAACTGGAAGTAAGAGCAGATCTCAGGTCTGATCTGATCGGCACTGACCAGCTTCTGTGTCAAAGTGTCCTTGAAGTCAAGTCGTGAATCTGCTGATTGTTTGTTAAAGGAACAGTTCAACATTCTAGGAAATCTTTTTATGTTTTAGGCGGCTGTAGTAAGGGGTAGAGCGGTCGTCCTCTAACCAGGTCGGCAGTTCGATCCCCAGTCTTCCCCATCCGCTTGCCGAAGTGTCCTTGGGCAAGATGCTGAACCCCGAATTTCCCCTCATAGAACAAAAAGTGCCGCTAATAGAGGCTCTGTGTGAATGTGTGAACTGCAAAGTGCTTTGAGTCATCGAGACTAGAAAAGATCTTTATAAATATAAACCATTTATTATCTGTTTTAGGACGAATTCTGACAGAACAGCAGCTGTTTGTGGAGGATGTGTTCAGGGACATCGTGGAGCTGTAGGTCATCTGAGTTATAACAGCTTCACGATGTGTTCAGGGACATCGTGGAGCTGTAGGTCATCTGAGTTATAACAGCTTCACCGTGTTCTGTCCAACAAGGCCCTGTTCACACCTGGAATTAACATCTGTCCTGTGTGATCCTATCACAGTGGACGGCTCTAAGTTCAGGTGTGAATGGACCCAAGGCGTATCTGCTGATCTAAAATACTTTTACTTCATTTCTGGATAGTGACAGGAAGTAAAACATCTTTGTTTCTATGGTGTTGAACTTTTCCTTTAAGAGCCTCAAACTGTAATTTACTGTAAATAAACTGTGGCCTCGTCAGTAGAAATCACTCGTTTGGACTCCTGGCTGCGAGTACATGGGTAAAGAACATGTGACGCTGATCATGTGACTGTTGGAGCCTCTAAACGTGTTCAAACCATAAACATGAGAAAAATGTCAAACCAGCAACTCTGTTTTTCTCCATTTGAAATGTCAGTTTTTATTAATTCAGGGTAAGTTAGTAGTCTTGGTTACATGGAGGCAGATGACGTCCCTGTACAGGAAGGTTGAGAACTGAACCACTGCCAACCTCCACAAGAAGTGCTGCTGCGTGATCATGATGTGACAGCGGGAGGTCGGAGGGGGGGGGGGGGGGGGGGTTCAGAGCATCCAGTGACAGTTGGATGTAAAAGAACCGTGTTTGTGTACCTCCCAAAACAAGTGTAAACAAACTGAATCTATGAGTCGAGTCACACGTCAGCTGCAGCAAGTGGAATAAATAGTGTTTAACGTCCGTCGGAACCAAGACAAGCATCAATGCAGCGAAAGAAAAGGGCTCATGTTCACACAACGTGGATTCTGGGAACCGGCGTGCAGGAGTTCATCTGAGCGGTGAACTCCATCCTTGTCACTGGAAATAAAAAAAGAATCTGAGCTCTTGGTCTATTTAGCAGCTGCTCTGGAGCTTTCTAATGAAGACAATCAACTTCTCCTTTGAGAACTTTAACTTTGAACTCATTACATTTTGGAGCAGATTCGAGGACTCAGCTTCTAGTTTTTCCATTTTCTTAAACATTACAAGATTGGGCTTTTTTTTAAGATCACTTTAAATAATAAAGTTAAATATAATCTACAACTCCAAATCTGCTGCTGCTGAAGAGGCTGATTTGATTTAAAGGTCCTGAACAGCTGCTGAATGGACACAGAGGTGAGACTTTATCTCGAGAGAAACTACAGGATTCCTTTTCAAGTTTTCTGGATTGAGGGAAAACTGTTAATACTGAACAAAAAAGCTCTAGAGCTATCGAGGGACACGGAGGCAGCGACAATCAGTTAATTTAACTCTTCTTCAAATAATTAAATAACAGGGCTCTTCACATAAAGACATTTACAATAAAAACACGTCGATGCATTCACACACTCGCATGCCCGGCAGGAGAACTAACTTCTTCAAACGTCGTCATCCTTCAAAGTGCACGATGGCTAAATGTACAGTCCTTCAGTCAGAGATGGAAGCGGCTCAGACAGGATTCAGGTTTACTGCAGGTTAGATGAAGCAGCTGTTCTGTGACCGAACGACGTGGGTTCAATTGTCCGACTATCAACTCACACCAAGGTTTTCTATTCTTGCTTTTGGTCGACGTCCTCCAGGATTTAAGTATAAATAAAATAAATAATACGAGACTGATGATCAGTCGTATCTGTTAAATCCATGAGAGGCCGTGAACCAAGCTGAAGATCTACAGGATGGTGCAGCAGGTGGGGGGGGGGGGTTGTTGGGAGCTCCAGTGATGTGGGAGGAGCTCCGTCTCTCAGCCCTCCATCCCAAAGTCGTCTGTGAACTTCTGGACCTTAAACAGGTCTTCAGTGTTGACGGTGGGACGGGTGGTGGACAGAGAGCGCAGCATGTCCGACTGCAAAGGAGGCAGAGACGTTAATCAGGTTTTACTCATAGATCATCGCACAACACACAATCGCACAACACACAATCGCCAAACACAGACACGTAGGGGAATTGGGACAGCCCTTCAAGAAGACGTTACGTGTGAGGGGGGGTGCGATACTAAATTATGTGAAAATACGGGACTATCATGCAAAAAAAAGAGATCGCTAGCATGCTGACGCTAGCTATGCTAACACTAGTGCTGTCGCAATCTAAACTAAATGTTGGGTTTACAGACGGGGGCTCGAGTTGAAAATATGAATTGTTTTAGGCATTTTCTTATTGTTAATGAATATCCTGAACATCTCACCATGCAGACTATGGGCTCCAGTAGCTTGTCACTCGGCACCTCCATCCAGGTCATCTCTATGGCTGCAGGGTCGCCAGGGGAACAAGGAGTCAAGAGGTCGTCCACCATTATCTGGCTGTTGCTTCGTGACGGACCTTGAACCTGCAGGAGCAACAAGAAGAAAATAAATCACAACATTTAAGTAAAATGTACAAAAACACCCATGATATGAGGATTTAACCTCTTTTCTTTCTCTCTGGTTTCTGATGATGTCACCTTTTTGAAGTGCGTGGCCGACTGGACCTTCCTGACTGGCTGCATGAGCGCGTCCCGGACAATGACGCTGATGTCGGCTCCAGAGTAGCCGTCTGTTTTGTGGGCGAGCTGCCGCAGGTCGGCCTCGCTCAGGCTGCGCGGCGTGTTGCCCAGATGGAGACGGAACATCTGAGACCGAGCTGGCTCCTCCGGCAGAGGGATGTAGATTCGCTTCTCAAATCTGCCACAGGACAGCGGAGATGTTCTAGTCAAACACTGATCAGATGTTTCAATCAAAAGTAACGATGATAATAATGTGATAATAACAAGTATTCCAATGACCCCTGGAAAAAAGGTGGACACATGGTGTGTCATAGTGACCTCTGACCTTCTGCGAATGGCAGCGTCTAAAACCCAGGGGATGTTGGTGGCGCCCAACACCAAGATGCCGTCGTTATTGTTTCCCACACCTACAGAACCAGAGAGCTTCAGTCAACATGATGAAATTCCTGTTTCACAGGTTTCCGTTGTCGCTTATACAGCGTTTTATTCAAATATATTGCACTATTTGATTCTGTATCTTCTTCACTGTACGTCAGTCTGATCGTCTGATCGCCATGAGCTCACCCTGCATCTGGACCAAGAACTCTGTCTTTATGCGGCGGGCAGCCTCGCTCTCGTTCTCGTTCCTGGAGCCGCACAGCGAGTCCACCTCGTCGATGAAGATGATCGAGGGTTTGTGTTGGCGAGCCAAGTCAAACAGATTCTTCACCAGCCTGCGAGACAGAGGGGGGGGGGGGGGGGACAAAATGAGACCGAGAGACAGGAGACAACAGTCCACATGGATGAAGAGTAAAACTAAACCTAGAGGAGATTCAGATCGTGCTGCTGTTGATCAGAGAGTAACAAAGCTTTTTATAAAACACATGAAATGCTTGTCTTGTACAAGCCATAGCAGAGAGTGAGCGGCTGAGATAAAACTCTACAGTACTCTGCCAACCGTCATCTTCAGCCAAGCCGCTGAAGCTTCCTCTGCTTTCGTAAAACACTTTTGGGACATGCCGTCCAGTAGGTGGCTGTAGAGGCTACATCACTCAAAGAAGATCCCACTGTCCCTCTTTATAACACAGAGCACATGAGGAGACAACCTACTTCTCACTCTCTCCCAGCCACTTGGACATGAGGTCTGAGGAGGAGACGGAGAAGAAGGTGGAGTTGTTGGCCTCTGTGGCCACGGCCTTGGCCAGGTAAGACTTCCCCGTCCCCGGAGGCCCGAACAGCAGGATGCCTCTCCATGGAGTCCGTTTGCCTGAGAACAGCGAGACCCACGATAAATGACGGTCCGATAAACTTTTTAATTCAGTAATATAAACTTCTAAAGTAATTAGGAAGGTTTTATTTAGAGCGATCAAATAATCTCGAAAATGGAAGAAAAAGTGAAAAATCACAGTTGATCTTTCCAAGTGACCACAAGTGTTAACATTATCCGACAGAACCTGTGAAGAGATGCGGGAACTTGATGGGCAGGATGACGGCTTCCTTCAGAGCTTCCTTGGCTCCCTCCAGCCCAGCCACATCGTTCCACCGGACGTTGGGCTTCTCCATCACGATGGCACCTGCACACACACCGAGATCACGATGAAGGTCTCGACAACCTTAAAACACCAAACACCTGCAGGCCTGACAGGACCCCATAACCTCGCTGAATCCCAATACCAGGACTACTAATGAAAATAGGGTTTTCCAGGGCAGTGACTCTACATCATAGTAAAAAGCTTTGAGGTTCCAAGTTTACGATGTCCAGATACGTCCGAACACAAGCACAGATAAGAGGCATTTGGAACTAGGACTGAAATAGTACTAAGTTAAAGTAGGGGCAGGGGAGAGGGCAGCTGGATTTCAAACAGCTTGGAGCCGTCTTCCAGAATCCAAACACGAGGGCACAACCCAGAGAACACATTCAAAACTAGAATGCCACTCCTCTGAGTTCATTCCTCTGCCGACAGTCTCCTTATGAAACCACAAGTAGGGTCAGCAAGTATTAACAAACACAAACTGATCACACAAAAAACAACATTATTACTTTCACAGCCACAAGGAATGACGTCCACTCACCCATTAGTTGCTCCTGCAGCTTCTTCTTCTCTGGGTTTTCTCCCTCGCTGTCGCTGTCACTCCTACGATACAAACACACACACGAATAAGAACCTGAAAACACCGTTACACAAAGAGTCTGAGGACGACATACTTGTCATTGCTCTGTGCCTCCTTGACGGGCTTCTTGCCCTGTTTGTCTTTATTCTTCAGGTAGTCTTTGAGTTTCTCTGCCCGGTCCAGGTACTGCATGCATTTCGCTCGTATGCTTTCCTTTGCCTTGTCGCTGTGGGCCTCATCTGTGGGAAAGGATCAAACACCACACTTGAATAAAACCAACCAATGTTAGTGTTACAGACATTTTGATGGTTTAGGTCTATTGTATAGTGTTGTTTTATCATTTTGAATTTAGTATGAATTGTCTTATTGCTGGGCCTCTCTAACACAGGATGACAGCACACAGATCAAGTGAGTCCTCATTTCTCTATTGCAGAGGATCCAAGGTTGAGTTAGGAAGGGAGAGAGATAACGAATGGAGGAAGGCAACATCTCTTTGCTGCTTCCAGACCTGCACTGAACTCCTAATAATCTCCTGACATCTGGAGGAGCTGTACGTGAGAACACAAACGTCTCTGAACGTTCTCCAGAGTTTCTCCTGCCAACCTCCTGGTAGAAACTCTGGAGAGTGTCGGAGCCGGCCCATGTTAGAGTACAGCAGGAGATCCTCCAGAGGGAGTGGGCTTGCTGGGAAGTTTCTAACTAGCGACAGACGCAAAACTGAAATAAATAAAGAAAGAATACAAATATCTTTGGATGAAAAGGAGGAGCCATACACATCGAAGAATACTAGATGTGATTTGAGCAGCTCTGGAGATGTCTGTGTTGTTGTGAACGTGTCTGACCAGAGAATCTCCTGCTGTGTTACTAATATGTAAAAGGCAAACTCCGAAGAAAAGTCTGGACCCAATCGTGGGGACATTCTCTGGAATTCACGTCTGGAATGTTTCTGCAGAGAGAGACTTGTCCAATAGAGACACTGCACATACAGACTAAGGTGTGTGTCCACTGTGACATGGGGGGGACTATGATTCTCCCGTTTGAAGGGATGTAATAACACTGTGTGTCCAGCTCATCAGCCGGTCTCCCTGAAGCAGCCGGTAATAAGGATAAAGGTGCTCAGGACATCCTCGTCTCCAGAGAAACGTCCTTCTCCAGCCTGCAGGATGCCCCCCCCACCCACAGTGTGAAGGCGCTGCAGCAGGGTGTGACCGAGCAGGGGGTGTAGTGCTCACACTTGATGGCGTGTAGGAAATACTCCACCGCGTGCTGGTACAGGCGCAGGGCCTCGTCATAGTTCTTCGCCTTGTCTTCTTCTGTGGCTTTGGTCACAAGATCGATCGCTTTCTGCAACAGGGAAACACGGGAGGGCGGGGAGCAGGTGGATGGTGGGTGGAGACAGACACACAGAGGGGGGGGGGGGGGGGGGGTGTGTGCACGTGTTAGCTTCAACCAAAACAAAGCACCGGTCACACGGGGTCCTGTTAAACGAATGACTAGCAAAATAAAACGTTCCATAACTCTTGGTTGTGTTCGTGTTAGCTGAAGCCACAGCTAACATGCTAACAGGCTGAGACCGTTATAAACAACCTGCAGCAGCGAGTGAGCTAACTCATTGTCTATGGTATTACTTCACTGTGTAGTTAGCATGTGCGTGTGATGCTAATGCTAGTTTCAACAAGAAGAAAACACTGTAGTGAACTAAGACCGCTTCGCTAACAATGCTAGTGGGCGAATTAGCTCACATCGGGTGTAGCATGCTAACAGTTAGCCAGCTAGCACGGACCTGCAGTGTTGACGTTGTCATTTCATCTCCCAGTTCTGCGGAGTCCAGATGTGTGTCCTCCAGATGTGAGTCCTCCAGATGCGAGTCCTCCAGATGTGAGTCCTCCAGATGTGTGTCCTCCGCCCTGTTAACAGCTCCGTGTTGTTGTGAGGTGCGAGGCTGACATGACAACACAGCGGCTAACGATGCTAACGATGCTAGTTAGCTGAAGAGTGACAGCTCTGCATCGACCGGACAAAAACACCGCGGCTAACATTAAGCTAACTGCTGCCAAGCTAACATCCGGTGTGAACTTCCAAAATAAGAGACCCGATGTAAATACAGTGTCATAAAAACTACAGTTTACACGTTTTTAATCAATAAACTATAATATATCAATCTAATGCAATCACCATTTAGAGTAAAGTACACGTATATATTGTACTTTAAACACATTATATATATACACACATATATATAGACATTTACATGTTTATATAGACAAGCATATAAACACATAATTATTAAACTATTATGGATAAATCTAATTTAATCACTATCTTTATAGATTAAATATAGTATTTTTGATTGCAAATGAAAAATATAACATGTTATTAACCACTTAGCTGCTGCAAATAACATATTTTAACACACACACACATATATATATAAACATACACATTTAAGTATTTTCCCATACTTTTAAATTGTATTATTTCATCTCCTTAATTAATTTGGTTGTTGTTTTTATTTGTCCTTTATTTGTATTTTTTATTATAAGTCTTGGTTTGAACATATTTCCAGTATTTCTGATTCTGAAGCACTTCCTGTGTTGGGGGGGTTTGAGGTTTGTCGGTTCTGCAGCTGCTGTCATCTAGTGGCCATGTTGTTGTTGGAACAATTGCAAACCCACAATAAAAGAAATCAGCTTAATAAACATTAAGACCTCATTATTTTCTAATCATCACAACAAACCACATAAACACACTCAACTATAATTCATAACAGTTTTATTGGTGGATATTTACACTTGAGGTTATTACATTGCTATCATACATTTTATACTGTAACTTGGAAGGAAGTCTAAAATACTTTGCATAAGACAGGTTGTTGCAGCAGCATTTTATCCTATTGTGACTTTTCCGTTTCATGATTGTGTTGGACGCAAGCTGCCACAGATTGTTTTTAACCTTTGGTTCAGAAAAACCCTTCTTTGAAGCTTTGCTTTGCATAGACAGGATAGCCACCAAGTCAGGAATACAGAGGCAGGAGAATACAAAAGAGTCACTGGGAGGAGGAGGTTTACATTCACAGGTAGAAAAGGGCTTCGACTGATTAGTGCATCAAGCTCAAAGGGGGACGGCCTGTAGCTTCCTGAAGTCTGACTCACTTCAGACACTCAGATCTATGCAGCGGGTGAGAAACAGGATCAATATGACATGAGAAGTGAAGTAAAGAAGGATGTAGGATGATGGAATACAACACTTCACTGTTGCAGTAAGAAAACTTCATTTCAGGCCAAATAAAACTCAAACCCTCAAACCTTCTGCACGTGTGTTTTATAAGAAGTAAATCTGCTTCTCTTGTAACGCAGCCAGTGATTAACTGTAGGCTGGAAGAGCTAAATATAGCTCTATGAACTATATGGTTACACATTTCTTGCTTTCAAAACAAGCAAAACATTTTAATAAAAATATATAAGTTGTTAAACCATCATAAGAACATCAGAGTCCAAAACACGATTCTCATCTGAGGACAGGAGAGTTTCAGTGGTTCAATGTTCAATCAGAGACTCGACTGAAGTTTTGATTTTAACGACATGTATCTCACTGTACGTTCACGTGGGCTTTAAACCGATCATTTTACAATCAGCTCTCGTGGTTTTAATGATGTTACTTTTGCTGTTACTCTCACAAATGCCTAACGTTTTCGTGATTAACGTTCACATTTTAAATAATTTATCTGTCGGTTACACCTCATCCTTTTCCTTTGCTTCCTTTACTTCTATTCGCAAACTTGTCAGACTCGCATATGGAATAGAATCAAATCTCAGAGCTTCGTTTATCACATTGGTCCCTTGATGCAGAGAATGGAATGAATTGTTTCTCATGATAATAATACTGAAGCAGCAGGTTCATCTCAGAAAGGGGAACTTTGAGTCTGTTATCCTATGTGAAGGTTCGACGTGTTTTTTTGCTTTTCTTTCAGAGATGTAAACAGAAATAAGAATATGACTACAGCACTAAATCTGTTTTCTCTGACGTACCCTGTCTACAAGCAGCAGAACCTATTTCCTGCTAAAGTTTGGTTTTCTTTTTGTTTCCATCTCGGCCCGTTTCTCACGATCTTTGTATATATATGTACGATAATGGCTGATAACGTTTAGAATATTAAAAGCCAGGTACCTCTGTCACCTTGAAATAAAACCTGTTGACCTGTCCTTGGCCAGAGCAGCCGTCCTGTTAAATGGTAAGAAGAGACGAGTAATCTGAAGGAAAGTGGAATGAGACGGAGGTGACACGCGCTCTCGTCAGATTCAACGCCAGGAAGTCGTGCTATCGGGAGATTTACGCGGGTGACATAAAAACAAAGTCGTGTTGTATAAACTCTAAGAGTAAAACTACAGCTCGTGCGTGTTGAAAAGCTTCAAATTCTCTTATTGTGAGAAATAAAAGGAAAAGAAAATCAGAGCGTCTCTGACTACGTGTGGAAAGGCACAGTCGGCGATCCTGATTACAACAGTAGTTTGAGATAATGTGCTAAAAGGTGAGTCTGTCAGACAGCAGGCACACTATCAAGCCAACACACACACACACACACACACGACACACAATCTCTGCTCCTTTAACTGCGTTCTGACTCTAAAACGTCGCACACACAGAAACACATTAAAAAGAGCCCAAAGTACATTAGAAGGCTGTCGAGGAATGATAGGCATAGAGTCGAAGACAGGGAGCGTTCACCAATCTGTGCTTGTCTGTGTTTTCATTGTGTGAAAACAAACGTCCCTAATATTCTGAGCAACACTTTGCTGGAAGTTTCACTGGTGACGTCGTCTCTAACGTCACAGCATCTTTGCTCGTGTGCTTCTTTTACAAAATAGTGTTGATGGAATTTATCACGTTAAAACTCTGAGTCCTACGAGACTTTCAATACTGCAGCTTTGTGTATTGTAACTGACTTGCAGCAAAGTGCCGCCTACTGTTCTCGCAGGAGGTCGAGGAGAAGCTGGAGGAGAAGGCACATTTTTGAGACAATCAAAACAACAACTCCTGGGTTGAACCTTCCCTGCAGCGCCACCTCAGGCCAAACTGCAGCCGTGAATGGAGAAACTGGAAAATATAAGACGTTAACACCCCCCCCCCCCCCCCCCCCCCCTTCTTATCACTCCGCATCCACCGGCCCCCCCCCCCCCCCCCCCCCCCCCCCGCTCTGCCTGGGCCCGTCCTCTCAGCCACGCTGCCGTCGCCGGTCGCTTCACGTCAGCAGGCCCATGCGAGTGAGCTTGGCCGACAGGAAGGAGTGGAGGACGAACACCACGGGCTTTGGACCGGAGTGGAGGTCAAACACCTGGAGGGTGGAAGGGAGGAGGAGAGGGTGAGGCAGGAAGAGAGCAAGGGCAGAAGGGACAAGCACCATTGATTGTTAGTTAGGATCATCTTTATTCGCACTGTGAGGATTTGCTGCTATTTGCTTCTCAGTTTATTTAATTAATGACGTCACCTCTGGATCAAACAGCCACATTATCAATAATCAAAGCTGTGAAGACTCAGTTTCACACTAAACCTTGTTTCTGGTGGGAGCCTGAAAAGGTGAGAAGTCATGTGACAGTGTAACTCACCATTTCTCCCTCCGGACCCCCAAAGTCAAGGTAAAGGTTGCGTATTCCATCGTCAGCAGACATTTTAAGCTTCTCGTAGGGGTATCTGTACAGCACGGCGCCGCCCGACGGGTCGACCGGCTCTCTCGTCACGGTGAAGCCCTTCTCGTAGTGCAGCGTCAGCCGAACGTCCTGCCGGTTCAACGTGCAGCCTGGAACAAGAGGGGGAGAGAAACAGGTGTGTGTATAGGGGGGGGGGGGTGCATGATGCATGAAGCCACGCGCTCCACCTCCTCCTGGGGACGAGTTTCCAGGCCTGATGGGATATGTGGTCCCACCAGTGAGTTCCTTTATTAACAAAATCCCACCCAGTGACAGTAGATGTCTGTTAATAATAATAATATTGAGAACCCTAATAATAACCTCCTCAGACAAAGTGACTCTAGAGGATCTGAATGAACCAAATACTCTGTTTTACATGAAAACCCCGGCTGGTGCAGCTTTATCTGTGAGGTCATTTGATCCGAAAGCATTCGTGCTGTAACCTGAAAGGCCCGAATGTTCCTGCACAGCCGTGTGTTTGTGTGGCTGCCGGACGGGAGGAGGAGAAAGAGGCAGAGTTCCAGTGCCGCTCCAGCCGCCAACGATTGTTCTGAGTGGAAACATTCTCCTCTGACTTTCCTACAGAGCTGCTGGTGAAACCGTTTCTGTCGGGAGCTTCCTGTCCCACTCACAGTTTTCTGATCTGTTCGCTTACAAGTCTGTAAATCAATCTTAAAAAATAAATAAACTGTGTGAAAATAAATACTAGATTTACAGGATTTACTTTGTAAACAATTGTTTTCTCTAGAAAAAAGACAAATCCTCACACACACAGTTTCATAATGATCCAAATGTCTGTTTTACACTTCGTTTAATGACATTAAAGATCTATAACTCATAGTTTGCACTGTTGCTTGATTGTAGAGCTGTGACCTGTCAAAGTCCAGACCACCCAGCACCGGGCCCTCCGTGTCATCGCGGCGATGAGAGCCCACTCACCGATAGAGACCTCTTTGATGAGCTCGGCGGCGGCGTGCGCTCCCTGCACGAGCGCTCGCGTCCAGGAAGAAAGATCCCAGTGGGTCTCCACTCGAAAGATGTGCGCCTCGATGCCCCGGCCCGTGCCCGTCCGAGTGGCGAACACCAGGTCGGCCCCCTGGGCGGGAGATTCCCGTGCACTGCCAGAGTGGACCAGTCTGGGGGGGGGGGGGGGGAGAGAGAGAGAGAGACATGAAAATACAGGAGCTCTGATGTCCGATGGGTGAAGTGACGGTTTCACATCGAGGTAACTCAACATTGTTGTTCTCTATCAGGATTTGACTTTGCTGCCTTCGTCTTCATCCCTGATAGACGACATGTTGATGTTCCTCAAACTGTTTGTGGATCAGTCCAAAGATGTAATTCGACCTGGCGGCCGCTCTTATCCACTTACGGAGCTTCTCTTCGACCACGACCACATCAAATAAATGATTATGTGTTTCATGTGTTTAAATTGAAGTGGATGCTGTTTATAGGTAGATCCCTGCACTCGTGGCAAAAAGAAACCAACATGATTAATGTAAAAGGAAATGAGGAAGAATTAGCTCAGGTCCTTTTTGGCTAAATAGGAGGAACTGAGTGTTTTTCATGTTGTTTTTTTCAGTTCCCTGCTGAAGTCCCCCAAGTTTCATTTGGCACATTTGCGTCGATAAAGCCTCTAACTACAATAACTTTGGTTCCACTTTCTTTTTAAACTTAGAACCTGTTAAACTCCACATATGTGGGTGAGAAGTAAATAACGTCCCAGTCACGAAGCATTTCAACATAAATAGAAACTGAAACACGGCAGTTATGCGAAGGAACCACTGACAGAGTGTGAGGGCTCTTATCTTCACCTGGTGGCTAACAGTGGGTGTGTGAGCAGAGGCATGGACCAAGACTCTCTGTTCCACGGCACCGACTCAAACAGCAGGATGTCCTTCTCCGTCAGAGCCATGACCAGCGGCCGGTACTGCTGCCGTCCGCCCTCCAGCTGCACCTGAAGAAGAAGGAGGAGACGTCACACATCCGGTTCCCCGACCACTCCGCATCCAAGAGCCTTTTAGAAATGGTGCATGTCAAAGTCTATCTATTTACCATGTTTATAACAGGAGGAACAGAGAGTAAATATAAAATACAAAAGCAATGAAATATTAAACATAATAATTAACTGAGAGTTAAAATACAATAACAGATGTGAAGGATTTCTTCAAGACACAGTTTCATCAGTGAGAAGTCACGACAGCATCGGGTACGAACTGGGCGAGTGTGTGTGTGTGTGTGTGTGTGTGTGTGTGTGTGTGTGTGTGTGTGTGTGTGTGTGTGTGTGTGTGTGTGTGTGTGTGTGTGCGTGCGCGCAGGTGGGCTCCACAGGAAACAGTGTAATGCAACGGAAACTTCCACTGTGTGTGCTTCCTGTCTGAGCCTCGGTCCAGACAAACTGAGCCACACATCCATACGTTGAATGAAAACTTCATCTTTCAAAGTGCAGCAGAGTGCGAGTGGAGCTCCTGGACGTGAGCGGCGCCTGAAGCTGATTGGAGGAGAAGCACTCAGGACTCTGGATGTTTGAGGTGTGAGGACGTTCAGTGAAGCAGGTTCTGAAGCAGATTGAGCTGAAGAACCACTGATTCCTCCTGAGAGAAACACGTGTTTCAATGACTGTGTATATTTAGGACTGTTTTCACATTCGACCCTTTAAACACAAGCTGATAGATAAACATTACAGTGTAATTATCTTGGACAAATATAATGAATGAGCTGATATTAATGAATCTGCCCCCAGTGACCTATAACACATTTCACATGTGTGTCTGTAATGTTGTGTTCTCTCGTCCTGTGTTGATACTTCAGAATCATTCCTCGTCATTAGTGAGTCGTCCTCAAACACTTCTACAATATACTATCACTTTTTATGGTTTGTGTGCAGGGACACGGCCGAGACACGTCAGAGACACGGCAGAGACACGTCAGAGACACGGCCGGGACACGTCAGAGACACGTCAGGGACACGTCAGAGACACGGCCGAGACACGGCCGAGACACGGCAGAGACACGGCAGGGACACGTCAGGGACACGTCAGAGACACGTCAGAGACACGGCCGAGACACGGCCGAGACACGGCAGAGACACGTCAGAGACACGTCAGGGACACGGCAGAGACACGTCAGAGACACGGCCGAGACACGTCCGAGACACGGCAGAGACACGGCAGAGACACGTCAGGGACACGTCAGGGACACGGCCGAGACATGGCAGAGACACGGCCGAGACACGGCAGAGACAAGTCAGAGACACGTCAGAGACACGGCCGAGACACATCAGAGACACGTCAGAGACACGTCAGAGACACGGCCGAGACACGTCAGGGACACGTCAGGGACACGTCAGAGACGCGGCAGAGACACGTCAGGGACACGGCCGAGACACGTCAGGGACACGTCAGGGACACGTCAGGGACACGTCAGAGACACGGCAGAGACACGTCAGAGACACGTCAGAGACACGGCAGAGACACGTCAGAGACACGTCAGAGACACGGCAGAGACACGTCAGGGACACGGCAGAGACACGGCAGGGACACGGCCGAGACACGTCAGAGACACGGCAGAGACACGTCAGAGACACGGCAGAGACACGGCCGAGACACGTCAGAGACACGTCAGAGACACGTCAGGGACACGGCAGAGACACGGCAGAGACATGGCCGAGACACGTCAGAGACACGTCAGGGACACGGCAGAGCACGGCAGAGACACGGCAGAGACATGGCCGAGACACGTCAGAGACACGGCAGAGACTTGCCAGGAAGTGTCCTGAAAAGGTTCCAGCAAACAGCCGGTGTAAAACAAGGATTAGTCACAGATTAAACAAATGAGACGCGTGTTCATTCATGAGCGGAGTCTTGTTCACTGCTTCAAGTGTTTGTGCTCAGTTAGCTCAGGCTTAGCATTTAGCATTTAGCATGATTCTTCTCATTCTACGACTCAGCAAGAGAATAAACATGTTTCACAAATGCTCAACTCTTTACTAACTGGTCAGGACCAATGACTAAATATAAGATGGTAGAAATGACAGCTCCGCACAAGGGAAGACAAAACGTCTCATTCAAGGCTGAGGAGGTAAAGCCAGTTGTCCACTGATCAGCGGGTCAGTGGTTCAATCCCCGACTTCTCCAGTGTCCGGGGGCATGATACTGAACCCTGGAGTGTGAGAGTACGTGTGACAGAGAAACACTTTGTCACGTGCTGCTGAAGTTACCTGCTCAGCCAACCAGCCGATGTGTTTGAGGTGGGGGTGTGTGGAGGTCGAGGACGAGGCCCCCAGGTAGGCGTTGATGTGAGCCAGGGTCTGTGGCAGCAGGGCGGCGATGTTGGTGTGGATGGCGGTGAACCAGGAGCTGGCGGAGGGGCCGTCTTTGCAGCGCAGCACCACCGTGTGCTGGCCGTCGGGGGAGTGGAGCTCCAGGAGTCTGAAGAGAAACACACTTTGTCTAAGTTCTTTCCAGTTACACGTGTTGCTGACTGTTTTTCATATTGCTCATTTATTTAATAACCTCAAAGAGAATGTTTTAATGCTCATTATCTCCCAGAGCAAACATTCCAATCAAAGGAACAGAGGTAGGACCACACGCACACGCACACACACACACACACACACACACACACACACACACACACACACACACACACACACACACACACACACACACACACAACCACACAACCACACCCTAGCTCCCACATACTCAGCTATTTCTCTCAACACAAACACGGAGGAGTCTCGTATCAGACCTGTTCTCCAGATCTGGCATCGTGAGGTTCCTGCTGATGAAGCACATCCTCAGGCTGATGACCTTTCTGTCTTTGGACGAGGAGGAGCCGCTGTGTTTGGGCGACCCCGAGTCCTCGCTGCCGCTGTAGCTGGGCGACTGCGGCCGGACGCCGTCCCACGGCAGGTCGGCCACCAAGGGACGGCTTCTTGAAGAGCGGAGAAACCTCGCGGATGTACTTCACTAGAGAGGAGGAGAGAAGAGGATAAATGTCACAGTGGTCCACTGATCAGGAGGTCGGTGCTTTTTACAGACCTCCTGATCTTTAGGTGCGCTTGATTCACTTTCAGTTCCAGTGACTCGGAGAAACAAATCATTCCCTAAAATGAAAAGATAATTATGAATTAATAGACTCTTCATTGTCCATCAGTCCTCCTCCTCTTCACTAAAACACAGATCCACAGAGGATCCTTCAGGTCATAATTCCTCGTAGCGTGTGTTTGGCCACAGGCCGACCCACAGCCGGAGCCGGCTGTTCCATATCTGAGAGCAGACAGTGTGTGGACAGTTTGACCAGCTGTGGGACTCCAGCCAATAACACCCTGTCACTCAGGATATACGGTGTGATCGGCCGTGAACTGAGCCATGAGGAAACACTCTGGATGTTTCCTGGAAGAAGTCAGAATTTCATCTGCGTTTTAAATACACGCGTGGGCCCGGGCAGGGTTGGGAAAGAGGTCGAGTGTTTGTCTGAGCTGAAGTTTTAAACACACCTAATTACAGATACAGTATACTTTCCAAAATAAAAGGACGCTGATCATTTTCAAGCAAGGAACTCAGAACCTGAAGAGTTGCTGCTTATCTTCCAGGAGGTCCCATAAGGACACGAAGGTCCCATAAGGACACGAAGGTCCCATAAGGACACGAAGGTCCCGCGTGTGACTTCATCTACAAAAACAGAGTGGACTTGGCTGTGCAGCTGTGTTTGGCAGATGTTTGTTAAAGAATGACTCCTGCTCCACTGTGGTGGATCCACTTTCCAAATTTGGTCCTGAGGCCTCATACACGGCCAGGCCTCACAGACACACAGACACACACACACACAGACACAGACACACAGAGACACACACACACACACACAGAGACACAGAGACACACACACATACACACACACTCTTTTATCATCCCTTGTACATGACATGTCCATTTCTCTCTCTTTGTGTGTGTGTGTTGGATCAGTGGGTCGGTTTGCTCTTTATGAAACTTGAGACAAGACTCAAGAAGTGAGGAGATATTAGGTTTGTGAAAGTGTGTGTGTGTGTGTGCGCGCGTGTGCGTGTGTGTGTGTGCATGCGTGTCCGTGTTGTGTGGTGCGTGTGCGTGAAAACAATATGATGCAAGTCTAAAGTAATGTGCTCGGGCACGACTCTCAAATGATCTCAGGTTTAATGACTGAGCCGTATATGCACAGTTTACAGAGCTGCACCGTGCACGCCGGCCTGTGTGTACATTACGTGGTGTATGAGTCAGAGGGAAGCGTGGTGCTGGTGGGAATGCTGAGGCAACAAGTCAAGAAATTGATCCCCACCTCCCTGGGCCTCCTCCTCACAACCACAGAGCCCACACCAACAAGGTCTGGGATCATTTCTGCTAACTTAAGTGAGAGTGAGAGCACTGGTGAATCCTTGTGTGTGTGTGTGTGTGTGTGTGTGTGTGTGTGTGTGTGTGTGTGTGTGTGTGTGTGTGTGTGTGTGTGTGTGTGTGTGTGTGTGTGTGTGTGTGTGTGTGTGTGTGTGTGTGCTCTTTCAGAACTAATAATCAGCAGAGATGTTCGGCTGAGATATTTTCCGTCCACGACGTGGAGAAAGGGCCGGGGGGGTTGAGCAGGCTGCTGGTGCGGACCCAGTTTGATGTGAGGTTAAAGTGAAGAACTGAGGCGGCAGCTGCTTTTTTTTTACTCCCTAATATTAATTCCTCCTGTCGGTCAAGCTCCTCCCTTTCTCCAGTGGTGGATCTAGGATTCTCCTGAATCAGGGGATCAGGGGCCATAAAGGGGCCCACAACTTGCACAGAGGGGCCAACATCCGTGCACACTTTCTGATCCAGTAAGATGCACATAGGTCATTCCTTGTTTCGGGTTAGCTCTGTAGCTTCAAGTCACACATCATTGAATATTAAAAAAAATAGTTCAAGCACGTTGTTTACTTAAAAAATGATTAGAAAATTAAAATTCAGGTCCCAGTCACGTAGACATCAGGCGTTACTGCATTTAGGAACCGACTGAGGACAGGTCACCTGACTGCTTTCCTGGAGTCTGATTGGATGATGACACGTAGACAAGCCGGCGGCCTGATGAGAACCTGCTCCAGTGCATTCAGAGCACTTATTTTAATGATAAATAAAATGCTGTCATACTTGTAGCTCCACACTTCAGTCGGTAAACAAAGACAAGTGAGGAGTAGATATTTTGTTGTCGCCTCTCAGTCAAACCAAAGGGACAATCGTTTGGAAAACTTCTGCTGTGTTGTTTATTTTAAATCATTTTCTCTATTTCTCTGACTCTAGTTCTTATTTATTGAGTTTTTCCTGCCGTGCCGTTCAGATGTTTGCAGTCAGATATCTTCACAGCTTTGGTTGTGAAAACCCTCTGAAGCATGAGGCTCATGAATGCTGTGTTGTGTAACTCGTTGGCACCGTGGACCAGTGTACATCTGCTTCTATTCATCTTCATCTGTTCGGCCTAAATCAAAAGGGCTGGGATCTGGTTCAGTCTCGGATGTTTCCACAGAAATCAAAGCCATTGTCGTGGGATGTGGATTCTTCTCCCAGCTCAGATCGATCCTTTGTTACGTCGTCATTTCCTCTGTCGGCAAGTTGGCCGAGATAAAAACTCAAATGAACCACTTGAACTCTGAAGATTGGTAACAATGAGGTTGGAAGTTGTTTAAATGGACTGACACTGGAGCTGCTTCTATCTGAGTTTGACACTGAATGACAACGCTAACATGCTAATGTTTAGATATCATTTACCAGACTCCCTTTTGACATTGGGTAACTTAAAGACTGTTCAGGTTCTAATAACGTGTGATGAGTGTTTACAGTTAAAGGGTAGAGTGAGCTCCGGTCAGCAGGAGCACGACGCTCGGACAGAAGCTCTGACACAAACCAAGCGGCGCTAACCGTTCACTATTTGCGGTCCTTGGTGGAAACTGAATTCACAGCTTTTGTCAGTTGGAGATTCACCAGCTCGTTCACCTCCTCTTTCTCGGTTTCACTTTCTGCCGGTGTGAGCGAGCGCAGAGGAGATGACCTGAGGAAGCGACTCAATCCAGTACACACCAGATAGATGGTGCACCGGGAACAGGGAGCGGTTTGAGTCGCACTGAGCTCCCCAGTCTCCACTTTCCACGGGTTAGAGGCTCATGTCCTGTTGCTGAACCAAATACAGAGACAAACGAATTACTCCACTTTCAATCTGCAAAAACTAATCAATGAAAAATTGCGAATTGACCCTAAAAATATGGATTTGACTTCATCTTCGCACATTGACAGTGACACGAGGACTTTTCCTTTTTTCCTAAGTCACATTTTTACCAGTTTCTTCTGCCAAAACCAAAACGTCTTCCTCTCCACAGTCTGTCTCTGATCAAATGATTTCCCTCTGTCCGTCAGTACAGACAGATGTAGTGCTTCCTATGTTGCAGTGCACGTCTGTGTGTCTCAGGTTGGTGCAGTTACATGAACTCATTAGCTCGGTCAAGCCCGTCACTCAGCTACACCTCTTCTTTGTACACCTAGGCCCGTCCACAGCGGACGAGCAGCTCTGGGCTCTCAGGAGTATGAGAGCTCACACTATTTCACATTCACGTGTGCAGATCGGATTCCCCCCCGAGACGCCCAGCGACGTCCCAGTAGACCAGTTCATCTGCTTCCCCTCATACCTCGCTGGGTAGAGGATGGACGGAGGGAAAAGAGGACAATGTTCATAGGAGGAGGAGGAGGAGGAGGAGGAAGAGGAGGAGGAGGAGGGCAGAATGCAGAAGAGTCTGACTTGACATATTTGGTTGTGGCCGTAGTTTTCGCCACAAAGCCTCGTAAAACTACACAACACACACACTCATGTAGTGAGGCCGAAATAACAAAATAATAGCTTACAGAGGAGAAAGCCAGACCCCGGCCTCGGGATTTTTCCCCTAAAACTGCCCAGAAATTCCCCTGTGGTTTGGCCCACTCCTCTCTCTCATGCCTCTCTTATTCTCCTACCTCTCTCAACCCCCCCCCCCCCTCCCTTCCATCCCTCCTTCTCCATCTCTTTCTCTGCTGTCCTTCATTACCCCCCCCCCCCCCCCCCCCTCCCTCCGTCTCTTTCCTCTGTTCCCACACCTCCTGACGTTCTACCTCCCCACCTCGGTTCTTTCCTTCTTAATCTTGTTTCGCTCGCTTTTTCTGCGCCTTCCCTCAAAAATCAGTTTCTGCCAGAAGCATAATGAGAACAGTGTGTCACAATACAACTCCAATGGGCCGTGTGTGTGCGTGTGTGTGTGTGTGTGTGTGTGTGTGTGTGTGTGTGTGTGTGTGTGGACATCTAATCATCTCATCTTCTCATTATTTATGAGCCGATGTTTAAATTCAAATCATGTTTACAGAGTTTATGGTTAAAGCTGAAATGATCCACAGGAAAAGAATGAATATAAAGTCACTTTTTAGTTAAAGATGTCAAATATTCTCTGGTTACAGCTTCACACATGTACATGTCTGCTGGTTTTCTTGTGCTACATCTTCACTACTACGTTTCATTTACTGCGAGTTTGATGTTGACACTCGAACTAACTTTTCAGTCTCCATGGAGCTCCCTCTGATTTGTCTGGGTCTGTTTTCATATTATATTGAGCGAATTTTCCCACTTGAATAAATAGAAACTAGACTCTATTGAGCGCATAGCTCAGACATTTCATATTTAAATTCACTGGATCCAGATTTTGATTTGGTTCTGCACCACAAACGGCTTCATGGAGGATAACCCCAGTGAGCGTCGGCGACTCTTTGAGTTCTGTCCGAACCTCCCTCCGACAACATGCTCACACGGACACAACGGGCCGACGGTTGTTGGGTAACAACACGACGCTGCTCTCATATCTCTGGTTTCAGTCGGCCTTTGTCAGTGAGCTGGGCTGCTTCATAGTTATGATGGATTTACATCAACGTGATAAGGTCACTTGATTTGTCAGGTTCTAATACACAAGCTAAGCCACATTTGGTTATTTTTTTACAATAAAAGGTTTTTCAATTTATTTTGCATTTTAAAAAAGTCCCTTTATAAGTGAATCACATCCAATCTGGTGGTAACGATGTTTCTTTACTGCCACGTTCCACTCGGTGTGTCTCAGGAACATCACCCGGCTCTGCGACAAGCTGCTGCTCTACTGCAACAGAGCTGGAACTCAACAGCCTGAAACATTTGAATAGAAACTATTCTCAGCTACATGAGGCTTCACAAACTTCCATTTAAACTAAACACTAAACCAAACTCAGATTCTGCATCAACAAACCCTTCATACATTTGATTCTGTCCAGAGTCGAGGCAACAACACGGATCTCAAACTATTTTCAGACATGAATATCTAGACGACCTGACGCACCCCTTTCAAATATAAACGCCTACATGCAGTATAATCCCATACTATAATCCCATACTTGGGGGCAGCTGTGGCTCAAGAGATAGAGTGGGTCGTCCACTAATCAAATGGCCGGTGGTTCAATCCCCGGCTCCTCAAGTCTGCATGTCAGAGTGTCCACAGACCAGATACTGAACCCCGTATTGTGTGAATGGATGATGATAAGATGTCGTCGGAGCTGCACTGAAGCATCGACATGTCCCTGAAATGTTCCTAATGTTCCGGAGGTTCCGTTTGTGAGAACACAAATATTTTCTGGAACCTTTCCTGCAGCCCCCCCAGTAAAATGTCCATGTGAGAGTTCAACGGGAACATTTACAGTGAGCGAGTGGACGTGTTGAGGTTTATAACACGTGACGGACGTGAAACTGGAAGGACACAAAGATCTCAGGATGAAGAAGAGGAGCCGTACACGTAGAAGACGAAGACGTCAACTTGGAAACACGAGGAGGTTCCAGAGCTTTTGGTGATGAGGGCCGACGCCGGTTAAAATGCTTTGAGTGGTTGTTAAGATGACGAAAAATAATTCAACTTACTTTGGTGGACAAAGCCCCTTTCACACACATACTACAGTTTCCTCCTGATTCCTCAGTCACAGCTGCCTCCTCCTCTGTTATCATCTAACCTGGATCAGAGAACAAACCTCTGGGAAGTCAGCTTGACTTTGTTTCACATTTTAAAATGCGCCAAC
This sequence comes from Reinhardtius hippoglossoides, assembly GCA_006182925.3. Taxonomy (NCBI): domain Eukaryota; kingdom Metazoa; phylum Chordata; class Actinopteri; order Pleuronectiformes; family Pleuronectidae; genus Reinhardtius; species Reinhardtius hippoglossoides. The sequence goes on from CM031674.1 coordinate 1,413,970, forward strand.
CTTTTCCCCAAAGAGGCCACAGACTGATGGTGGTTCAGGCTCGGAGGAAGAAGTCGGGTGTTCACGGTTGTGGTGGAGACTTCACAATCTGAGTCTAATGAGTCAGTTACACAAATAAAAAGACAAACGTCCTACGTGACAGGATGGTGTGACTAAGGTACGTGGTTTTTTTTCCTATATTTATTCAAGAGCGTGCACTCTCCCCCCCGTGGAGATTGAATTTGCTCTGCTGTTGCTCAGACTGTGCGCTTACACTCGGATATTTGGTTGCATGCAGATTTCCTGCGCTCCAGCTTCATCTCTTCTCCTCACGCTGCTTCTGTGCACATGTGAAACATCTGCTCTCCGATTGCTCCTCTGCTCCTTGTCTGTCAAGATTCCACAACCAATACAATACCAGGTGTAGTGTTGACAAATAAATTGTGGTTGCATTAACTTCTTCTTGAGTCCCGTGTGGGAGTGCATGGACCTGGTGAAAGTGGGAGTGCAAGCGCAACGTTTGAGCACAAGCAGAGCAATCTGGCAGGGTCCTGAAAGAAAACTTTACAAATCTGAATGTGAAATCAATAAGTGCTGCTCTCAAACTGAAAGGCCATTTAAAAAACTGCATTATTTCATATTATAGTATCAGTATTAGATATTTTTAACTTCCAATATAGGTATCACCAAACACACTACATACATATGTTCACACTTATAATTATCCTGACCACTGGAAAGCACAGACACTGCAGTGACATATCCAAAGTAGTTCACACTGAGACAGAGCTGATAAACTGGTCCATTGCAGACTCAAGCAGACGGATCTCACCCCCCGCAAGAGACACCAACAAACCCAGTCAGTGGACGGTCGGCTGGTTCTGTCCGAAGAACAAAAGAGAGGACGTGTTGTTCGACCGAATGTGCTCGTTTCATCAATAGTCTGGTATGTGGAGTTTTTAATTCCTCTAATTACTCAAACAAAGAGCTCGTCGTCCTCTGAGCAGCCGACTGACCCAGGGAGACTGCAAAAGACTGCATCAGATGGAAATATGGGACATTATACCTGTCTGTCAGCTGGGGGGGGGGGGGGGGGGGGACTTTAACCGGAAGGTGGCCGTGTCTGGGTTATTTTTGTCCCATTTAATGGGGCAGTTAAAGTGGAGCTCATTCATTCATTGCTAACGACTCCGAGAGTGAAACCGGGCTCATAAATTAACAAACTGACAAGATCCGTCAAGATGACAAGGACAACCACACACTCCTCAGATCTCTGACGCCGAGGGAAGCTCTGTTCTCTGTGAGTTCATCACCATGAGCCACGACTGTCACCGGATCAAATCACCAATAGGAATATTGATCTGTGCAGGATCTGGTTTCCTCTTCACACAAATATCAGCCTCAACCATCAATCAACTTTTTTAAACTTGTTTACTCTGAATATCTTCAAACTAATTTAATACCCTGGTGCAAATGGTGCTTGACAAGATTATCTCATCTCAGATAAAAACAAGTAAGATTGGATCATCCTGGAATAAGATTATATGACTGTAGATTTGACGTTTGTGGTTTGAATAGTCATTGAGATAACAACAAATGATTGAGTCTAGTGGGTTGAAGGGAGATTCAATGAAGCTGGGTTTTTAGAGCCATGTGCAGAACGTCATGGTTTGTTCAAGAGCTCGATTTTAAAACAAGTCCTGACTCCGTTATTACAACCATCACATTCTTAGATGCGTTTCTCTTTTCCTCCCTCACGCAGCTCCAGCAAGAAAAAACACAGAGTTGGCTGTGGAGCTGCCAGTGTTGACCTTTGGCCTAAATACGCACATGCAAGCGGAGGTCAGGAATGTGGGGCACCCAAGCTAATTGTGAGAATATCTGGGGGTTTGTGTATCGTGTACATGGCGCAGCGCTCTGGAAACTCAAGCCTCACTCTGACTGATCGCCACTTCGTTCCCGGGGCGGCGGGAGTCAAGCACAGGCGGAGCGGGAACTGGGAGGAAGAGCCGGTCCACAAACAACACAGCTCGCAGTCCGTCCAACTGACAAACAGTGACGAGCAGCTGATACATTCCTCCCAACACTAATGACTGGACTGCGGCTGCGGAGGAGGAGGAGGAGGAGGCAGCACATCCTCCTGTCCGAGGGATGAAGGAGAACTTTTTTATTTGGACGTTTGCGGCCAAATTCAACAAGCGGATTGGAAAAGAATCTGATTTCCCTCTTTAACAACTGCTCCTCCTCCTCTGTGTTAGAATCTGTGCAGCTTGTGCATGTTTGGTCTCGTCAGAGATCACCATCAACTCCCTGAAAAAACCAAAGCTGAAGATATTAGATCAGGTCGTATTAGACAGCATTTTCACACCGAGCCCAATCAGCTCGAAGAGCCACTCACATTCTACCCTGGTTTATTTTAACAGGCCTCATTTTGACTGGAGCTGAAATGTGTCACACATCGATTAGCTCCTAAAGTCGTGCTCGTCAGTATTCACCCAGTGATCATTCCAAACCATTAAACGCTGCATTTAGCTGTTCCCGGCCTGAAGTTTCCAAACCCTGAGGGCTCTGCGGCCTCGCTCCCTCCCATTCACTCTTTTTCCACTTTTCTAAAGATTGAAAAGTTCTCCATCGGCGCGGTTTAGTACCGGAACTCATCTCCATGGAGCTCTGCTCGGTCCCATAATGAGGCAGCATCTCCTGACCAACACGTTTCTGTGGTGACAGCCTCTCTGTCTGCAGTATGAAAACTTTGTAAGAAGAACCAACTGAAGTTTTGTCAGCTTTTTTTCGACACGTGGAAAGTACATGTACTTCCAAAGAATCCTATCGCAACGCTTCTGACACAGGATCATTATCCACAATCTGAATTGCAATTTTGTATTTAGAATCTCCGGCCTCGAATCGGCCTTTGTCTGTGTCCTTCTCTAACTATCAAACGATCTGACGACGAGTTGGACCCGAGGTCACCGACCACGGCTAAAGTTTGACTGAGGACCTAGAAGAAGACACGTTCAAGTAGAAAGATAAAGAGTATTTATATTAGTTATTTTGGATGATAGGGTAGATACATGAGTTATAATTTGTCCAATCAGCACAGCCCTCTAGTTAGCGAGCGCTGCGTGGATCCACCACTTCTTGACCACTTGGGGACGGAGGAACATACAATATATACAATACAATATTTAACTAAGAACAAAACAAAGACAGCAAGAGGCTTTTCCCCACAACATGTGAGAAAGAATCTCGAATATTAAGGACGATAACGGTGACTTACATCCAAACAACTCCACTAACCCTCTGCGTGTAAACGCTTGAGTATCGACACGTATTGTAAATCACCTCTGGAAGGATGTTCAGTTTCTGTCATAGCTCTGCTTTGGTCTCCACCAGCTTCTGTGAGAAACTCTGTTCCTGTTTATTCGCTCTCGTCACGTACACGTGCGCTTCATCTCGGGCAAGTGCCTACTTCAACTGAACTTCCTTCATATAGTTCAGGATGTTCCCTGCTGTTTACAGTCGAGCTTCGATGCACTTCTGCTTTAAATCGTTCTCACTGAAAGATCCTGGTTGTGCTTTACTGTATTCTGTGCAAACACGTGGATCCTTCACACGTCTTCCTCTTCCTCTTCCTCGCGGTCGTTCAGACACATCTCTTCACTTTGCAGTGACCTCTTCTCCTCAGCATCCCGCAGTGATTCAAAACACACAACGAGTCTGAGCACAACTCTTTCCTGTTTACAACAATCACAGACTTTCATATATGAAGGCCTCTTCTTCCTCCTGTTTCTGTATCATGGAGTAAAATCACTGTGTCTGTGGAGGCTCTAGAAAGTTCACCCAACTTTAGTGATGTTCATGGTTTTTTATCTTCGAACTTTTTATTTGTTTGATTGCTTTACGTTATTGTTTTTATCATTATTTAGCTGTTAACCAGACGTGTTGTGTTCATTACCTTGTTAACGTGTAATTACACTGCTGTTCTTGTGTCTGTGACATGTAGCTGAAGTCTGTTATTATTCTCATCCTGTATTTAATGAACCATAACTTCTGTCTCAAAGCAACACGTGACTCGTGAGTTTGGTTAAAGTATAAAAGCTGATGTTGGATCATTAGTGTTTTCTCTCTCACCACAAACATCCATGTGCAGAGGGCCCCAGCTCAGAGAGGTGCACCCGGACCTCCGCAGCCTAATCTCGGCCCTTAAATCCCCGCTGTCGCGTTGGCCAACTCACCCTCCAGCGTCACCTCCTTCCCCGCCTTCTTCAGCGCCTGCACCGCCAGGTCGTGCGTCGCCTCCCGGAGGTCGTTCCCGTTCACCGACAAGATCGCGTCCCCCACCCGGAGAGCCCGGCTCTGGTCGGCGGCCAGCCCCGGGAAGATCTTGGAGATGAGGATAGGCATCCGGTTCTCTCGCCCCCCCTTGATACTGATCCCCAGCCCGCCAGACTCCTGTTTGACAACCCGGACCTTCCGCACAGCCTCGGAGGAGCCGTCCAGACTCGCGGGGAAGTCTCCCTGCCGCGACCCGAAGCTGGAGCCGGGGCTGCCGTAGCTGGAGCCGGGGCTTCCAAAGTCAGAGTTCGTGCCGTTGTTCGGGTACTTTCCGGGGCTGGAGTTTCCGTCGTGTTGACCCCGGCTGACACCCCCTCGTCCGGGGCTGGAGCTGCGCCCCCGACCCCCGGGGTTCTGGCTCTGGTTCTGGAGTTGGTCCGGACCGCGGCCGGAGTTCCCCGGACTCGTCCCCGGGTCGTTTCCGTTGGAGATGCCATTCCGCAGGCCCGCGGAGGAGTTGTCCCAGTGGGTCCCCCCCGGTCCGGACGCCTCCGCCTCGGCCGTCAGAGTCAGCGTCTCCCGGGTGAGCTCGGCGGACACTCGGATCCAGCGGTCCCGGAGCAGAAGGTCCAGTTGACCGTTTTTGTCCGCTCGGGTCCAGACCGCCATTCCCCTCCCGCGGTTAGTCTGCTGCTCGGAGGCGGGTTCACTCTGAAATCCTCCGCTGCTCGGGCCCTGGTTCAGGGAGAGACGCGGAGCCACTGGCCCGCTTCGACACACCCACTCACACGGGCCAGGGGGGGGGGGAGGGAGGGAGGGAGGAGGAGGGAGGGAGGGAGGAAGAGGAGGAAGAGGAGGGAGGGAGAGAGACAAGGAGGCCCCCTACAGGAAGAAGAGAGAGAGGAGCCACTGGCCCGCTTCGACACACCCACTCACACGGGCCCGGGGGGGGGGGGGGAGGGAGGAAGAGGAGGGAGGAGGAGGGGGGGGGGGGGGAGGGAGGGAGGAAGAGGGAGGAAGAGGAGGGAGGGAGAGAGAGACAAGGAGGCCCCCTACAGGAAGAAGAGAGAGAGGAGCCACTGGCCCGCTTCGACACACCCACTCACACGGGGGGGGGGGGGGGGGGGGGGAGAGGAGGGAGGGAGGGAAGGAGGGGGGGGAGGAGGGAGGAAGAGGAGGGAGGGAGAGAGAAGGAGAGAGAGAGAAGGAGAGAGAGAGAGAGAGAGAGAGAGACAAGGAGGCCCCCTACAGGAAGAAGAGAGAGAGGAGCCACTGGCCCGCTTCGACACACCCACTCACACGGGCCAGAGGGGGGGGGGGGGGGGGGGGGGGAGGGGGGAGGGGGGAGGGAAGGAAGAGGAGGGGGGAGAGAGAAGGAGGCCCCCTACAGGAAGAAGAGAGAGAGGAGCCACTGGCCCGCTTCGACACACCCACTCACACGGGCCCGGGGGGGAGGGGGGGGATGGAGGGAGGGAGGGAGGGAGGAGGAGGAGGAGGAGGAGGGGGGGGGGGGGGGGGGGGGGGAGGGAGGAAGAGAGAGAGAAGGAGAGAGGGAGAAGGAGGCCCCCTACAGGAAGAAGAGAGAGAGAGGGAGGGAGAGAGAGAGAAGAGAGGAAGGGAGGAAGGGAGGGAGGGAGGAGGAGAGAGAGGGAGGGGGAGAGAGAGAGAAGGAGAGAGGGAGAAGGAGGCCCCCTACAGGAAGAAGAGAGAGAGGGAGGGAGAGAGAGAGAGGAAGGGAGGAAGGGAGGGAGGAAGAGAGGAGGAGAGAGAGGGAGGGGGAGAGAGAGAGAAGGAGGAGAGGGAGAAGGAGGCCCTCTACAGGAAGAATAGAGAGAGGGAGGGAGAGAGAGAGGAAGAGAGGAAGGGAGGAGGAGAGAGAGGGAGGGAGAGAGGGAGGGAGGGAGGGAGAGAGAGAGAGAGAGGGGGGAGGGAGGAAGGGAGGGAGGGAGAAGGAGGCCCCCTACAGGAAGAAGAGAGAGAGAGAGAGGGAGGGGGGGGGGGGGGGGGGGAGTTTGTTGTTCACTTCTTCTGTAAAAAGAACAAGAACTAAATAACATCTGACCCTTTCAAAATAAAGCCACAGACTATCACAGTGGAAACATTAGACAGAAATTAAATTAATTTTAATTAATAATAATAATAATAATAATAATAATAATAGGAAAACAATCCAGAAGATAAAAACAGAACAAAGGATATAACAGGAAAACAAATAAAAGAAACATTACATGTGTTTTATAAAATGAGAGGTTAAAGAAACAGCTTCTAAAAGTTTTCGTCACTGCAGACTTCAAATGTTGAAACTGGACTTTAAGGTCTGATGATATAATTAGAAACTTTATAGAGCACTTTTAAAAATAAAAGGTACAAAGTGTTTAACAGGAGTAAATGATTGTTTAAAGGTCAAAGGGTCATTAATCATTAATCAAGAGAAAGAGCAATCACCAGTTTGACACGCCTTTATTTTGAAAGCAAAAGAATCCAACTTCCGCTTATGCTCTATCAAGTTAGAGGTGATTTGTGAAAAGTGAACTCAGCTCTGTTTGTATCTGCTGCCGAAATATTAGAAAACTTTATTTTCTTATTATTCCTAAACCGATTCATTCATTGCGTCACCGATCATCGGACCCGTGACCTGCAGGCTGAAACATGCAGGAGATAAAAGGTTCCTCGTGGGATCATCAGGATAAACCTACAACTCAACAAGCTCCAGATGATCTTTCAAAACATTTCCAACAAAAACTGAACATTACAGGAGGATTGGTTTTCATGACACAGTCGTGTTCAGATAAAAAGATGAATATCTCAAGTTAGGGACAGAAAACTATTTCCACAAACTTTGAAACTATTTCTTTAATCCCATAGCAGCCCCGTTGAAGCTGGAAGCTTCACCTCGTGGAGAAAAATAAAAAAAACAATATTTAGTCATTGAAAGATAAAAACCTTCCGTTTATTCACGAGGAGCCAGAAGTGATGAGTTACACTCACAGACGGGCTCGTGGTTGTTGTTGGGTTTTATTGCAGTTGAGGTTTTTTTCTAGTGTTTACAACAACAACAAAAACAGATCAGAGCAGATCACAAGCGTCTGAGCGAGAGAGTGAGAGAGAGCGAGCAAGAGAGCGAGAGAGAGAGAGAGAGTGAGCGAGCGAGAGAGAGCAAGAGCAAGAGAGAGCAAGAGAGAGAGAGCGAGAGAGAGAGCGAGGGGGGGGAGTGAGAGAGAGAGCGAGAGAGAGCAAGAGAGCGAGGGGGGGAGCGAGAGAGAGAGAGAGAGAGAGCGAGAGCGAGAGAGCGGGAGCGAGAGAGAGAGAGAGCAAGAGAGCGAGGAGAGAGAGAGAGGAGGAGGGGGCGAGGAGGAGAGCGAGAGAGAGAGAGGGGAGGAGCGAGAGAGAGAGAGAGCAGAGAGCGAGAGCGAGAGGGGAGGGGGGGGAGGGAGAGAGAGAGAGAGAGCGAGGGAGGGGGAGAGCGAGAGAGAGCAGAGAGAGAGAGCGAGAGAGAGAGCGAGAGCGAGGGGGAGCGTAGAGAGAGAAGAGGGAGAGCAGGGGGAAGAGAGAAGAGAGAGGGAGGAGAGCGAGAGAGAGAGAGCAGAGGAGAGAGACGAGAGCGAGACGAGAGAGAAGAGGGAGAGAGAGAGCGAGAGAGCGAGAGAAGAGAGCAAGAGGAGAGAGCGAGGCAGAGCAGAGAGCGAAGAGAGAGCAGAGAGAGAGCAGAGCAAGAGACGAAGAGAGCAGAGCGAGAGAGGAGACTTCCATCAGTCAATCAGCCCCTGTACATTCACAGTGTCATCACCATCGAACCTCAGCCGCTCGTACCCGGGACTTTTAAAAGCAGCAGGCGCTCGTTGTATAAATCCCTTTTTTAAAGGATTAAATAAAAGTTAATATCATATGTGCGAGCTTAGAATTTGATTAAATGTAATCCTGTTCAGTTCCTCTAAATTACATTCATGAGTAAACACAAGGCAACAACAGGGAGCTGAAATGTTCTGGGTCCATGTCGAGTAAATGCCCCCCCCACCTCCACCTTCCCTGTGAAGCTGTGAGCTGCAGGGAAACGAGCCTCCTGCTGAAAGCCTAGTAAGTGAGTAGGGGGCTCTGTGCATGTGTGTGCACGGAGATGTGGGCGATAATGAGCTGGATGATGAGTGAGTCAGTGTCTCTAGATTCTCACTAAAACTCTCTATACAGCGTTTCACATCACTTCATTAAATACTTCATTTAAAGAAGAGTTCACTGGATCGTAAGCTGCGTCTGAAGACCTGTCCTCTTCCGACGGCTCCTTCAAAAGGAGCTCTGCTACTGCGTCCGTCCATCTGCTACTGCGTCCGTCCATCTGCGTCCGTCCATCTGCTACTGCCTCCGTCCATCTGCTACTGCGTCGTCCATCTGCGTCCGTCCATCTGCGTCCGTCCATCTGCGTCCGTCCATCTGCGTCCGTCCATCTGCTACTGCGTCCGTCCATCTGCTACTGCGTCCGTCCATCTGCGTCCGTCCATCTGCTACTGCGTCCATCTGCCACTGCGTCCGTCCATCTGCTACTGCGTCCGTCCATCTGCGTCGTCCATCTGCTACTGCGTCCGTCCATCTGCGTCCGTCCATCTGCTACTGCGTCCGTCCATCTGCTACTGCGTCCGTCCATCTGCTACTGCGTCCGTCCATCTGCTACTGCGTCCGTCCATCTGCTACTGCGTCCGTCCATCTGCTACTGCTCCGTCCATCTGCTACTGCGTCCGTCCATCTGCGTCTGCGTCCATCCACTGCGTCTGCGTCCGTCCATCTGCGTCTGTCCATCTGCTACTGCCTCCGTCCATCTGCTACTGCGTCCATCCATCTGCGTCCGTCCATCTGCGTCCGTCCATCTGCTCCCTCCTCATCTTGCGTCCGTCCATCTGCGTCGTCCATCTGCGTCCGTCCATCTGCGTCTGTCCATCTGCTCTGCGTCCGTCCATCTGCTGCGTCCGTCCATCTGCGTCCGTCCATCCCACAGGTGGATCCTCCCCACGTCAACATACCAACAGGCTTTCAAGACTCCAGCAAGCGACGAGACATCGGATGACGAACAGCAAGAAAAACACAGGGTGGGTGTGCGTGTGTGAGTGTGTGTGTGTGTGTGTGTGTGTGTGTGTGTGTGTGTGTGTGTGTGTGTGTGTGTCAGAGAGTCAAACAGTGTGTATCTAATCATTGGTTCACACTGTTGATCGTCTCGGTGCGGAGCTGCGGCGAAGAAGGAGGCAATGATGCGTGAAGTCGCTGCTGTTGCTGAGGGGCCTGGGGGAGGTGAGGCTGGGGGTGAGGCTGGGGGGGGTGAGGCTGGGGGGGTGAGCTGTCAGGTGGGGTGATGCTGGGCAGGGGGTGAGGGGGAGCTGGGCAGCGAGTGGCCTGGCCTGGGGGTTGGGGGGGTGAGGTGCAAGTCTCCGGTGGCTGAGGAATGCTGGCCCACTGGGCAGCGGCAGCAGCCTTGGCCTCCCTCTTGGGAGTGTTGTTGAGGATGTCCACGCTCCGGCGGCTGGAAGAAATGACATCGGCCACGAACTTGGTGCAATCGGCGCAGATGTCGCGCAGCGTGCAGCCGTGAGCGTAGAGGTGAGGAAACTCCTCCTCCACTGAGCGACGGGATAAACTCCTCAGGGACCTGCAGGGGACAGGCAGACGTTTTATTATCTCAGACGTTTAAACCACAGAATCCTCTGGAAAAGATCAGGTGCTTTCAGATCCATGTTATTCCTATGAAGTTTGGAATATAGATGAACTTCATTGTGACTTGATAGACTGTGCAGTTTAGTTCATGGTCCTAAATAGATGAGTTATGAGATTCGGACTGTGATTTTTCCTCTTATAAAATGTTATCAACATTTAGTTCTCACGCGATGATGAAATCACGCGCTAAAATTATGTTTGTCCAATTCTAGGGTTCAAATATTTGCAGTATAGATCATAAACCCTCCTCCTCCATGTCAGCAGTGGGACATGGACCAAACCCCCAAAAAATCAAAGTAGACGTTAAATAAATGTTTGTCAAATATGTTTCTGTCATTTCAGGTCGTCCTCATCTCACTGATGTTTGTTCAAGTGTTTATGTTTCTGATCAGTTTGGTTTTAATTAGTTATTTTATTCTCATAAACGTGCTGAGACGTCATGATTGACAGCTGAGACTGACTCAGGATTGGTCAAACATGTGTGTGGGGCGGGACCTCGATACCACGGCTCCTCTCCGTGGTCACTACCCCACAGACTCGGGCTTCAGGTGTGCAACATGGCAGCGTCTGGGTCCGAGACGTGTTTCACATCTTTACTGCAACAACTACTCGAAGCATTTAGCCTCCAGAAGGTCGATGGACCCCGAGACGGTCCCTGCTGTGGATTCACAGATAAAAACACACACTCACTTGTAGACTTGGCTTTTGTGTGAGTGGCTCTTGGGGGTGCTGTGGAATCCCACCGTGTACACAGGGATATGAGCCATCTTCTTCGAGGGAATCTTCATCTGGAGCAAAACAACGAGAAGGACACTGTGTTGAGACGGGACACGGCAAAGTACTTCCATACAAGTATTTATAGAAGTACGAGCAAAAAATTCAAATACACAAACACTAAAAAGACACAGCACTGTCACTTATGAGCAAATGGACACACCACAACGATGTTAAACCGCACAATGAGTCACAGCACCCCGACAAACAAGCACACACAAAAGAACCACACAAACCTACAGAGCACAGACCCACACATCCAACATGGCCTGGGCCTGAGGCGAAATCAAAACCAACAAAAGAACAGAAGAAGCGACGTCAACACAAAAACTGAAATAACGCTGCGTGTTATTAACAAGTGGTCAAATGTGGAAATACATTTACACACACACACACACACACACACACACACACACACACACACACACACACACACACACACACACACACACACACACACACACACACACACACACACACACACACACACACACACACACACACACACACACACACACACACACACACACACACACACACACACTTTTATCTGAAAGTATTTATAATGAATTATTCTAAATGTCTTCTTAGTACGGTTTTTGTTATATTTCTTCTTATTGTTATTTAACTTGTTCATTATAATTATTATCATTTCTATTTGTAGTAGTCTGTATCTTAAACAAACTGTCGTCTCTGACCTGTTTGTGTTTGCTTCAATATGTGACGTCCACTTTAAAATAATAAACCCACTGTAAGATGAGAGTTTTGCATCATTTGTTTAAGAATGAAGCAGAAAGAGTTTGACGCAGGTTCCTCACTGAACACGCGATATGATGAAGAGGTTTTATTTCTACCTTCGCGCTGCAGCAGCCACAGACGGATCTGAAAGAGACAGAACACTGAGTCAATACAGCTGCTCTTCTGCATGTGGAGGAGCTCAGAGCTGTGGGGTTCTTACAGGAAATAGGACTGACGGCTTATTTGTCATGAAACACAGTGAAAGAAACATTATTTAACTTTATCGACCTGAAAGCAGCAGCTTGGTGAGAGTGAGTCTGATGTGTGAGTGTGAACAAGGAGGAAGTTTCCTCCTTCTCTCCCTGAGCGTCTGTTCTCTGTGACTCTGCTGAGTGGGTTCCATCTCCTGAGAGAGGAACTGACTCAGAGTCAGCTTCAACTGTCACAACCAGCTGCAGCTGGAGACTGAAGCTGAACTGAGATCAGTGAAAAACACCCTGAAGTTATTTAAAGTTTTTGCAGAGTTTGGTGGATTGTTACAGCTGCAGCTCTTCAGGGTCAGGAAGCAGAGGATCATGGGTAATATCCAGCGTTCAGTTTCATATCAGCTTGAACAAACATGAAGTAACGTTTAAAGTAAAATGTGAGGATGAAGCAAAGTTTTCTCTGATACCTTTTACACAGGAGGCACGTAGACGGCCACGAGAAGAGAGGGAACTTGACTCTGCAGCAGCAGCAGACCTGAGACACACACACACAGACACACACAGACACACACACAGACACACACAGTTAGTCAGTGTGACGTCAGCTCGGTGGGACGCAGCAGAGGGTGAAGCTCCTCCGTCACCTTGCCTCTCCTCAGGTTGTTGTAAAGCTCTTTGTTCTGAAGGAACTTCTCCATCTCCGCTTTGACGAGCACTCGGCGCACGTTGATGACCTCGTCCACGGTGAGAGCGAGACTCTCCACCGGGTGACTGAACTCCTCCTGGACACAGAGACACCAGTCATCTGTTTTCAGTGGTTCAATACTCACACTCATCTCAACAAGGCATTGTGGGGATTCTTACAACGTACATACGGGTTTTAAATGTCAGGGTCTCGACCTTATGTTATGATTTGATGCTTAAAATTTCTCCTGTTTTAGGAAAATGTGACTGTTGTGATTTTAGGACCATTGAGACTGAAACTGACTCGATGAATCTGTTTTCCTCACCATCCACTGGTGCTTGTCTGCAGCTCTGGAGCGGGACCTCGCCTCCGAGGCCTCCGTGGTCTCGTCCACCGAGCTCAGAGACAGACGGGCCGGGGAGGACGGCGCCCAGCTGTGACCCGGGAAGGACGCTGGGGTGGGAAAGGAAGAAGAGAGGGAGAAGTAAACAGGACTGAATCCACTGGGACGACGTTAGGGAGAGAGTGAGAGAAGGTTCATGAATTACACATCCGCCTCCTTCGTTTAGCTTCCTCTCAGATCTCCGCCCTGCCCAGTGGAGGGTGCAGAGGGATTTCAGCCCCTGGTGTGAAGCCCCGGTCCCAGTGAGAGCTGGAGCTCTGATCCCTCACAGGAAGGTGTTAATGTGGCTCTGATGGAAAGTAAACAGGCCGGTAAACATCCCTGGATCATTTGGATCAGCTGAGGCCTCCTCACACTCACACAGTGAAGGCTCCAGCGCCTCCTGGTGGCAGAGTCGCATACTACATATCAGAGGACGCAAATAATAAAAGGTCCAAGTGGAATTTAGTGAATTAAACTGAAACTTTGCCGGTTTTCAACATCGATGGAATATGAGGACGTGCACCGAGAGGCCGAAACCGAGATGTGTCTTTGTTTTGTTGCCTAAACTCCGACAGATGACTTTCTGTACGTCACATGTGTCAACACGCAGAACAATATACTGAAGGTGCATTAAATGAGCCTGAATACACTGCGGAGGAAGAGTCCACCAGGTCGGGATCCATATCATGTTCATACCCATAAATATATTCATACAACTTTCACTCCATGATTTTCCGCCTGGTCATGCACCCGCCTGCAGGCACTCTATGCCCCCCCACCAGGTGGAGAGCCGGTGGTCTGTGCAGCAGCGTGGATCAGCTTGCAGCCACTTACAGATGGAGAATGGATTGAAGTGGAGATCGTTGGACGCAGAGGCTGCTAATGGCCGTCACACAGATAACCTCCACCCTGTGGTTTACTTGCAGCTCACAGTTCAAACCCATTAGCCTCCACCCTCCTTCCCTCAGTTTGACTTTATCAGCACATCTTTATATTTGATTAGAATCCATCCCAACTCTCCCCGTCAGCGCCTCTGCGATCTCAGCACCGGGCCCGGACACAGCTCTTGTTTCAGTGAACTAACGAGGTTACTGTTCGCAGGATAACTGAGGACAGACGGTCTTTACATGTGACTGGAATTACGAGAGGGAAATAAAGAACTTGTGTCAGAAGAAGGAAGTCGTGAGGGTTCCTCCCGCTGTGGGACGAGGATTCAAATGCAGCCGGTGTGAACAGAGTCGTTTGTTATTTGTCCTTCAGTCGAACACGAGACTCCGACCGATGAGCTGCAGCAGCGGTTTGTCAACATCAGCTCATGAAACTGCAGAAAGTCCATAAAGAAACAGTTCATGTCCAACTGTTCAGCGTGAAATGGAAACTAGAACATCACTCATTACAGCACATCAAGGCCCAACACACACTCACAGATATCAGTCCTTTAAATGTTCACAAACTTCCTCCACATCTCATAATGGTAAAGGGAAAGTAATTCCTGGATCCGCCTCCTGATCCGGATCATAAATACATGTGAAGTGTCCCTGATGATAAAACCACTGGAGAGTTTGTGTCATTGAAGGGTTCCAGTGTAAATACTGCCCCCGTGTGGTCATTCATGATACAGTCCTGTATAAAACGGTTTCTTTGAATCTTTGTGATGTGCAGCTTCAGAAGCTCCGATCTCTCCGCTCTCCGAGCCAACGCTTCCATACTGACCTCTGAAGTAAGGAGGGGGTCCGCCGCTGGTCAGCGTCCGGGACCGCGGCCTCTGGCCCCTCAGCCTGACCGACCCGTCCTGCTGGGCCGACTCGGAGAGCGAAGGAAGCATCTCTCCACGGAGCAAGGCCAGGTCGTGCTCGGAGAAGGAACGATCCCGTTTCAGAGGCGTGGGGGAGCTCTCCACCCGCTTAGCTCGCTGCTGTCTGGGGACTCCTCCTCCTGTGGTGGGGACGAATGAGGACGAGGGTGGAGGAGGAGGAGAACAGAGGAGGAGAGGGATGGAGGAGGAAGAGGATGGAGTAGGAATAAGGTGGAGGAAGAAGAGGGTTGACGAGGAAGATGGAGGAGGAGAAGGTGGAGGAGGAGGACGAGGGCACAGGAGGAGGAAGATGGAGGAGGACGGAAGAGGAAGAAGATGGAGGAGGAAGTGGGAAAGTGAAGGAGCAGCATTAGGAGGGTTTGGAGGTGACGGAGGAAAATAAAGAGGAGATAAAGTGACTGAAGCGTAGCCTCACCTCTGATATGTTCATCTCCTCCATCTCTGCCAGAGTCGGGGCCTTGAGCAGGATGCGAGGGCGGGACGGGGCCCGGGGCCCCGAGTCCGACACAGACAGGTCGATGCATGAAGTAGATTTGACGCTGCAGGGACAAGTCTGAGCGAGACAGGGCAGAGAGCCGAAAGCTGCAGGGAGAGAAACCCACAGAAAACAGGGATTCAACAAGTCGACATCATTAACACTCCTTTTGTAAACGAGTGTAATAACTGAACTACAAGACAAACATGATGCTTTTCCTCTTTTAATCACCCAAACTAGAAAACAGCTGCTACAAGGACTCATGGGAAACACCAGCAGGTTGGATCGAACCTTCAGTTCACTAAGTTGTTCAGGCTGCATGATAATATTTCTCAGAATTAACATCAGAGGTCGGATTCCTTGTTTTCAACCGCAGCAGATTTACCCAGAGCGACTTCTCACCGAGCTTCACCGAGCACTGACCTTGATCTGTTAACAACGGGTCAATATTCATGAAATGTTAAACCACCTCCACATGAGCTGGAGCTTTAAATAGAAAACTATCAGGTGCACTGTGACCCTGACAGAGCGCAGCGGGAGCGTCATTATTTAGAGTGTGTGGTCCACGGACCGAAGGTTGTGATGAGACAAACACAACCAGGCACGTGAAGTGAAACCGGGATCACATCAGCAAATGTTTACAAATCTTATATGTGACCATTTTATTATTGAAGTACGTTTGTGTCCGTGTGGTAGAAACTGAAACGCTCCATCAAGTGGGAAAAAATCATTAAATTAGAATTTAGTCTTTAATGAAAAGCATTTCTTGTTGTGAGTCTTTTCCAGAGTTAGAATTACCACCATGTGCTCGCATGTGTCCGTCAACGGTAAAGATTCAGTCTACATACATTATTATCTGACTGATATGACCTCACTCTGACCTTTGAAATCTGATCAGTTCAAACTGAGTCCAAGTGACAACTGCTCAAAATATGAAGACATTTCCAAAAGACATATTGAGAAATCATGTTCAAGAGGCCAAACACATGGCCCCTGTGACCTTGACCTCACAAGAAAGGGACAGATGGACAACACAAACGCATGATGCCTCCGGCCACTGGGTGTCGCCGCTGAGGAGGCGTATAATTAGCAGATTTATGATGTTTTTCATTCTTAAATATGTCATGAGACTCTCAGGTGTACTCTGCGTATCGTGGGGTAAAAAGAAAAAGCAGTGAAAGATATTGGTTTTACGTCTGGAGCTGGGCGGGTCCACGGGCCTGAGCTTCCTCTCCTGCTTGATCCCAGCCAGGACCCGGTCATGGAGGGACGGCTGCTGCGGGGGAGGGGGGGGGAGGCTGCGCTCCATGACCTTATAGAAGAAAGAATCAGTGTATGACTGGAGGCAATATATATGACACAAGAAGTCATTTTAAAGTTTAAGTCTAAACCTAAAGTTGAACAAAACATGGACGTTAATAACAATCAACTATTTATGTGTTTGCTTGTGATCATGAGTTTCATGTAACGTGTTTTCAGACTCACTGGTTTGAGTGGAGGTCTCGACCTGATGAAATCCAGGATCAGCTCATGTGCATTTCTCTTCACTGTGGTGGGAATGTCACCGTCCACCTGGCAACACAACAAACACACAACCCACCCGTTACACAGTGTCACACCATGTCAGAGAATCACACTGAGCCGCAGGGAGGGGCTAAAGGATGAACCCGTTAGATTTCAGGGGTAAAAGGTCAAAGGTCCCAGGGGAGGAAAACCCCCACAGGGCAGCGACTCCACTTCTCAAAGTGTCGGACTCTCGAATGCTTGATTCCTTCGAGCTCCGGACTCGTCGCTCACCATGATTTTACGCAGCTGGAACCTTCGCGCTCGTATGTCCTGCATCAGCATCTCGAAGGGCGTGAGGCTGAACTCTGTGGGCAGCGGGTTGAACGGCTGCTCCTGCACCTTCTTCAGCTTCACTCCCTGTCGGAGATCCTTCATCAGCTGCACCCACAGACGGGCCTGGGATGGAAAACAACCACAGTCACTTCAACACACACTCAGACGTGTCCGCAGGCGTCCCCGTGACGACCCACCGTCTCACCCAGTCTCTGTTCTTCAGGGCGTCCAGCTCGGCTGTCGCCCGATCTTCCAGAGCTTCCTCTGTTGTGATCTTCTTCAGCATCTAAGCAACAAACAGGAAACACAGTGGTGTTACCCACAAACAGTAACGATGCTCACACTGACTGAATTATCATTTCAAATCCTTCTGATGACCAACGTTCTGATTACGTCTGGTTTATATGATCATTTCTTTAATGATGATACAAAGACCAAAGTGTCAGAGAACAAATCCCCTTCTGAAGAAACTGTTTGAGTGACTGCAGGTCGGTTTAAAGGAAAACGAGAGTTTATTATAACTTGGGTTATACGCTGAGGAAGCAGCAGTGACCGGGGAGCTCTGCTCTGAAGTAGTTTCCTGCGTTTATTCCCTAAATATTCTGAATGAGTTTGATGTAAAAGTGACACTGAGGGAATCGAACTCACATCCTTGGCGTCTCTGATCTTGGTGAGGAAGGTCTGCAGCTCCAGGGTCTCTAGGAACAGAGCCCTGCACACAGCCTGATAGTGCTCTGGAGCCAGGCTGGGATTGGACAGCCGGGACGCACATCTCGCCATCACCTGGCGGAACGTACGTACCGGCCTTATCGCCCCCCCCTTCTCCTCCTCCTCCTCCTCTTCCTCCTCCTGTCCGCTGTACCCCTCATCTGTCGTTCCGTTCCCGGCGATGCCGTCTACCTCTTCGCCCTGGTCCTCGCCGGCCATGCGCTCGATGAGGCGCTCCAGCTGAGGACTGAGCTCCCGCTCCTCGCTGTCGTCCAGGCCCCAGTCCAGAGCTCTGTAGATGGCCACGCCCAGCGACTGCACCACCTGGAGGAGACGCATCAAGTTCGGTCACTGACTAATTCATGTCTTTACATTTCATTTCTCAAAGTGTGAATATGTTCAAATTAAGGTCAACACTAAAAACAGCTGAACCCTAAAGTGAATTCCTTCCACCATCGGTTGTGTGTTTGTCTGTGAGGTCACTGGACTTTGCAGAACCTACTAAACTTAGAGGAGGGATCATTCTGGGTCGGGACAGAACTCATTCAAGTTTGGTGCCGATCCAGGATTTTCTAGCTTTCTTTAACATTGTGAGGTTTTTCAACATTTCCCTCGATAATAATTCATGAATCTTGATGAAAAGAATCACGTGTGAGTTCTGATGTTCGTGAGCGTGTGTGATTCGGTGCAGATCCAAATATAAATCTGAATTTAAACGTGGTTTCATAGGGAGACAATTGGGCCTCGTGGAAGTAAAGTTCTACTTCTTCAGATGAAGGAGGCTGTGTCACCTGTCGCTCGGCAGTCGGGGACGGACGAGTTTCCTCAGAGTCGTCTGAGGAAACACAGAAAGACACAAACTTATCATTTCCTTATCATATTTACTACGTTGGATTTTAAATGATATTTCTTCTCAAATGAGTTCATCGCTAAACTGGTTAAACACTTAGGTTTTGGCTTCACAATAATTCACAAACAAAGAGAAGTACAAAGAAAATGAGGAAAACAAATTGATATCAAATACACAGAATAATACAAAAAAGTTGTGCAATTATAAAAGTCTGTGTTTATATAAAATAAAAACCAAATGAACACAGTTCTATATATTCTCCTCCCAGTTCTGTCTTGTTATTTTTTCACATTATAAGTTTTCTCCCTGTAATCAAATATGAGATGAAATTAAACTTCAGAGTCAATTTCCAACTTTTCAAAGTTTTTTTCTATGTTGTACAAAATCCATCAGCTTAATTATTCTAGTGTAGTTTTGAGTTATTTTTTTGTAAAAAGTTAATTTCTTATCTGTCTTATCTTATCCTGTGAAAGCAGTAAGAGTGTAAATGATTTTTACGTATTTCAGTTTCTGTGAAATTCATTAAATTATTAATAACTTTTCTAAAGTTGAATCCATATTTTAAGTTTGATTTAAACAGGTTTCATCTTTACGTGGAATATGCTTCTCTGATTTGAATAACTCCTTCAAAATAAAGCTGGGACTCAGAAACGACTTGAATTGGTCATTAAATCAAACATGTTAGTGTGTGTGTGTGTGTGTGTGTGTGTGTGTGTGTGTGTGTGTGTGTGTGTGTGTGTGTGTGTGGTGTGTGTGTGTGTGTGTGTGAAACAGTAAAAAAGCTCTCTCTCCCAGCTCAGATGTCGGTAACGACACCCGAGAGGCCTGAAACTCCTCGATCAGCAGCTTTCACTGCGGAGAAACAGGAGAACGGACGAGAGGACGGGAGGAGACGGAGACAAAGACGGAGAACAACAAGGGAATAAAAGAAGAAGAGAATATGTTAGAAAGAGAGAGAGAGAGAGAGGAGAGAGAGAGAAAGAAAGAGGAGAGAGAGGGGGAGAGGAGAGAGAGAGAGAGGGGAGAAAGCAGCTATGCAGAAACGCGAGATGACTAAACAAGATCATCGGTGAGAGAACAGAAGGCTAAAAAAGTGAGAACGAGGGAGGAGAAACACACACACATCCAACATGCACATCCAAAACGCTGAGACTCCGACCTAAACACAGCATCACTCTGTTCCCTGAGAGAACAGAAGCTGCCTCCATCAACAAAAAGCTGCAACTGACACTGAGGGAGGAGAACAAACACACACACACACGCACACACACGCACACACACACACACACACGCACACTGACACACACACACACAGGGGAGATGATAACATGAACCCCTGCAAACCGGCCTGACAGGTTCCAATAACACACAGCTGAGGTCAGAGCGTGACACCAGCGATTCTCCCGCCAGTTTCCCACGGCTCCGTAAACACCTCGAGCTTCGATTCAGGAGAACACAACCGAGTCCCCACCTCGAGGTAATCACCGACATTAAGCTCTTCACAGACATGCCTGAGTTTCCTGATATGACAACTTGTATTTTACAAACTACACCAAGAAGAAAGAAGTGCTTTTACTTATTCATATCACATAAAAAGTATTTATCTTAATGTTCATTTATGCTGAAAGTGAGAGACTTATATAGAAACGGGTTTCTGTCGGTCGCTGCTTTCGTTCTGTCCGTATTCACGTCTTCAGAAAACCTACGGAGCAGTACCACCGGAAACATGGGGGGGGGGGGGGCAGTGTCACCAAAGGTTAAAGCCAGACGACCTATTTAGGGGAGATGAATAAGTAAGTAAAGAGGGAGGGCATTGCAGCTCCCAAAAGTGAAGCCAAAGTGCCTCGATCGCCCCCTGGTGGCTGTTCATGAACCCCACCTCCTCCAGGTTAGCAGATCGGACACAAAACTTAAGAAAGCATTTGTCAACATGTGTAATGGCGGGATCTCGCAACCATGGCTCCACCCCCTGATCTATACGGCTCCACCCCCTGGTCTATATGACCACGCCCCCTGATCTATACGGCCACACCCCCTGATCTATACGGCTCCACCCCCTGATCTATACGGCACAGACTCTGAAAGATGGCAGAGTTCGTGTTCAGGATATCGTGGCTCCACTTGTGGATAGTGGGAGGAAGAGGAGTCGTGTCGTCCATCTTTATTTACACTCTACGTTGTGGAGTAAATTTAGTGTAGAGGAAGTTTCCATGTCTATGTTCTCTATAAGTTCAGTCTGGATAAAAATCTATTTTTCAATTAGGTTTGGCCTGAAGTCGTTTCTCTGTTGAATAAATTCAAACGTGTTTATTGCAGAAAAACAGTTTGACTTGCTTCAGAAATCTGCAACTTCTGACACTGAGGGAAAAATAATATGACGGGATCATTCCAGCACCGGGATTCAGCCTCGTCGAGTCCGGAACATTATTTCTGTCTGGAGGACGAGCGGCTCGTCACTGAAACAGCTGACGTCAGCAAACTGAACTGATGTTGACCAACAGGGAGGGAGCGTCTGTCCTGTTCCACAGACTAAAGAAAGAGAGACTTCCTGTTCGGACTAAACCCGTGTGTGTGTGTGTGTGTGTGTGTGGTTTCACTGTGTGAGTCAGGCCGATACATCAGGTGTGTGCTCACATTCAAATGCTGTGGAATGCAACCTGGGTCCAGGCTAATACCTGGATTCACATTTACTTCCTCCACCTCTGCAGAATCTCAGACCACCAGAGGAGGTTTAGATTTCCAGGCTGATGTTACCACACTCTCACACTCCCAGGTCGGGTGAGAACGGTGGAGACGCTCAGTGAGAATGTCATTTTAAAGCAGTTTGGAGACGAGAGTCCTTTCGCTCATGATTGGATTTAAACGCCACCTGAGTGCGTGTGTTTATTTGAACGGAGCACAGTCATTGGACGTCATCAGACCAGACGAGGCCTGTGAATGGACGGTTTTATCCTCCATGGTTATGTGAGGCTGATGCAACAGCTCAGCGTGAGTCGACATTAACATTTAACAGAATGTTTTTTGTAACTGTGCATGAAGCAGGTTGTGTTGTGAGGGTTTTAAATTCAAAGAGACAGAAAATAATACACAACAAAAAAAAAATCCATCCAGCTCCTGGAATCATGAGGAAGCTCGTCACTGAGCAGGTTCTCACTTCAAGGAAGAACTTGTGGATCTGGATCAGATTCTTTAATCACTTTCTTTAACATTGGGAGAGTTTTCCTTATAATAATTCATGGATCTTGATGTAAAAAGTATTATTTACAGAGATAGTTATGAGTGTGTGTCAGAAAAACACCTAAATAAAACTAATCTGCATTAAATAAGAAAGTCTCCGACACCAGCACGATGTGTCGACTTAGAGAAAACCAGCGTGTGACTCTGTTGACTCACTTCGAGCTGGAGGAGGGATTTTCACCTGCGCTTCCTTTCGCACGGTGTTGACTCAGGGATCGTCCATGAGGATGAAGGACTAAAGAACCTCCTCTCCCAGACCTGAAGGCGTTCCTGTGCCCGTCCTGTCGTCCCTCTGGGGAACCAGTGGATTCATAATCACTTTGATCAAAGTGAGTAGAATAAAAAGAGGATCATCACTAGAAGCTCACTACTCTTACCTTTCACTGTGTGAACCGTAAATAAAGTATATGGAACTATAGCTAATATCTGGGTCCCTGGGAATTTAAAAGTCAAAACATAAAGTTTAACAAAGCATGGAGTTCTTAATTACTTAATAAAACACTTTTGTGGGAAGCTTCTAAGAAACATTGACTCTAAAATGTTCACTGCAGATAAACCAGGTAGGATGAACACAGTTTTCTAACATCCAGCGCACAAACAATAAAAAGTGAGTCAGTGATGATGAAGTAGCTCCGCAACGCTACGAGAACATTTAATCTCATCAACTGGAGCCTGGAACATCTTCTTTTATTCCCAGAGGTTAAATCATTTTTTCACTTGTGGTTTTTGATATGTATTCGTCCTTCCTCTCGACTCTTGGCAGAAGGAAACTCAGATACACTAATGGCTGCACGATGACACAACAAAACGAGTACACAACACGACCTCTGAGAGGGTTTCCGTGGCAGCACTTAAATATAAATAACAGCCGGTTATTAGTCCAGGGGACATTGGGGACAATAGGTGAAAAAGTTTATGAAACAAAGGCTCTGTGGTTTATTGGATTTATGCTCCGTTGATATAGGCAGGTATAGTTGACACGTGAACACAGCTTGTTTTAATCTCAGGTTTGATCTGAAGTGGCCTCTGTGCTGTATCAGACTCCTGGAGCAGGGTTCTTGGGCCCAGCCCTCAGTGAGCTCATAAATACTCTTATGCAGGTGGAGGCTGAACTCAGCGGCACAACCAGAGGACTGCGTAAAATCCTCCCAGCCACACTTTGGAGTCTCCTAAACAGTCCTGGAGAGAGAGGGGGGGGGACGCTGGAGTGAAGCAATGAATTATTAACCATGTACCGGTATAATACGAGTCATCCTTGTTGGCATCGGTGGTGCAACAGAACCCAGGCGGGCGGCTGGGGTCCGACGGCAGCGCAGGGGTCTGTGAGATGATCCAGTGATCCAGTGATCCAGTGATCCAGTGGAAGGTCGGTTGTTGCAGGGATGCTTGTTTTGAACGGGACCTTCCCAAGCACCAGATACTGGAATACTGAAGTTAGCTTCATGTTGGAGATCCAACAGACACTCCAGCTTTCATTCATTCAGGGACCGTCAATAAATTCCTGCTTGAACAGGAGAGAGCTGCATTTGTTTTTATTAGCGTCCATATCACGTGACCCAAACCAAACCTTGTTGCTTTTACTGTTTATCGCTGTTAAACTATAAAACGATAAATCACTGACTGCGAGTTAGACAGCGTGCAGGAGCCTTCAACAAGTTCGGATCTACTCGTCCGTCTCCTACGAACCGGTTCCGTGAAGCATTTCTCCTTTCTTCACACGACAGGTCGACTTTTTCAGATTCTGTTAAACAACCGACACAATCTTCAGACCCAAGGTCACAACTTTTTCAAAATAAAAGCTCTGCAAAACCTTGTGCTTTTACTTTGTAGACAAATCACCACAGAGAATGTTGTTGTCATGACGAAGATCAGCACCTGTGACGTTTGTAAATGTAAATATTAGTGCTGGGGGGGGGGGGGGATACCCGTGTTATCCCAGGACACAGAAGAAGACACGTTCAGCTCATGCTGCAGAACGTTCAGTCCCTCACTCACTGCAACCAGTGTTCACATGTTTATGAAGATTTATCAATAGTGAACATATCACGTGTCCAAATTCGACACCACACACACACACACACACACACACACACACACACACACACACACACACACACACACACACACACACACACACACACACACACACACACACACACACACACACACACACACACACACACACACACAATAAGCAGAAGAAGATGAACTAGACGTTAGTCCAATTAGTCAAGTGTAATAAAAGTACGAATTTGTTGACGGTCCCTGAGTGAATCGTCTGTCTAATGTCCAACATAAAGCCAACTTCAGCTCCAGTGCTAAAGTTCACTGGAGGAAAACACCAGGAACAGTTTGATTAAGTCTGAATTTTAGCCATAAACATCCGGATTCGTGGATTTTAATTTACGCCGAATTGAAAAGCGGCTCCTGGTATTTACAAAACTGTGTTTAGTTAAACTGTAACGTTAACTATCTTTAAGCGGCACAAACTTTGTGTTACAATTCACTTTGTTCCTAACGGAGTTTTGCGTTGGAGAGGGAGAACCAGGGCTCCGCTGTCTTACCGTGGACCCGGGGCTCCCGCTGTAGGCACACGGTTCCGTCCCGGTGCAGGAGGATGGAGGACGGCTCCTTCCCGCGGCCGGTGCCGGTGCCGGCGGGCGGCGGAGGCACCGGGAGCCCGCGGCAGCTCTGGTAGCACACGGCCCATGCCTGCTCCTCGTTGATGGGCTGGTCGTAGCACTTCAGCACCTCCTCCAGAGACAGTTCCCGGGGCTCGGACCGCTCCGTCGGCCCGGGGCCCCGCGGCTCCCCGGGCCCGGAGCTTCTGCTGCTGGATCTGGCCATGACACCGTGGAGCCCATTCTTCAGTCCGCAGGCACCAGGGCCATCGATGCTTCCCGGTCTCCGGTGTCCTGTCCGCCCGGTAACTGCTGCTGCTGCTGCGGCTGGTGCTGGTGCGTCCACTGGCGAGGGTACACACACCACTTCCGCTTCCGCTTTTATTTAGAAATAAAATCTAAGTTGTTACTACTTTACTCAGCCTAAGAAGGTTTTCTTCATACATATATATATATATATATATATATATATATCTTTATTCTGTATATTATTTTGTATACTTTTGTAACTATATTGTGTATGTGCTTTATCTATCTGTCTGTCTCTCTGTACCTCAGACCTGTTTGTAGATGAAACATGGAGAACGTCACTAATTCAGCATGTACTTTATAATGTGTTGAGTTGTGTGTCGGCCATGTTGTTGAGCAATGAATGAAAACACTTCATACTTACATCTCAACTTAAAAAAGGTCAGAACTCTGTTTCTGTTTCATGGTTTTTATTATTTTGATCACAATATTAAAATCACATCACTCGGCTGCTGTTGAATAAACACGTTTACAGACACAATCATTTTGGCTTCATCACATCAAACAGACTAATGTTCATACATGTTGGATTATTTCATATGTGAACAGACTTTATGTGATTAAACATGAATCATGTCTCATGTGTGAATTTTAATAAAGTTTGTTGAATGTGAACAATGATCAGCTGTTATTGATAAATGTGTTTTTATGTGGATCTTCATCAGTTTGCTCGACTTCATGGATCCACACAAAATATAAATGATGGAAAACATTTTCCATGAAAGTAAAAAACAAACCAAAGATAAAGATCAGAAAATAATGAAATCTTTTTACACATGTGGAAAAGTCGACAGGAGAAATAAAAAGGAGTGAGAAGTAAAAGGAGAAATAAACAAAGCTTTAGAATAACGAGTTTAACTTTTAAATTCAGCAGATTTCTCTTGAAGAAATAAACATGATGAATAAAATCTTTATCTCTAACTGCTCTGATCCAGCGTCACAGAGACATTCACAGGTAACAGCTTCAGGGGATGTCTACTGTTAAAGTATGGAAACATCTTCTGAGTGAAAGTGTGTGTGAAGGTGTGAATGGGTTTGTTAGTATCAGGATCAGAGAACGACAGTTCTCCTCTGTTCCAGTCCAGTTTCACTCTGATCCTCTGGATCTTCTGCACAGAGAGATCAGATCCTGCTGATGGTGTCCATGCTGAGTATTTACCTTCATGGAACCATATTCTCCAGTATCCAGACGAATCGTCTCCCTTCCTCTGGACAGACTCTGCTGACAGACCCAGTAACCAGCGTGTACTGTCTCCAACCAGGACGTCCCAGCTGTGAGTCCCTGAGTTAAAACCCTCAGATCCCAGGACTGAGAGGTGTTGATCAAACCTCTCTGGATTGTCAGGAAGCTTCTGTTTCTCTCCTCGTCTCAAACTGGTCAGATCTTCAGACAGGACGAGCCATGGACTAGCAGAGTTTGGGTCCAGAACCACAGGACTGTAGGAGACCACGTCCTTCATCTTGTTCCAGATGTTGAAGCTCAGGTTGCCCAGATGTTTGGCCTCGTCTATCAGAGCTCCTGAGGCCAGCTGTGGATCATCCAGCAGGGGGCGCTGCTGGACTCGTTCCACTGCAGCCTTGTAGTTGAGCAGGAACGAGACGTCTTCAGCTCTCAGCTCGTCCTCTGTGGTTCTGATTGTGTCTGAAAGAGCCGTTATGTCTCTGCTCAGAGACTCAATCTTCTCCTTCATCATCCGACTCTTCTGCTCCTCTTCCTCCCTCAGTGCAGCCATCCTGGCCTCCTCTTCCTCCTCCAGAAACTGATGAAG